>OU744728.1:12412755-13012755 GCA_916613615.1 Steromphala cineraria
CGTTCTCTTTACTGACGAGAGTAGGTTTAACCTGTTCCATGCTGATGGGAGAATACGTGTTTATTGTCGTAGACATGAAAGAGAGGCTCCAAATTGTGTCCAAGACGTTCATCAACAAGGAGGAGTTGGTTTGATGGTTTGGGGTGGAATTTGTGATGACCAGAAGACACAACTTGTGCTGATACGTGGCAATATGAACGCACAACGCTATGTTGATGAGATATTGAGACCTGTAGCAGTGCCATTTCTGCAGCAACGACCAATGGGAACCATTCTGCAGCAAGACAATGCACCTCCCCATACAACCAGGATCACTCAGAACTATCTGGACAACGCTAATGTCGTCGTTTTTCCCTGGCCATCACGTTCTCCCGATATGTCTCCTATCGAACACCTGTGGGATCATCTTGGTAGAGAGTTAAGGAACCGTCCAAACCAACCAACTACTATTCGAGAACTTGAAAATGCCTTACAAGATACGTGGCAACAGATACCTGATTACGTCATCAGAAGACTGACGTCATCCATGAGAAGACGATGTGACGCTTGTGTTCGTGCCAGGGGAGGACATACAAGGTACTAATGGGATATGTACACTTGTCAGTACTAGGAATCGCCGATTCATGTGCCATAGCCGTTTTCCAAAGTGGTGTGGAAAATGACATTTTGGACCCCCAGTGGTCTTCAGAGACTGTAAATATTTGAGATGCACTGGCAGCAATTCGATTCTTTGCATGGATAACCACACATTAACGCAGTAAAAATATTTCATAACATCAAACTTGTATCTGTTGTCGTCAATTGAAGTGGGTGACAACTTTCTTTTGATCGTCAGTTTAGCTCAAAATAATACAATATTCGTTGCTCACTCATTTGATATTGCACATTACTTTCAATCAGACAGGTTCACCCATACACCTGTATTGCCATTATTGGCCTGTATTGTTGACAATAGCCTGAAGATCAAATGTTGAGACCATGCAACGTTCTCCATATGCGCTTCATATATTACCTGTCAAATAGAAACACAGTTTTCTTATAGAGTCATGACTCTACTACCTTCCCTTTATTTAGCTTTATAATCCATGTAGATATATCATTCATGAAACATATATATACTTGACTAGATCCTGAAAACCCCAATTACCAGGTCAGACAATTCGTATATAAATCCTCTGATAACACCAAAAGTGAAATCACCATTTGCGTACTTGGCGTCCTTGTACAATTTTCTGTCAGTTACGGCAACCAAAGCATCCTAAATGTCAAACCTCAAGTAGTGGACTTTCTAAATATCTCTTATAGGCTGTCTAAACTAGTGTAAAAAAGAAACGCTACCATACAAATTGCAAGATAATTTAATCAGCTGGTATTTGAAACAACGTAAACATAGTTTTATCATTTCTCCAGAAGTCAACATATATATATGTTAAATTTTTAAACATAATCTTTTCATGTTTGCAAGAAATGTGCTTTTAAAAAAACACTTTTGCTTGTTTTCAAACGTTGTAAACAATGACAAGTCAACAAATTTGTGTCAAAGAAAATCCATTTATCGATCAAATTATTTTCATATTTAACTTCTATTACTTAATCAATTTCAAAATCTAGTGTCTTACATTCTGAAACGAAAAAAATTGAAATTGCGATTTATGCACCCAAGAGCATTAAAGAAAAACAATATTAAAGACATCTTTTCCTGAAGCATGAAAACATTCATACGTCTTCACAAAAATCTCAAGACCGACTCAATCTGGTAATAGATTTTTTTGACGAGGTTGAAAACTTGGTAACGTTTCTTTTGGACACTAGTTTATTTAACTAATCTATGAATGAAAATTGGTTAAAACAACAATATGAATTTCATGGAAATAATTGCTGAAAAAAATGATACAGTGAAACTTTTTTCTAGTAAACTTTTACCTGCTGCTGATAAATTATCTTTAAAATTGAATTTCAAAATATGTTAAACTTAAATGAATGAAAACATTATTTCAAAATTTTCCAATTTGAAGACTTGTTACGACTGTTGTTTAAATATGTGCAAGAGCATTAGTAAAGATTTAGTTGCTCAAGCAAAATTTGCTCTGATTCACAAATGAGACAGGAACCCATTTTAAAATTCTAAATGAAAGGATAATGTCATAATCACTTTGAAATATTCGATATTTATTGTCAACACTCTCTTTTCTTGTTTATTTATTCATAAACTAAACGATACAACTGCTTCGTTAAAGAGTTTCTTTTCCATGTTATCTTAAAGTGGGAGTAGCACATTTTACGGGGAATATAAGATGATGTTAAAATGAAAATGAAAATAAATGGTTCCAAACTTAAAGATAATGTATTTGAACTAAATGAAGAAGTAATAAATCAAATTTATAATTTCATTTATAAGTTCAGCCATGTAATTCCGTTTTCTTTCACAAAAGGAGATCACACAAAAATGGCAGGCAATGGACTTAATATGAATCTTCATAATTTGTTCGCTGACTATGGATGATTGGTTTGTGTAATAATATTTGTGACAATCAAACTATTATATCTAGCATTTACAATTATCAGTGACAAATTAAAAATATAGAATTTAAAAAAAAAGGGCTACTGTCCCATTAGGCAGATGTCGATAACTTCATATATTTTCAATACATCACCAGTGATAAAAACTAAAAACCTGTAAGATCTAGCTCAATAAAACTTTGTACGTGGAACAGACAGCATATGTAGATATGCCCTTATGGATTGTCAACTTCTATAGGTTTTTCTTCGGCATTTTTGATGGAAATAAACCTAAAATTCTTGCTGCGGTAGGAGAACGTAAAAAAAATAAGACCTTGATCAAATGTGCTATGTTGAGTAGTCAGCATGTATACACGTGTCTTTTGTGATAGTAACTTAGTGGTATTTTTATTTTAGAGATTTTGGAGATGACATGGTGGTACTAGCATTTTGTTTTCAAATAGCATTTCATTACGAGTGAACAAACTTTCGGAATGCAGAAGTAGAGATCTTATGAAAAGAATCTGTACATGAATGTAAATGAGAAAATGCCAATCAAAATATCCAGTCTTCTGTAAAAACAAGTGATACATAATATATTTATATGAGAAAATCAATGCAAAACATGATGTTTTGGATATTGAGGAACAGTTGCTGACAGACGTTATTTTACTCTGTTAAAGATGGGTCTACATTGTGTTGTGCTCTTGATCATTTCGTTACTACTCTTTTTGCTCGCACAGGCGATGCTGATAGAATCTCGCTTCAAGCACAAGAAAGAGCTTCTTGAATCCCAACATCACCAGTATCTGACCAACACCAGATGTAAAACAGCTGTACAATGTGCTGGAGCATGTATGTTCACCCCTGGTTGTGTCCTTGCAGATCTGGACTCCGGGAAACTTTACAGGAAAGCTCAAGTACATTCCTCCGAACCACAACAGATACGCAATTATGTTGAATCTCAAGAGAAAAATATAGATGACGTTGACACTGAAACAAAGCATGAGTCTTTCCTTTATGTTTTGAAATATGGATCAAAACATAGAAACAGAGATGTTTACAGAGTGACAATCAGGTCAAACAAAACAGAAAAGACAGGAATCCCTGTAAGAAATAAGGTTTTGTCAATTCTATATGACGGGAAGTCAAATACGTTTTTTTGGTCTCAGGAAGACAGAATTTTAAAACAAGTTGTCGTTACCAACTCTGAAAAGAAAACGATTTGTCACCAGCAAAGAGCCGATTATTTAAATATGTACAATCAGAAATTGTATTATATAACTTATTCAAAGCCATGATCATATGGGTAACGAAAATACGGAAATCTGGCTTTCTTTCAATAGAACCTTAATTTCTCAATTTGTGAGTAATGGTTACATGGCTTGTTGGATTGAAAAAAGTAAAGACATCCGCTGCATTAAAATGTCTTCAAAAAACGTTTTTGCTCCATTGCTGACTCAAAAAGTAAAACTTCATGCTTTGGCACTTCTGATGACATCAAACTTTGGTTTGCTTGTATTCACAGAGAGGGGAATGGGTAGGATATTCCACAACAAGGTAATGACCATAGATGAAGGAGGTCACTTTGGGGAACCAACAGAAATATCTAAAGCCAAGAAATTGGGAGAAATAATGAAGATTGTTCCTGGTTTCCTGATGTTCTCATTTAACTGGTCTCCAAAAGTAGAAATTTGGGAGATAAACCAACATGGCAGTGTTGGAAAGAAAACAGGCTATGTCACGTATGGAACGAAACCAGTTACCTGTGTGACTTTTCCCTGACTGTGAATGTGTTTGTCTGTTGGTATTCATATCCCTAAATATATATCTAAACGAACACCTCTTGGAGACACTTGTGTTAAACGGTTTAAACATATGTGTGAACTAGATCTGTACCAAATTCGTATCCTATAAGATTACAATTATTTGTCGGTTAGTGCTAAATATCAGCTTTATGACAAAAGTGTCATGATTTGTGATGTAAATGATAATTAGTTGAACTTGTTGAAACCATGTAATAGTGAACCCAGCCCCGATTTCTGGCAAACGTGGGGTAAAACTGGCATTAATTTGACTTGCAGGCCTTAAAACGAAAGTAACAGCACATTTTGCGTTCAGGAAAGTAACTTTAAAGGGGCAGTAGCACGTTTTTTGATAATTTTATATTTTAAATACTTCACTGCTAATTGTAAGTTAATGCTAAATGTATTAATTTGACAGTGTCAACAATCACATTACACAAGCCAATCATCCATATTCAGAGGACAAAGTATGGAGATTCACATAAAATCCATTGGCGGCCATTAATTGTGAACACCTTTAATTCATTTTGTGTAAGAAAAAGGAATCGCATGGCTAAACTTTACGTTATGTATTTGAAATAGTACTGCTTCACTTAGTTTTAATACATTTTCTTTCAATTGGAACCATTGATTTTCATTTTCCTGACATCATCTTATATTCCCCATAAAAACGTGCTACTACGAGTTTGTGAGTGATATATTGGGCAGATTAGCGAAGGCAGTTGAGTTGAGTGGATGACTTATTGGCGGATTAAATGAATTTTCCACAGGGAAGTATGACTTTGTGGAAAATTTAAAGAAAGACTTATAGTGTTTCCTCTGGTATACCTTTTAGCTTTCCTTCTTTATTCATTTAACATATTTTGTGACCTTTCTCATTAGATAAAAACGAAATTCAGAAAGGTTTTTTTGTCATAACATTCATGACATCACTAATGTAATTCTGAATTATTGAACGCTTGTCAAGGTGTTTTCTTTAGGCACTGTTCTTGTGTCAATATGAATTCCATGGACAACAATGATATTTTAAAATGCATATATGTATTTATATGAACTTTGCAGTCCTTACACAAGAAATTCTAGCTGATTTACTTTTTATTCACGTTGTAACAATACTAATATTATGCAACCCTAAACCTTTATTTGACCCTGTGCTTCTATTCATTTCAAATTGTGTTCACAACATGCTTCAACTTGAAACAGGCTGTTATGATGTAACATGTAATAAAATCTGAAAATTGTAATACAAACGTGGTAAGATATGCGTGTAATACTGAGGAACATTGAAATAAGGCATACTGTACTGAATATGTGATAAGTTGATATATTTAAGCTGTGTTTTCACAATAATCAATCCTTTCTATCTTGCAAAATTATATAAATTAAGGATTTTAAGGTTTTTTTTCTTGTATTTGTCATTGGTATCTGATCATAGATACTATTTCGTGCCCCACTTACCCAACTCGATTTACACCTGAATGGTTAAATTGAATATTTTACAGAAATCTATGCCTCAAATACATTCTTTGTTGTAATCCATGTATGACTTCAAACAAGATAATATTTTACATGTTTAGTTATTTCTTATATCTAATTTAAAATTAATGCAATATTCGGTGTTCATTGATTTTTTTAGGTTCATTACTTTGAACGAGACGGAAATGGGTTCATCCATACACTTTGCTCAGGGGCAAAAGAAACGATACCGACTTTTCAAAAGAGTACAAAACAATATCCTGTTGTAAATTAAATGCAACTACGGACCCTTGTGATAAGCATATCAGTTGTGAAGAAGTACTCACAATTTCAAAACATTAAAGTATGATACTTAATTGAATGACTTTTCAAATACATGAGGGAGCCAAAAACAGTTTTTTCAATGTTTATTTTCGGTCAGAATTTTTCAAATTGAAATGAAAACAATGAAATTCATAAATTTAATAAATTAAAGATGTTATCAATTCATACAACCATGATAGAAGTTAATTTGATTATGCATTTTGTCTGTTAGTTGATTTAAAAACAAGCATTTGGCTCTTGAAAACACGGAATAACCCTTTTTCAACCTTAACTATCATTCGTAGCTTAACCAATCATGCATTTTATATGGTATCGTTTCTTTTGCCCCTGAGTGTATATAACTGATGTACATTGTTTCAAATGACAATATCCTGGAGTTCAATGGTTAATGTCATGCTACATGTTTTTCTCCACGTGCGCTTCGTACATTACCCCTCAAATGAAAACATAATTCTGTACCAGTTGTTTTGTTACCAATTAAGATATATTGATCATGTAGATATATAATTAATATAGATATATCGTTTAGAAAACATATGTATACTTAACTAGATTGGGAACTCTAAACTAATCTTCTGAAAGCCCTAATTAGACGGATAGACAATTTGTCAAAACATCCATTTGTTACTCTAAAGGTGACGCTTCCAATGTTTAATATACTTTAATCAATCCAACACTGGCTTATATAGAGTGAATCATTTATCATTGTCCTATTGATTGTACATAAGACCATTCCTAATGATAATAAAAATTATAATAATACACAAAATTTATAAAGTGCCCTATCTGCTTATTTAAACAGTCTAAGGCGCTATACATTATACACAATGTAATAAGTTATGAAAAATATAAATAATGATGTAAAAATGAGGAGCAAAAGAGATGAGGTATGAAGTGAAGGGAAAACATGTAAAAGATGTGAAACATAAAAGTATGAAAGTGATAAAATGAATACATGAAAATAAATGTTATATGTCCTGCTCAATTGAGGGAAATGTACTATTGAAGAAACTTTATTAAAAACACTGCATTGAATTAGTATCTGCTAAGTAAGTTATATTAGCAACTAAAATCGTTATCAAAACAAACTATACTCAAAATATTCTTCAGCTGTAATCTCCTCTGGAGCATATATTTAACATTTCATCAAAATCGCACATGTAAATGGACCGTTGAATAATTTGAAGAATGGGAAGTACACATCCTGCTACATCAGCGTATATGTCTCCGCAAATGCTACAACCTATCCCCTGATATCCTCCTTTAGTCTTCTGTCGTATCGCTATATATAGCAAGCCATTCAAATGATGCCCTTTCAGCTGATGTAGCAGGATGGGAAGTACACAGAGGTTAAAATGATAAAAACCAGAACAGCAACATCGTGAGGCTAGGCGTCCTTGTACAACTTTCTATCATTTCAGAGAACACAAAAAGGTAAAACGACCCAACTCCAGTGGTTAGACAGTCTCTCCTAACTATCACTAACTATCGGCTATCTCAATGCAAAGTAATCCATACCATACACATCTCAAAGACTGTTCCCATGTGCGTATGAAAGGAAACAAAATAAATATATTTTTATGAAACATGAAGACTGAAAAATGTACAAGAATCTTCATAATGCACTCAAAACCTGACTCAATCTGGTAATAGTTTTTTTTGTCGAGGTTGAAAACTTGGTAGCGTTTCTTTTGGACACTAGTTTATTTAACTAATATATGAATTGAAATTGGTTAAAATAACAATATGAATTTCAATGAAATCAAACTATTTCCTGAAAAAATCTGATCCAGTGAATCTTTTTCATTGTAAACTAATGCTGCTGATAAATTATCTTCATAATTAAAGTTCAAAATATGTTGAACTTAAAGGAATGTAAACATTAATTCAAAGTATACCAATTTGGGGACTTGTTACGACTGTTGGCTAAATATGTACGAGAGCATTAGTACAAAGATAGTTGCTCAAACAACATTTTCTCTAAATCACAAATGAGACAGGTACCCATTTCAAAATTCTAAATGAAAGGATAATGTCATAATCACTTTGGAATATTCGATATTTATTGTCAACACTCTCTTTTCTTGTTTATTTATTGATAAAGTAAACGATACAACTGCTTCCCAAAAGGGTTTCTTTTCCATGTTATCTTAAAGGGGGAGTAGCACATTTTAGGGGGAATATAAGATGATGTCAGGAAAATGAAAATAAAAGGCATCAATTAAAAGACAATGTATTTGAACAAAATGAAGCAGTAATAAATCAAATTTATAATTTCATTTATAAGTTCAGCCATGCGATTCCGTTTCCTTTCACAAAAGGAGTTCACACAAAAAATGGCAGCCAATGGACTTAATATGAATCTTCAAAATTTTTACTCTGACTATGGATGATTGGTTTGTGTAGTAATATTTTGACACAATCAAACTAATATATCTAGCATTAACGTACAATTATCAGTGAAAAATAAAAAATGGAGAATTTCAAAAAACGTGCTACTGTCCCTTTCAGGCAGAATTCGATAACTTCAAATATTTTCAATACATCACCAGTGAGCAAATCTAAAAAGCTAGCTCAATGAAACTTTGTATGTGGAACAGGAAGCATATGTAGATGTGCATTTTTGGATTGTCAACTTCAATAGGTTTTTCTTTGGCATTTGTGATGGAAATAAACGTATAATCCTTTCTTCGGAAGAACTCAAAAACTATAAGGCCTAGATCAAATGTGCTATATATGTTATCAGCATGTAAACACGTGCCTTTTGTATTAGTAACTTAGTAGTATTTTTATTTTAGAGATTTTGGAGATGACATTGTGGTACAAGCATTTTGATACGAAAATGAACAAACCTTCATAATGCAGGCAAAAATTGGAATTATAACAACGTGTTTCAAACTGAGGGACAAACAATCTATTCAACATGGTAAAGAACCAACTCCCGATCCCCTATCCTCAACAAGGAACAAATCTCGCAAACCTTAGTAACTTGTTATTTGCACTCATTCCCCTAACAAGAGATAAAGTGGCCCCCTTCTTGTTTTGTAATTCTTAATACTAGGATTTCAAAAGCGAATGAACAAACCTTCGAGATACAGATGTTGATAGTTTATGAAAAAGAAACCCTTCACGAATGTAAATGAGAAAAAGCCAATCAAAATATCGATTAGGTATCTTCAGTTAAACAAGTGATACATATTAATGTGAATTCAAAATTATGAGAAAATCAATATAAATTATTTTTTTGAGGATTAACTTCTAACAGACATTATTTTACTCTGGTAAAGATGGGTCTTCTTAGTGTGATGCTCTGGACTATTGCCTACCTACTGTTTTTGTCCTCACAGGCGATGTTGATAACATCTCGCTTCAAACACAAGAAAGAGCTTCTTGAATCTCCAAATCATAAGTATCTGACCAACACTAGATGTAAAACAGCTGTACAATGTGCTGGAGCATGTATGTTCACCCCTGGTTGTGTCCTTGCAGATCTGGACTCCGGGAAACTTTACAGAAAAGCTCAAGCACATTCCTCCGAACCACAACTGATACGAAATTATGTTGAATCTCAAGAGAAAAATATAGATGACGTTGACACTGAAACAAAGCATGAGTATTTCCTTTATGTTTTGAAATATGGATCAAAACATAGAAACAGAGATGTTTACAGAGTGTCAATCAGGTCAAACAAAACAGAAAAGACAGGAATCACTGTGAGAAAAAAGGTTTTGTCAATTCTATATGACGGGAAGTCAAATACGTTTTTTTGGTCTCAGGAAGACAGAATTTTAAAACAAGTTATCGTTACTAACTCTGAAAAGAAAACGATTTGTCACCAAAAAAGTGCCGATTATTTAAATATGTACAATCAGAAATTGTATTATTTAACTTCAAAACGAGGAAATTCTTATATTCACAGCAATGATCATACGGGTAACGAAAATACGGAAATCTGGCTTTCATTCAATAGAACCGTAATTTCCCAACTCGTGATTAATGGTTACATGGCTTGTTGGATTGAAAAAAGTAAAGACATCCGCTGCATTAAAATGTCTTCAAAAAACGTCTTTGCTCCATTGCTGACTCAAAATGTAAAACTTCATGCTTTGGCACTTCTGATGACATCAAACTTTGGTTTGCTTGTATTCACAGAGAGGGGAATGGGTAGGATATTTCACAACAAGGTAATGACCATAGATCAAGAAGGTCACTTTGGGGGATCAAAAGAAATATGTAAAGCCAAGATGTGGGGAGAAATGAAGATTGTTCCTGGTTTCCTGATGTTCTCATTTAACTGGTCTCCAAAAGTAGAAATTTGGGAGATAAACCAACATGGCAGTGTTGGAAAGAAAACAGGCTACGTCACATATGGAATGAAACCAGTTACCCGTGTGACTTTTCTTTGACTGTGAATGTGTTTTTCCCTTCTTACCAATTCTTTATTTACGGTTGATATTTAGGCCAACGGCCTATGACAACATAGAATACATATAAAATTGACAATCATAATTTACATGCTTTTACATTGCAAAAGAAACATAGTTTTGAAACATGCTTATGTAATAAGTGTGCTTCGTAGTTCCATAGCATGGTATATATACATATACATATTGTTTTCTAATATCCGAAAGTGGCTTACAATAAAGTAGGAAATGATATTCGTCCTCTATTTTTCCTGATTTACATAGCCTACAGGTTCTATCTTTGCGTTCTTTACCATTTTTCCTACCAGTTTCTATTTCTAATGGGAGTGTTCCACAACGGAAATTTGGCAAAGTGCTTCTAAATTTATCTATTTGAAGTGAATTTATATACTCTTCAGTTTCAAATCTGAGTTTAAAGGTTTTATAATTTTGAAGTTTAGATATTTGATCTATCGAACTAAACCAATCTGATATAAACACATCTTTTATTCTTTGTTTGAATTCTCCTAAGAATAGATTAGTGTTTCGTACTCCCTGATTTGTCCAGACGTACATGAACCCATGAGAACATAAAACGTTTCTTACTTTAGTTACCCAGTTTACGTTACCATTTGTATCATAGAGAAGTGACATTTTGTATGATTTCTTGACGTATCTATGGTCAGGCATTCTCATTATCTTGAGCCAATATTTGACAGCTCTTACAGTGGTATTGACAAATAATGGAAAACGGTCACATTCACCGAGGACAGCATTATTAGGTGTTTTAATAGCTAGTTTAAGATACCTTTTGCATGCTATTCTTTGGATTTGTTCAAGTTCATCATAAGTTTTATATCCCCAAAGTTCACAGCCATATGTTAAGATTGGTAATATTTTGCTATCAAATAATTTGAAGAACATCTGGCTATTTATAAAACAGTTCATATTTAACGTCCTTAGTATACCATTCAAAGCTCGCTTACCTTCCACAGCTCTTTTATTAATAGCATATTTCCATGATAACTGCGGGGTTAAATACATGCCTAAGTACTTGTAATTATTTACAAATTTCAATATATTCAACTGCTTTTGCAAATTTTGCAAAAACAACACAATGTCATCAGCAAACAGAAGTAAATATATATGTACAATATAATAATGGGTATTTGTTGTGCGCCATTCCATACACTTATGCATGCTCATGGCGCTACATGTTTAAAAATTTAAAATATAAATGGAATATATACATAGAGAGATTACACATTGCTGGAGATAATTGTAGGTGGATATTAAGGGAAAGCAGATATAAATTGATAAGTTTTCAGATATGATTTGAAAGAGTCAAGAGAGGTAGCAAGCTTGATTTCTGTGGGGAGTGGATTCATAGATGTAGGGCTGCAAACTCAAAAGATCTTCTGCCTTGTGATGCCAGTCTGACACGGGGAACTATCAACAGATGCTGAGACTGTGATCGAAGGGCACGGAGAGGAGTGTACACAGAGAGAAGGGTGGAAAGATACTCGGGAGCCAGTCCATTTAAACACTTGTAGTCTATGCGGAACTTTGCTGGTAACCAATGTAGTAATTTAAGAGTTGTTGAGATGTGGTCAAATTTAGACTTAAGGCATATGATACGGGCAGAACAGTTTTGAAGATTTTGGAGTTTGGCGAGATGTTTATTGTTTAGACCAAAGAAGACACTGTTACAATAGTCCATCCGTGATATCACTAGTGATTGGACCAGTCTGTGTGCGCAATCCTTTGTAATATATTTACGCAGACTGCCAATAATCCGCAGATGATGGTAGCAGTTTTTACAGAGGGCATTGACTTATGTATCTAGAGACAGCTCACTGTCGATAAAGATCTCAAGATCTTTAACACAGGCAGAGGTCTGAATGACAGCTGATCCAATACTGACATCTGTAACAGCAGCCTCTCTGATTTGTTTTCTGCTACCACATATGGTGATCTCAGTCTTTTCATCATTCAACCTCAGCATTCTAGCTGTCATCCACTGTTTGACATCAGTGACACATGCATCGACTGTCTGCAAGTCATTGTTGAGTGTAGACAAAGATGTAGGCTTTATTACTTGGGTGTCATCTGCATAAGAGAACGGGTCCATCCCAGAGGAAGCTGGTTCACGTATACGAGAAACAAGAGTGGCCCCAGAACTGACCCCTGAGGAACACCGCATGTCAGTTCAACGCGGTTAGAACAGCGCGAGTTGATGATAACTGCCTGGGTTCGGTTGGACAGGTATGAGGAAAACCACTTTAAAGCCATAGCTTTTATTCCAACATGTTCTTGTAATACAGTTAAAAGCTGATCATGTGTCGAATGCAGCACTGAGATCTAGTAGAGCTTAGGCTGCCATGCCTCCAGAATCCAGAATTCTTCGAAGATCGTTCATGACACGAAGCAGAAGAGTCTCTGTAGAATGTGCTGACTGAAACGGGTTCAGAATGCCATTAGAGGATAAATGATCCAATAACGGTTTTGCAGCAGCCCGCTCTATGACTTTTGAAAGGAAGCTTAGGTTTGAGATTGGTCTATAATTTTTCAGAATAGACCCATCTAGGCTAGGATTCTTAAGCTTGAGATGAGGCCTTATGAGAGCTTCTTTCAGGGAATCCAGAAACACGCCTGTACTGAGGCTTTTGTTAACAATGTCAGTTATAGTTGGGAGTAACACATCTAGATGCTCGATAACCAGCTGAGTGGTTGCAGGGTCTAACTGATACGTGGTCTTGTTATCCACCAACTTGTCAATGTCATCAGTCTTGGTGGGGGCGCTATCAGTGTATTTTCCCTGTAACTGTCTTAGAAACTGGTGAAGTTGTCTAGGCTTTTTCTGAAGATCCTTTATCTTCTGTTTGTAGTATGATCTCTTGGAATCGGCAAGAACCTTTGATACATGATTCCTAGATGACCTATACATCTGACGATGTTTTTCTAGCTGCGATTTTCGCCATCTGCGTTCAGCCTGTCGCCTGTCACGTTTAGCTTTATGGACATCCTCGCAGTACCAGGCACAACCTGGTTTTATAGTAACTGTTCTCTCTTGTGATGGTGCATGGTGATTCATGACATCCTTGAGAGCAGTGTTATATGTATTTGTTAGAACTGAGACATCGAATATGTCTTTTGTTCTGGAAAGGAAATCCTGTAGATCTCTTGAAACAGTATCGTTATTGAAAGTAACTTTAAAGAGTAAAACGCAATCGTCAAGGAGGTTTGATACAAAATATTGAGGTATTACGAATTATCTAAATTTGGTCTTACTTTTTTGAGAAAAAGAAATTCGTTAATCAAATTATGTCATAAAAATACCATGTCACCACATGCACAGTATTTGTTCAAGGCACCCAATGATGAAAATAAAACTATTTAAAAACTTGTTTTAAAGTTCACTTTTTAATATAATTGTTAATTTCGTGCTTTTCTGTTAAGGCACATCAGTATAGAATATAAACTACATGTACTGTAGAAAAAGGGAACTTGAAAGTAATATGAAGCAAATCCATACAACAAAGCTTTTTAATAAGGTGATTTTTGTAAAATATTTATATTTATATGCATTAAGATGTATTTGAAAATTAAAAATCTCTTATTTTATACACACTTCAATAACATTCCAAAGGAAAAAATAAGCATCACAAGAGGATAACAGAGATATTCACAGTCAAACAAGCCTTTTCAATGCAGGAAGACGAGTTATTCTATGGATGAACAACTTCTTTATTGGACAGTCGCGACGTGTCGGTATAGATTCTTATACCGTTTTCAAGCATATCTTGAACAGTGAAGAGTACAGCAATTTATACAGTTTGGTATGATGAGAAAACAATAACAGTAACAACAGAATATAGTAACAATTACATAAAGGATAAATTACATGAAGCTAAGAAAACAGGATGAGTAGGATACGAGTTTGTGAGTGAGTTAATTGGGCAGATAAGCGAAGGCAGTTGAGTTAAGTGGATCAATTATGGGCGGATTAAATGAATTTTCCTTACGGAAGTATGACTTTATGGAAAATTTAAAGGAAGACTTATAGTGTTTCCTCTGGTATACCTTTTAGTTTTCCTGCTTTATTCATTTAATATATTTTGTGACCTTTCTCATTAGATAAAAACGAAATTCAGAAAGGTTTTTTTGTCATAACATTAATGACATCACTAATGTAGTTCTGAATTATTGAACGCTTGTCAAGGTGTTTTCTTTAGGCACTGTTCTTGTGTCAATATGAATTCCATGGACAACAATGATATAATGCATATATGTATTTATATGAACTTGGCAGTCCTTACACAAGAAATTCTAGCTGATTTACTTTTTATTCACGTTGTAACAACACATATTTTATGCAACCCTAAACCTTTATTTGACCTTGTGCTTCTATTCATTTCAAATTGTGTTCACAACATTCTTCTACTTGAGACAGGCTGTTATGATGCTACATGTAATAAAATCTGAAAATTGTAATACAAACGGGGTGAGATATGCGTTTAATACTGTGGAACACTGAAATAAGGCATACTGTCCTGAATATGTGATAAGTTGATATATTTAAGCTGTGTTTTCACAATGATCAATCCTTTCTATCTTGCAAAATTATATAAATTAAGGATTTTAAGTATTTTTTTCTTGTATTTGTCATTGGTATCTGATCATTGATATTATTTCGTGCCCCACTTACCCAACTCGATTTACTCCTGAAGGGTCAAATTGAATATTTTTCAGAAATTTACGCCTCAAATACATTCTTTGTTGTAATCCATGTATGACTTCAAACCAGATACATATTTTACCTGTTTAGATATTTCTTATATCTAATTTAAAATTAATGCAATATTCGGTGTACATTGATTTTTTTATGTTCATTACTTTGAACGAGACGGAAAAGGGTTCATCCATACACTTTGCTCAGGGGCAAACTTTTCAACAGAGTACAAAACAATATCCTGTTGTAAATCAAATGCGACAACGGACCCTTGTGATAAGTAAATCAGTTGTGAAGAAATACTCACAATTTCAAACATCATAGTATGAAACTTATAATTGAATGACTTTTCAAATACATGAGGGAGCCCAAAAAAGTTTTTTCAATGTTTATTTTCGTTCAGAATCTTTCGAATTGAAATGAAAACAATGAAATTCATAAATTTCATAAATTCAAGATGTTATCAATTCATAAAACCTTGATAGAAGTTAATTTGTTTATGCATTTGTCTGTTAGTTGATTTAAAAACAAGCATTTGGCTCTTGAAAACACGGAATAACCCTTTTTCAACCTTAACTATCATTCGTAGCTTAACCAATCATGCATTTTATATGGTGTCGTTTCTTTTGCCCCTGAGTGTATATAACTGATGCACATTGTTTCAAATGACAATATCCTGGAGTTCAATGGCTAATGTCATGCTACATGTTTTTCTCCACGTGCGCTTCGTACATTATCCCTCAAATGAAAACATAATTCTGATACCAGATGTGTTGTTACCAATTAAGATATATTGATAATGTAGATACATAATTAATATAGATATATCGTTTAGAAAACATAAACATACTTAACTAGATTGGGAACTCTAAACTGATCTTCTGAAACCCCTAATCAGACGGATAGACAATTTGTCAAAACATCCATTTGTTACTCAAAAGGTGACGCTTCCAATGTTTAATATCTTTTAATGAATCCAACACTGGCTTATTAAGAGTGAATCATTTATCATTGTCCAATTGATTGTGCATAAGACCATTCCTAATGATAATACAAATGATAATAATACACAAAATTTATAAAGTGCCCTATCTGCTTATTTAAACAGTCTAAGGCGCATTATACACAATGTAATAAGTTATGAAAAATAAAAATAATTATGTTAGAATTAGGATTAAAAGAGATGAAGTATGCAGTGAAGGGAAAACATGTAAAAGATGTAAAACCTTAAAGTATGAAAGTGATAAAATAAATATATGAAAATAAATGTTATATGTCCTGCTCAATTGAGGGACATGTATTATTTAAGAAACTTTCCTAAAGACACTGCATTGAATAAGTATCTGCTTAGTAAGCTATATTAGCAACTAAAACAGTGATCAAGACAAGCTATACAGCCGTAATCCCCTCTGAAGCATATATTTAACATTTCATCAAAATTACACATGTATGAATGAAGGATGATGAGAACACGGAGGTTAAAATGATAAAAACCAGAACAGTAACATCATGTACAACTTTCTATCATTTCAGAGAACACAAAAAGGTAAACCGACCCAACTCCAGTGGTTAGACAGTCTCTCCTAACTACCACTAACTATCGGCTATCTCAATGCAAAGTAATCCATACCATACACATCTCAAAGATTGTTAATCCACTTGTGATTGATACAACTAAAACATTGTTTCATCATTTTTCAAGAGGTCAACTTCCTAATATGTTAAATTTTGAAACATGTTTGTGAGAAACTTGACTTGGAATTTTGAAACTAGGCATAATTGAGTAATTGAACACACTTTCTTGATTTCAAACCTTGTAAAGCAAAAACAAGTCAACGAATTTATGTTTAAGAAAGTCTTTTAATCGACAACATTATTTTCGTACCTGAATTCCATTCTTTAACAATTTCAAAATCAAGTGTCGTGCATTCTGAAACAAAACAGATTGAATTGATGTTTATGCACCCATGTGCGTATGAAAGGAAACAAAATAAATATATTTTCATGAAACATGAAGACTGAAAAATGTACAAGCATCTTCACAATGCACTCAAAACCCGACTCAATCTGGTAAAAGTGTTTTTTGTCGAGGTTGAAAACTTGGTAGCGTTTCTTTTGGACACTGGTTTATTTAACTAATATATGAATTGAAATTGGTTAAAATAACAATATGAATTTCAATGAAATCAAACTATTTCCTGAAAAAATCTGATCCAGTGAATCTTTTTCATTGTAAACTAATGCTGCTGATAAATTATCTTCATAATTTAAGTTCAAAATATGTTGAACTTAAAGGAATGTAAACATTAATTCAAAGTATACCAATTTGGGGACTTGTTACGACTGTTGGCTAAATATGTACGAGAGCATTAGTACAAAGATAGTTGCTCAAACAACATTTTCTCTAAATCACAAATGAGACAGGTACCCATTTCAAAATTCTAAATGAAAGGATAATGTCATAATCACTTTGGAATATTCGATATTTATTGTCAACACTCTCTTTTCTTGTTTATTTATTGATAAAGTAAACGATACAACTGCTTCCCAAAAGAGTTTCTTTTCCATGTTATCTTAAAGGGGGAGTAGCACATTTTAGGGGGAATATAAGATGATGTCAGGAAAATGAAAATAAAAGGCATCAATTAAAAGACAATGTATTTGAACAAATGAAGCAGTAATAAATCAAATTTATAATTTCATTTATAAGTTCAGCCATGCGATTCCGTTTCCTTTCACAAAAGGAGTTCACGAAAAAATGGCAGCCAATGGACTTAATATGAATCTTCAAAATTTTTACTCTGACTATGGATGATTGGTTTGTGTAGTAATATTTTGACACAATCAAACTAATATATCTAGCATTAACGTACAATTATCAGTATAAAATAATAAATGGAGAATTTCAAAAAACGTGCTATTGTCCCTTTCAGGCAGAATTCGATAACTTCAAATATTTTCAATACATCACCAGTCAGCAAATCTAAAAAGCTAGCTCAATGAAACTTTGTTTGTGGAACAGGAAGCATATGTAGATGTGCATTTTTGGATTGTCAACTTCAATAGGTTTTTCTTTGGCATTTGTGATGGAAATAAACGTATAATCCTTTCTTCGGAAGAACTAAAAAACTATAAGGCCTAGATCAAATGTGCTATATATGTTATCAGCATGTAAACACGTGCCTTTTGTATTAGTAACTTAGTAGTATTTTTATTTTAGAGATTTTGGAGATGACATTGTGGTACAAGCATTTTGATACGAAAATGAACAAACATTCATAATGCAGGCAAAATTGGAATTATAACAACGTGTATCAAACTGAGGGACAAACAATCTATTCAACATGGTAAAGAACCAACTCCCGATCCCCTATCCTCAACAAGGAACAAATCTCGCAAACCTTAGTAACTTGTTATTTGCACTCATTCCCCTAACAAGAGATAAAGTGGCCCCCTTCTTGTTTTGTAATTCTTAATACTAGGATTTCAAAAGCGAATGAACAAACCTTCGTGATACAGATGTTGATAGTTTATGAAAAAGAAACCCTTCACGAATGTAAATGAGAAAAAGCCAATCAAAATATCGATTAGGTATCTTCAGTTAAACAAGTGATACATATTAATGTGAATTCAAAATTATGAGAAAATCAATATAAATTATTTTTTTGAGGATTAACTTCTAACAGACATTATTTTACTCTGGTAAAGATGGGTCTTCTTAGTGTGATGCTCTGGACTATTGCCTACCTACTGTTTTTGTCCTCACAGGCGATGTTGATAACATCTCGCTTCAAACACAAGAAAGAGCTTCTTGAATCTCCAAATCATAAGTATCTGACCAACACTAGATGTAAAACAGCTGTACAATGTGCTGGAGCATGTATGTTCACCCCTGGTTGTGTCCTTGCAGATCTGGACTCCGGGAAACTTTACAGAAAAGCTCAAGCACATTCCTCCGAACCACAACTGATACGAAATTATGTTGAATCTCAAGAGAAAAATATAGATGACGTTGACACTGAAACAAAGCATGAGTATTTCCTTTATGTTTTGAAATATGGATCAAAACATAGAAACAGAGATGTTTACAGAGTGTCAATCAGGTCAAACAAAACAGAAAAGACAGGAATCACCGTGGGAAATAAGGTTTTGTCAATTTTATATGACGGGAAGTCAAATACGTTTTTTTGGTCTCAGGAAGACAGAATTTTAAAACAAGTTATCGTTACTAACTCTGAAAAGAAAACGATTTGTCACCAAAAAAGTGCCGATTATTTAAATATGTACAATCAGAAATTGTATTATATAACTTCAAAACGAGGAAATTTTTATATTCAAAGCCATGATCATACGGGTAACGAAAATACGGAAATCTGGCTTTCATTCAATAGAACCGTAATTTCTCAACTCGTGATTAATGGTTACATGGCTTGTTGGATTGAAAAAAGTAAAGACATCCGCTGCATTAAAATGTCTTCAAAAAACGTCTTTGCTCCATTGCTGACTCAAAATGTAAAACTTCATGCTTTGGCACTTCTGATGACATCAAACTTTGGTTTGCTTGTATTCACAGAGAGGGGAATGGGTAGGATATTTCACACCAAGGTAATGACCATAGATCAAGAAGGTCACTTTGGGGGATCAAAAGAAATATGTAAAGCCAAGATGTGGGGAGAAATGAAGATTGTTCCTGGTTTCCTGATGTTCTCATTTAACTGGTCTCCGAAAGTAGAAATTTGGGAGATAAACCAACATGGCAGTGTTGGAAAGAAAACAGGCTACGTCACATATGGAATGAAACCAGTTATCCGTGTGACTTTTCTTTGACTGTGAATGTGTTTTTCCCTTCTTACCAATTCTTTATTTACGGTTGATATTTAGGCCAACGGCCTATGACAACATAGAATACATATAAAATTGACAATCATAATTTACATGTGTTTACATTGCAAAAGAAACATAGTTTTGAAACATGCTTATGTAATAAGTGTGCTTCGTAGTTCCATAGCATGGTATATATACATATACATATTGTTTTCTAATATCCGAAAGTGGCTTACAATAAAGTAGGAAATGATATTCGTCCTCTATTTCTCCTGATTTACATAGCCTACAGGTTCTATCTTTGCGTTCTTTACCATTTTTCTTACCAGTTTCTATTTCTAATGGGAGTGTTCCACAACGGAAATTTGCCATAGTGCTTCTAAATTTATCTATTTGAAGTGAATTTATATACTCTTCAGTTTCAAATCTGAGTTTAAAGGTTTTATAATTTTGAAGTTTAGATATTTGATCTATCGAACTAAACCAATCTGATATAAACACATCTTTTATTCTTTGTTTGAATTCTCCTAAGAATAGATTAGTGTTTTGTACTCCCTGATTTGTCCAGACGTACATGAACCCATGAGAACATAAAACGTTTCTTACTTTAGTTACCCAGTTTACGTTACCATTTGTATCATAGAGAAGTGACATTTTGTATGATTTCTTGACGTATCTATGGTCAGGCATTCTCATTATCTTGAGCCAATATTTGACAGCTCTTACAGTGGTATTGACAAATAATGGAAAACGACCACATTCACCGAGGACAGCATTATTAGGTGTTTTAATAGCTAGTTTAAGATACCTTTTGCATGCTATTCTTTGGATTTGTTCAAGTTCATCATAAGTTTTATATCCCCAAAGTTCACAGCCATATGTTAAGATTGGTAATATTTTGCTATCAAATAATTTGAAGAACATCTGGCTATTTATAAAACAGTTCATATTTAACGTCCTTAGTATACCATTCAAAGCTCGCTTACCTTCCACAGCTCTTTTATTTATAGCATATTTCCATGATAACTGCGGGGTTAAATACATGCCTAAGTACTTGTAATTATTTACAAATTTCAATATATTCAACTGCTTTTGCAAATTTTGCAAAAACAACACAATGTCATCAGCAAACAGAAGTAAATATATATGTACAATATAATAATGGGTATTTGTTGTGCGCCATTCCATACACTTATGCATGCTCATGGCGCTACATGTTTAAAAATTTAAAATATAAATGGAATATATACATAGAGAGATTACACATTGCTGGAGATAATTGTAGGTGGATATTAAGGGAAAGCAGATATAAATTGATAAGTTTTCAGATATGATTTGAAAGAGTCAAGAGAGGTAGCAAGCTTGATTTCTGTGGGGAGTGGATTCATAGACGTAGGGCTGCAAACTCAAAAGATCTTCTGCCTTGTGATGCCAGTCTGACACGGGGAACTATCAACAGATGCTGAGACTGTGATCGAAGGGCACGGGGAGGAGTGAACACAGAGAGAAGGGTGGAAAGATACTCGGGAGCCAGTCCATTTAAACACTTGTAGTCTATGCGGAACTTTGCTGGTAACCAATGTAGTAATTTAAGAGTTGTTGAGATGTGGTCAAATTTAGACTTAAGGCATATGATACGGGCAGAATAGTTTTGAAGATTTTGGAGTTTGGCGAGATGTTTATTGTTTAGACCAAAGAGGACACTGTTACAATAGTCCATCCGTGATATCACTAGTGATTGGACCAGTCTGTGTGTGCAATCCTTTGTAATATATTTACGCAGACTGCCAATAATCCGCAGATGATGGTAGCAGTTTTTACAGAGGGCATTGACTTATGTATCTAGAGACAGCTCACTGTCGATAAAGATCTCAAGATCTTTAACACAGGCAGAGGTCTGAATGACAGCTGATCCAATACTGACATCTGTAACAGCAGCCTCTCTGATTTGTTTTCTGCTACCACATATGGTGATCTCAGTCTTTTCATCATTCAACCTCAGCATTCTAGCTGTCATCCACTGTTTGACATCAGTGACACATGCATCGACTGTCTGCAAGTCATTGTTGAGTGTAGACAAAGATGTAGGCTTTATTACTTGGGTGTCATCTGCATAAGAGAACGGGTCCATCCCAAACTTCTTTGTAAGCAGAGGAAGCTGGTTCACGTATACGAGAAACAAGAGTGGCCCCAGAACTGACCCCTGAGGAACACCTCATGTCAGTTCAACGCGGTTAGAACAGCGCGAGTTGATGATAACTGCCTGGGTTCGGTTGGACAGGTATGAGGAAAACCACTTTAAAGCCATAGCTTTTATTCCAACATGTTCTTGTAATACAGTTAAAAGCTGATCATGATCGACAGTGTCGAATGCAGCACTGAGATCTAGTAGAGCTTAGGCTGCCATGCCTCCAGAATCCAGAATAATAATAATAATAATAATAATACTTTATTGCCTTTTCAGGAATTTGTTTTACATCAACACAGAGCTTGAACAGGAGAACAATCATATGAAATATTTATGTACATGCATTTAACTCTTTTCACATTTATTTAATAGACATATTGTGTTAGGAACAAAAGATGTACGGGCTCTCTTAGTTTTCAAAACTGGAACTTTGTAGCGGCGGCCTGAAGGGAGAAGGTGATATTCTGAATGAAGGGAATGTGTCGGGTCAGATATGATTTTGACAGCTTGATTTACGATTTGCCGCTCATATATATCAGTTAAACACTCGAACTTGACACCGGCAATCTTACTCGCAACGTTCACAATTTTGTTAACTTTAGATTTAAGATGAACTGAGAGAGACCCGTACCAACAATGGAATGAAAATGTTAATATGCTTTGAATAAAAGCTGTATAAAAGGTTGACATGACGGAGGGGTTAACATCGAAAGATCTGAGTTTTCGCATGAGATGAAGACGTTGTTCTTCGAAGATCGTTCATGACACGAAGCAGAAGAGTCTCTGTAGAGTGTGCTGACTGAAACGGGTTCAGAATGCCATTAGAGGATAAATGATCCAATAACGGTTTTGCAGCAGCCCGCTCTATGACTTTTGAAAGGAAGCTTAGGTTTGAGATTGGTCTATAATTTTTCAGAATAGACCCATCTAGGCTAGGATTCTTAAGCTTGAGATGAGGCCTTATGAGAGCTTCTTTCAGGGAATCCAGAAACACGCCTGTACTGAGGCTTTTGTTAACAATGTCAGTTATAGTTGGGAGTAACACATCTAGATGCTCGATAACCAGCTGAGTGGTTGCAGGGTCTAACTGACACGTGGTCTTGTTATCCACCAACTTGTCAATGTCATCAGTCTTGGTGGGGGCGCTATCAGTGTATTTTCCCTGTAACTGTCTTAGAAACTGGTGAAGTTGTCTAGGCTTTTTCTGAAGATCCTTTATCTTCTGTTTGTAGTATGATCTCTTGGAATCGGCAAGAACCTTTGATACATGATTCCTAGATGACCTATACATCTGACGATGTATTTCTAGCTGCGATTTTCGCCATCTGCGTTCAGCCTGTCGCCTGTCACGTTTAGCTTTATGGATATCCTCGCAGTACCAGGCACAACCTGGTTTTATAGTAACTGTTCTCTCTTGTGATGGTGCATGGTGATTCATGACATCCTTGAGAGCAGTGTTATATGTATTTGTTAGAACTGAGACATCGAATATGTCTTTTGTTCTGGAAAGAAAATCCTGTAGATCTCTTGAAACAGTATCGTTATTGAAAGTAACTTTAAAGAGTAAAACGCAATCGTCAAGGAGGTTTGATACAAAATATTGAGGTATTACGAATTATCTAAATTTGGTCTTATTTTTTTGAGAAAAAGAAATTCGTTAATCAAATTATGTCATAAAAATACCATGTCACAACATGCACAGTATTTGTTCAAGGCACCCAATGATGAAAATAAAACTATTTAAAAACTCGTTTTAAAGTTCACTTTTTAATATAATTGTTAATTTCGTGCTTTTCTGTTAAGGCACATCAGTATAGAATATAAACTACGTGTACTGTAGAAAAAGGGAACTTGAAAGTAATATGAAGCAAATCCATACAACAAAGCTTTTTAATAAGGTGATTTTTGTAAAATATTTATTTTTATATGCATTAAGATGTATTTGAAAATTAAAAATCTCTTATTTTATACACACTTCAATAACATTCCAAAGGAAAAAATAAACATCACAAGAGGATAACAGAGATATTCACAGTCAAACAAGCCTTTTCAATGCAGGAAGACGAGTTATTCTATGGATGAACAACTTCTTTATTGGACAGTAGCGATGTTTCTGTATAGAGTCTTATACCGTTATCGTGAAAAGTGAGGATTACAGCAATTTATGCAGTTTGGTAGATGAGAAAACAATAACAGTAACAGCAGAATATAGTAACAATTACATAAAGGATAAATTACATGAAGCTAAGAAAACAGGATGAGTGGGAGTTTGTGAGTGGTATATTGGGCAGATTAGCGAAGGCAGTTGAGTTGAATGGATCAATTATGGGCGGATTAAATGAATTTTCCACAGGGAAGTATGACTTTATGGAAAATTTAAAGAAAGACTTATAGTGTTTCCTCTGGTATACCTTTAAGCTTTCCTTCTTTATTCATCAAACATGTTTTGTGACCTTTCTCATTAGATAAAAACGAAATTCAGAAAGGATTTTTTTGTCATAACATTCATAACATCACTAATGTAATTCTGAATTATTGAACGCTTGTCAAGGTGTTTTCTTTAGGCACTGTTCTTGTGTCAATATGAATTCAATGGACAACAATGATCTTTTAAAATGCATATATGTATTTATATGAACTTGGCAGTCCTTACACAAGGAATTCTAGCTGATTTACTTTTTATTCACGTTGTAACAACACTAATTTTATGCAACCCTAAACCTTTATTTGACCTTGTGTTTCTATTCATTTCAAATTGTGTTCACAACATGCTTCAACTTGAGACAGGCTGTTATGATGTAACATGTAATAAAATCTGAAAATTGTAATACAAACGTAGTAAGATATGCGTGTAATACTGTGGAACATTGAAATAAGGTATACTGTACTGAATATGTGATAAGTTGGTATATCTAAGCTGATATGATCAATCCTTTCTATCTTGCAAAATTATATAAATTAAGGATTTTAAGTATTTTTTTCTTGTATTTGTCATTGGTATCTGATCATAGATATTATTTCGTGACCCACTTACCCAACTCGATTTACACCTGAAGGGTTAAATTGAATATTTTTCAGAAATCTATGCCTCAAATACATTCTTTGTTGTAATCCATGTATGACTTCAAACAAGATACATATTTTACATGTTTAGTTATTTCTTATATCTAATTTAAAATTAATGCAATATTCGGTGTTCATTGATTTTTTTTAGGTTCATTACTTTGAACGAGACGGAAATGGGTTCATCCATACACTTTGCTCAGGGGCAAAAGAAACGATACCGACTTTTCAAAAGAGTACAAAACAATATCCTGTTGTAAATTAAATGCATAAAAGCATATCAGTTGTGAAGAAGTATTCACAATTTCAAACATCAAAGTATGATACTTAAATGAATGACTTTTCAAATACATGAGGGAGCCAAAAAGATTTTTCAATGTTTATTTTCGGTCAGAATTTTTCGAATTTAAATGAAAACAATGAAATTCATAAAAAGAGATGAAATATGAAGTGAAGGGAAAATATGTTAAAGATGTGAAACATAAAAGTATGAAAGTGATAAAATGAATACATGAAAATAAATGTTATATGTCCTGCTCAATTGAGGGAAATGTACTATTGAAGAAACTTTATTAAAAACACTGCATTGAATTAGTATCTGCTAAGTAAGTTATATTAGCAACTAAAATCGTTATCAAAACAAACTATACTCAAAATATTCTTCAGCTGTAATCTCATCTGGAGCATATATTTAACATTTCATCAAAATCGCACATGTAAATGGACCGTTGAATAATTTGAAGAATGGGAAGTACACATCCTGCTACATCAGCGTATATGTCTCCGCAAATGCTACAACCTATCCCCTGATATCCTCCTATAGTCTTCTGTCGTATCGCTATATATAGCAAGCCATTCAAATGATGCCCTTTGAGCTGATGTAGCAGGATCGGAGGTACACAGAGGTTAAAATGATAAAAACCAGAACAGCAACATCGTGAGGCTAAGCGTCCTTGTACAACTTTCTATCATTTCAGAGACCCAACTCTAGTGGTTAGACAGTCTCTCCTAACTATCTCTTATCAGCTATCTAAATGCAAAGAAATCCATACCAGACAAATCACAAAAAAAAATTAATCCACTTGTGATTGATACAACTTAATCATAGTTTCATCATTTTTTCAAGAAGTCAACTTCCTGATATGTAAAATTTTGAAACATGTTTGTGAGAAACACACTTATACACAAATTCTTGACTTGGAATTTTGAAACTAGGCATGATAGCAGAGAGAAATTGAACACACTTTCTTGATTTCAAACGTTGTAAAGCAAACACAAGTCAACGAATTTATGTCAAAGTCTTTTAATCGACAACATTATTTTCGTACATGAATTCCACACTTTAACAATTTTAAAATAAAGTGTCAATTATCAAGTCAAGTGCCAAGTATACCAATTTGGAGACTTGTTATGACTGTTGGCTAAATATGTACGAGAGCATTAGTACAAAGTTAGTTGCTCAAACAAAATTTTCTCTAAATCACAAATGAGACCGGAACCAATTTCAAAATTCTAAATGAAAGGATAAAATCAAAATCACTTTGAAATATTCAATATATTCATTGTCAACACTCTCTTTTCTTGTTTATTTATTCATAAACTAAACGATGCAACTGCTTCCCAAAAGAGTTTCTTTTCCATGTCATCTTAAAGGGGCAGTAGCACATTTTAGGGGGAATATCAGATGATGTCAGGAAAATGAAAATAAATGGCTCCAATTGAAAGACAATGAATTTGAACTAAATGAAGCAGTAGTAAATCAATTTTATAATTTAAATATCAGCCATGCGATTCCATTTTCTTTCATAAAAGGAGTTCACACAAATATGGCAGGCAATGGACTTAATGTGAATCTTCATTATTTGTTCTCTGACTGTGGATGATTGGTTTGTGTAATGAGATTTTTGACACAATCAAACTAATATATCTAGCATTACTGACAATTATCAGTGAAAAGTTAAAAATATAGAATTTCAAAAAACGTGCTACTGTCCCTTTAGGCAGATGTCGATAACTTCATATATTTTCAATACATCACCAGTGAGCAAAACTAAAAACCTGTAAGATCTAGCTCAATAAAACTTTGTACGTGGAACAGGCAGCATATGTAGATATGCCCTTTTGGATTGTCAACTTCTATAGGTTTGTCTTCGGCATTTTTGATGGAAATAAACCTATAATTCTTGCTTCGGTAGGAGAACGTAAAAAAATAGAGCCATTAGCTCTGTAGCTCATCAGGCATCATATCAAATTTGCTTTATACAGGCAAGATGAGCTAAAAATGAAACTGATGTCACCTATTGCAAGAAAACCTATAAAAAAAATTACAAAACAAATGTATTATTATTCAGCACTTTCTAGATCGCCAATATCAGACAGTGAAAGAAGTCCACACTAAAATATCCAAGGAGAAATAAATTTGCCATAGACTGTCATCTAATGGAGAAAAATAGGTTTTTAAGATTGTGACCCCTGTGACCCTATTTGGGGTCATGGGGTCACGAAACCTACAGTTTAGAATCCCAATTGGCCAAGGAGTCTACA
Source organism: Steromphala cineraria (assembly GCA_916613615.1). Lineage (NCBI taxonomy): Eukaryota > Metazoa > Mollusca > Gastropoda > Trochida > Trochidae > Steromphala > Steromphala cineraria. The sequence goes on from OU744728.1 coordinate 12,440,614, forward strand.
TGCAGTCTTTCAGCTCAATAGACCTTTAGGAGCTAAAGATGATGATGAAAATAAGTTTTTAAGGTGTGACCCCTGTGACCCTATTTGGGGTCATGGGGTCACGAAATCTACAATTTAGAATCCCCATTGGCCAAGGAGTCTGCACATATCACTTTCAACTCTCTAGTCCTCTTAGAACTGGAGAAGAAGATGAAAATAGCTTTTTAAGGTTGTGACCCCTGTGACCCTATTTGGGGTCACAGGGTCAACAAAGTTACAAATTAGAATCCCCATTGTCCAAGGAGTCTGCACATATCATTTTCAACTCTCTAGTCCTTTTAGAACTGGAGAAGAAGATGAAAATAGGTTTTTACGGTTGTGACCCCTGTGACCCTATTTGGGGTCATGGGGTCACGAAATCTACAATTAAGAATCCTGATTGGCCAAGGAGTCTGCACATATCACTTTCAACTCTCTAGTCCTCTTAGAACTGGAGAAGAAGATGAAAATAGGTTTTTAAGGTTGTGACCCCTGTGACCCTATTTGGGGTCACAGGTTCACCAAAGTTACAAATTAGAATCCCCATTGTCCAAGGAGTCTGCACATATCATTTTCAACTCTCTAGTCCTTTTAGAACTGGAGAAGAAGATGAAAATAGGTTTTTAAGGTTGTGACCCCTGTGACCCTATTTGGGGTCACAGGTTCACCAAAGTTACAAATTAGAATCCCCATTGTCCAAGGAGTCTGCACATATCACTTTCAACTCTCTAGTCCTTTTAGAACTGGAGAAGAAGATGAAAATAGGTTTTTAATGTTGTGACCCTTGTGACCCTATTTGGGGTCACAGGTTCACCAAAGTTACAAATTAGAATCCCCATTGTCCAAGGAGTCTGCACATATCACTTTCAACTCTCTAGTCCTTTTAGAACTGGAGAAGAAGATGAAAATAGGTTTTTAAGGTTGTGACCCCTGTGACCCTATTTGGGGTGACAGGTTCACCAAAGTTACAAATTAGAATCCCCATTGTCCAAGGAGTCTGCACATATCACTTTCAACTCTCTAGTCCTTTTAGAACTGGAGAAGAAGATGAAAATAGGTTTTTAATGTTGTGACCCCTGTGACCTTATTTGGGGTCACAGGTTCACCAAATTTACAAATTAGAATCCCCATTGGCCAAGGAGTCTGCACATATCATTTCAACTCTCTAGTCCTTCTGGAACTGGAGAAGAAGATTAAAATAGGTTTTTAAAGTTGTGACCCCTGTGACCCTTTTCGGGGTCACAGGGTCACCAAAGTTACAAATTAGAATCTCCATATGCTAAGGTACTTGTACACAAAATTTCAGCTCTCTAATGTGTATGGTTCATGAGGAGAAGTCGAAAGTGTCAAAAGTTTACGGACGGACGACGGACGGACGACGGACGACGGACGGACGGACGACGGACGACGGACGGACGGACGCCGGACGACGGGCCATGCCATAAGCCCATCTGGACTTTCAGTCCTGATGAGCTAAAAAAGTAAGACCTAGATCAAATGTGCTTGGTTGAGTAGTCAGCATGTATACACGTGTCTTTTGTGTTAGTAACTTAGTGGTATTTTTATTTTAGAGATTTTGGAGATGATTTGGTGGTACTAGCATTTTGTTTTCAAATAGCATTTCATTACGAGTGAACAAACTTTCGGAATGCAGATGTAGAGATCTTATGAAAAGAATCTGTACATGAATGTAAATGAGAAAATGCCAATCAAAATATCCAGTCTTCTGTAAAACAAGTGATACATAATATATATTCATATGAGAAAATCAATGCAAAACATGATGTTTTGGATATTGAGGAACAGTTGCTGACAGACGTTATTTTACTCTGTTAGAGATGGGTCTACATGGTGTTGTGCTCTTGATCATTTCGTTACTACTCTTTCTGCTCGCACAGGCGATGCTGATAGAATCTCGCTTCAAGCACAAGAAAGAGCTTCTTGAATCCCAACATCACCAGTATCTGACCAACACCAGATGTAAAACAGCTGTACAATGTGCTGGAGCATGTATGTTCACCCCTGGTTGTGTCCTTGCAGATCTGGACTCCGGGAAACTTTACAGGAAAGCTCAAGTACATTCCTCCGAACCACAACAGATACGCAATTATGTTGAATCTCAAGAGAAAAATATAGATGACGTTGACACTGAAACAAAGCATGAGTCTTTCCTTTATGTTTTGAAATATGGATCAAAACATAGAAACAGAGATGTTTACAGAGTGACAATCAGGTCAAACAAAACAGAAAAGACAGGAATCACTGTAAGAAATAAGGTTTTGTCAATTCTATATGACGGGAAGTCAAATACGTTTTTTTGGTCTCAGGAAGACAGAATTTTAAAACAAGTTGTCGTTACCAACTCTGAAAAGAAAACGATTTGTCACCAGCAAAGAGCCGATTATTTAAATATGTACAATCAGAAATTGTATTATATAACTTATTCAAATCCATGATCATATTGGTAACGAAAATACGGAAATCTGGCTTTCATTCAATAGAACCGTAATTTCCCAACTCGTGATTAATGGTTACATGGCTTGTTGGATTGAAAAAAGTAAAGACATCCGCTGCATTAAAATGTCTTCAAAAAACGTCTTTGCTCCATTGCTGACTCAAAATGTAAAACTTCATGCTTTGGCACTTCTTTTGACATCAAACTTTGGTTTGCTTGTATTCACAGAGAGGGGAATGGGTAGGATATTTCACAACACGGTAATGACCATAGATCAAGAAGGTCACTTTGGGGGATCAAAAGAAATATGTAAAGCCAAGATGTGGGGAGAAATTAGGATTGTTCCTGGTTTCCTGATGTTCTCATTTAATTGGTCTCCAAAAGTAGAAATTTGGGAGATAAACCAACATGGCAGTGCTGGAAAGAAAACAGGCTATGTCAAGTATGGAACGAAACCAGTTACCTGTGTGACTTTTCCCTGACTGTGAATGTGTTTGTCTGTTGGTATTCATATCCCTAAATATATATCTAAACGAACACCGTTTGGAGACACTTGTGTTAAACGGTTTAAACATATGTGTCAACTAGATCTGTACCAAATTCGTATCCTATAAGATTACAATTATTTGTCGGTTAGTGCTAAATATCAGCTTTATGACAAAAGTGTCATGATTTGTTATGTAAATGATAATTAGTTGAACTTGTTGAAACCATGTGATAGTGAACCCAGCCCCGATTTCTGGCAAACGTGGGGTAAGACTGGCATTAATTTGACTTGCAACCCTTAAAACGAAAGTTACAGCACATTTTGCGTTCAGGAAAGTAACTTTAAAGGGGCAGTAGCACGTTTTTTGATAATTTTATATTTTAAATACTTCACTGCTAATTGTAAGTTAATGCTAAATGTATTAATTTGACAGTGTCAACAATCACATTACACAAGCCAATCATCCATAGTCAGAGGACATAGTATGGAGATTCACATAATATCCATTGGCGGCCATTATTTGTGAACACCTTTAATTCATTTTGTGTAAGAAAAAGGAATCGCATGGCTAAACTTTACGTTATGTATTTGAAATAGTACTGCTTCACTTAGTTTTAATACATTTTCTTTCAATTGGAACCATTGATTTTCATTTTCCTGACATCATCTTATATTCCCCATAAAAACGTGCTACTGCCCCTTTAAAGAGTAAAACGCAATCGTCAGGGATGTTGGATAAAAAATATTGAGGTAATATGAATTGTTTAAATTTGGTCTTATTTTTTTTATTAAAAAAATTTGGTTAATCAAATTATGTCATTAAAATACCATGTCACCACATGCACAGTATTTGTTCATGGCACCCAATGATGAAAATAAAATTATTTAAAAACTCTTTTTAAAGTTCACTTTTTAATATAATTGTTAATTTCGTGTTTTTCTGTTAAGGCACATCAGTATAGAATATAAACTAATGTAGAAAAAGGGAACTTGAAAGTAATATGAAGCAATCTATACAACAAAGCTTTGTAATAAGGTGATTTTTGTAAAATATGTATTTTTCTATGCATTAAGATGTATTTGAAAATTAAAAATCTCTTATTTTATACACACACACAAAGCAAAACATAAACAGTGAAAAGTGAGGAGTACAGCAATTTATACAGTTTGGTATGATGAGAAAACAATAACAGTAACAGCAGAATATAGTAACAATTACATAAAGGATAAATTACATGAAGCTAAGAAAACAGGATGAGTGGGATACGAGTTTGTGAGTGATATATTGGGCAGATAAGCGAAGGCAGTTGAGTTGAGTGGATGACTTATTGGCGGATTAAATGAATTTTCCACAGGGAAGTATGACTTTGTGGAAAATTTAAAGGAAGACTTATAGTGTTTCCTCTGGTATACCTTTTAGCTTTCCTTCTTTATTCATTTAACATATTTTGTGACCTTTCTCATTAGATAAAAACGAAATTCAGAAAGGTTTTTTTGTCATAACATTCATGACATCACTAATGTAATTCTGAATTATTGAACGCTTGTCAAGGTGTTTTCTTTAGGCACTGTTCTTGTGTCAATATGAATTCCATGGACAACAATGATATTTTAAAATGCATATATGTATTTATATGAACTTTGCAGTCCTTACACAAGGAATTCTAGCTGATTTACTTTTTATTCACGTTGTAACAATACTAATATTATGCAACCCTAAACCTTTATTTGACCCTGTGCTTCTATTCATTTCAAATTGTGTTCACAACATGCTTCAACTTGAGACAGGCTGTTATGATGTAACATGTAATAAAATCTGAAAACTGTAATACAAACGTGGTAAGATATGCGTGTAATACTGAGGAACATTGAAATAAGGCATACTGTACTGAATATGTGATAAGTTGATATATTTAAGCTGTGTTTTCACAATGATCAATCCTTTCTATCTTGCAAAATTATATAAATTAAGGATTTTAAGGGTTTTTTTCTTGTATTTGTCATTGGTATCTGATCATAGATACTATTTCGTGCCCCACTTACCCAACTCGATTTACACCTGAAGGGTTAAATTGAATATTTTTCAGAAATCTATGCCTCAAATACATTCTTTGTTCTAATCCATGTATGACTTCAAACAAGATAATATTTTACATGTTTAGTTATTTCTTATATCTAATTTAAAATTAATATTAATATTAATATTCGGTGTTCATTGATTTTTTTAGGTTCATTACTTTGAACGAGACAGAAATGGGTTCATCCATACACTTTGCTCAGGGGCAAAAGAAACGATACCGACTTTTCAAAAGAGTACAAAACAATATCCTGTTGTAAATTAAATGCAACTACTGACCCTTGTGATAAGCATATCAGTTGTGAAGAAGTACTCACAATTTCAAACATCAAAGTATGATAATTAATTGAATGACTTTTCAAATACATGAGGGAGCCAAAAACAGTTTTTTCAATGTTTATTTTCGGTCAGAATTTTTCAAATTTAAATGAAAACAATGACATTCATAAATTTCATAAATTAAAGATGTTTTCAATTCATACAACCATGATAGAAGTTAATTTGTTTATGCATTTTGTCTGTTAGTTGATTTAAAAACAAGCATTTGGCTCTTGAAAACACTGAATAACCCTTTTTCAACCTTAACTATTATTCTTAGCTTAACCAATCATGCATTTTATATGGTATCGTTTCTATTGCCCCTGAGTGTATATAACTGATGCACATTGTTTCAAATGACAATATCCTGGAGTTCAATGGCTAATGTCATGCTACATGTTTTTCTCCACGTGCGCTTCGTACATTACCCCTCAAATGAAAACATAATTCTGTACCAGATGTTTTGTTACCAATTAAGATATATTGATCATGTAGATATATAATTAATATAGATATATCGTTTAGAAAACATATACATACTTAACTAGATTGGGAACTCTAAACTGATCTTCTGAAAGCCCTAATTAGACGGATAGACAATTTGTCAAAACATCCATTTGTTACTCAAAAGGTGACGCTTCCAATGTTTAATATACTTTAATCAATCCAACACTGGCTTATATAGAGTGAATTATTTATCATTGTCCTATTGATTGTACATAAGACCATTCCTAATGATAATAAAAATGATAATAATACACAAAATTTATAAAGTGCCCTATCTGCTTATTTAAACAGTCTAAGGCGCTATACATTATACACAATGTAATAAGTTATGAAAAATATAAATAATGATGTAAAAATGAGGAGTAAAAGAGATGAGGTATGAAGTGAAGGGAAAACATGTAAAAGATGTAAAACCTTAAAGTATGAAAGTGATAAAATAAATACATGAAAATAAATGTTATATGTCCTGCTCAATTGAGGGACATGTATTATTTAAGAAACTTTCCTAAAGACACTGCATTGAATAAGTATCTGCTAAGTAAGTTATATTAGCAACTAAAATCGTTATCAAAACAAACTATACTCAAAATATTCTTCAGCTGTAATCTCCTCTGGAGCATATATTTAACATTTCATCAAAATCGCACATGTAAATGGACCGTTGAATAATTTGAAAAATGGGAAGTACACATCCTGCTACATCAGCGTATATGTCTCCGCAAATGCTACAAGCTATCCCCTGATATCCTCCTATAGTCTTCTGTCGTATCGCTATATATATAGCAAGCCATTCAAATGATGCCCTTTCAGCTGATGTAGCAGGATGGGAAGTACACAGAGGTTAAAATGATAAAAACCAGAACAGCAACATCGTGAGGCTAAGCGTCCTTGTACAACTTTCTATCATTTCAGAGAACACAAAAAGGTGAAACGACCCAACTCTAGTGGTTAGACAGTCTCTCCTAACTACCACTAACTATCGGCTATCTCAATGCAAAGTAATCCATACCATACACATCTCAAAGACTGTTAATCCACTTGTGATTGATACAACTAAAACATTGTTTCATCATTTTTCAAGAGGTCAACTTCCTAATATGTTAAATTTTGAAACATGTTTGTGAGAAACTTGACTTGGAATTTTGAAACTAGGCATGATAGCAGAGAGTAATTGAACACACTTTCTTGATTTCAAACCTTGTAAAGCAAAAACATGTCAACGAATTTATGTTTAAGAAAGTCTTTTAATCGACAACATTATTTTCGTACCTGAATTCCATTCTTTCACAATTTCAAAATCAAGTGTCGTGCATTCTGAAACAAAACAGATTGAATTGATGTTTATGCACCCATGTGCGTATGAAAGGAAACAAAATAAATATATTTTCATGAAACATGAAGACTGAAAAATGTACAAGCATCTTCGCAATGCACTCAAAACCCGACTCAATCTGGTAATAGTGTTTTTTGTCGAGGTTGAAAACTTGGTAGCATTTCTTTTGGACACTAGTTTATTTAACTAATATATGAATTGAAATTGGTTAAAACAACAATATGAATTTCAATGAAATCAAACTATTTCCTGAAAAAAACTGATCCAGTGAATCTTTTTCATTGTAAACTAATGCTGCTGATAAATTATCTTCATAATTAAAGTTCAAAATATGTTGAACTTAAAGGAATGTAAACATTAATTCAAAGTATACCAATTTGGGGACTTGTTACGACTGTTGGCTAAATATGTACGAGAGCATTAGTTCAAAGATAGTTGCTCAAACAACATTTTCTCTAAATCACAAATGAGACAGGAACCCATTTCAAAATTCTAAATGAAAGGATAATGTCATAATCACTTTGGAATATTCGATATTTATTGTCAACACTCTCTTTTCTTGTTTATTTATTGATAAAGTAAACGATACAACTGCTTCCCAAAAGAGTTTCTTTTCCATGTTATCTTAAAGGGGGAGTAGCACATTTTAGGGGGAATATAAGATGATGTCAGGAAAATGAAAATAAAAGGCATCAATTAAAAGACAATGTATTTGAACAAAATGAAGCAGTAATAAATCAAATTTATAATTTCATTTATAAGTTCAGCCATGCGATTCCGTTTCCTTTCACAAAAATGGCAGCCAATGGACTTAATATGAATCTTCAAAATTTTACTCTGACTATGGATGATTGGTTTGTGTAGTAATATTTTGACACAATCAAACTAATATATCTAGCATTAACGTACAATTATCAGTGAAAAATAAAAAATGGAGAATTTCAAAAAACGTGCTACTGTCCCTTTCAGGCAGAATTCGATAACTTCAAATATTTTCAATACATCACCAGTGAGCAAATCTAAAAAGCTAGCTCAATGAAACTTTGTATGTGGAACAGGAAGCATATGTAGATGTGCATTTTTGGATTGTCAACTTCAATAGGTTTTTCTTCGGCATTTGTGATGGAAATAAACGTATAATCCTTTCTTCGGAAGAACTCAAAAACTATAAGGCCTAGATCAAATGTGCTATATATGTTATCAGCATGTAAACACGTGCCTTTTGTATTAGTAACTTAGTAGTATTTTTATTTTAGAGATTTTGGAGATGACATTGTGGTACAAGCATTTTGATACGAAAATGAACAAACATTCATAATGCAGGCAAAAATTGGAATTATAACAACGTGTATCAAACTGAGGGACAAACAATCTATTCAACATGGTAAAGAACCAACTCCCGATCCCCTATCCTCAACAAGGAACAAATCTCGCAAACCTTAGTAACTTGTTATTTGCACTCATTCCCCTAACAAGAGATAAAGTGGCCCCCTTCTTGTTTTGTAATTCTTAATACTAGGATTTCAAAAGCGAATGAACAAACCTTCGAGATACAGATGTTGATAGTTTATGAAAATAAACCCTTCACGAATGTAAATGAGAAAAAGCCAATCAAAATATCGATTAGGTATCTTCAGTTAAACAAGTGATACATATTAATGTGAATTCAAAATTATGAGAAAATCAATATAAATTATTTTTTTGAGGATTAACTTCTAACAGACATTATTTTACTCTGGTAAAGATGGATCTTCTTAGTGTGATGCTCTGGACTATTGCCTACCTACTGTTTTTGTCCTCACAGGCGATGTTGATAACATCTCGCTTCAAACACAAGAAAGAGCTTCTTGAATCTCCAAATCATAAGTATCTGACCAACACTAGATGTAAAACAGCTGTACAATGTGCTGGAGCATGTATGTTCACCCCTGGTTGTGTCCTTGCAGATCTGGACTCCGGGAAACTTTACAGAAAAGCTCAAGCACATTCCTCCGAACCACAACTGATACGAAATTATGTTGAATCTCAAGAGAAAAATATAGATGACATTGACACTGAAACAAAGCATGAGTATTTCCTTTATGTTTTGAAATATGGATCAAAACATAGAAACAGAGATGTTTACAGAGTGTCAATCAGGTCAAACAAAACAGAAAAGACAGGAATCACTGTGAGAAAAAAGGTTCTGTCAATTCTATATGACGGGAAGTCAAATACGTTTTTTTGGTCTCAGGAAGACAGAATTTTAAAACAAGTTATCGTTACTAACTCTGAAAAGAAAACGATTTGTCACCAAAAAAGTGCCGATTATTTAAATATTTACAACCAGAAATTGTATTATATAACTTCAAAACGAGGAAATTCTTATATTCAAAGCCATGATCATACGGGTAACGAAAATACGGAAATCTGGCTTTCATTCAATAGAACCGTAATTTCCCAACTCGTGATTAATGGTTACATGGCTTGTTGGATTGAAAAAAGTAAAGACATCCGCTGAATTAAAATGTCTTCAAAAAACGTCTTTGCTCCATTGCTGACTCAAAATGTAAAACTTCATGCTTTGGCACTTCTGATGACATCAAACTTTGGTTTGCTTGTATTCACAGAGAGGGGAATGGGTAGGATATTTCACACCAAGGTAATGACCATAGATGAAGAAGGTCACTTTGGGGGATCAAAAGAAATATGTAAAGCCAAGATGTGGGGAGAAATGAAGATTGTTCCTGGTTTCCTGATGTTCTCATTTAACTGGTCTCCAAAAGTAGAAATTTGGGAGATAAACCAACATGGCAGTGTTGGAAAGAAAACAGGCTACGTCACATATGGAATGAAACCAGTTACCCGTGTGACTTTTCTTTGACTGTGAATGTGTTTGTCCCTTCTTACCAATTCTTTATTTACGGTTGATATTTAGGCCAACGGCCTATGACAACATAGAATACATATAAAATTGACAATCATAATGCACATGCGTTTACATTGCAAAAGAAACATAGTTTTGAAACATGCTTATGTAATAAGTGTGCTTCGTAGTTCCATAGCATGGTATATATACATATACATATTGTTTTCTAATATCCGAAAGTGGCTTACAATAAAGTAGAAAATGATATTCGTCCTCTATTTCTCCTGATTTACATAGCCTACAGGTTCTATCTTTGCGTTCTTTACCATTTTTCCTACCAGTTTCTATTTCTAATGGGAGTGTTCCACAACGGAAATTTGCCAAAGTGCTTCTAAATTTATCTATTTGAAGTGAATTTATATACTCTTCAGTTTCCAATCTGAGTTTAAAGGTTTTATAATCTTAAAGTTTAGATATTTGATCTATTGAACTAAACCAATCTGATATAAACACATCTTTAATTCTTTGTTTGAATTCTCCTAAGAATAGATTAGTGTTTTGTACTCCCTGATTTGTCCAGACGTACATGAACCCATGAGAACATAAAACGTTTCTTACTTTAGTTACCCAGTTTACGTTAGCATTTGCATCATAGAGAAGTGACATTTTGTATGATTTCTTGACGTATCTATGGTCAGGCATTCTCATTATCTTGAGCCAATATTTGACAGCTCTTACAGTGGTATTGACAAATAATGGAAAACGGTCACATTCACCGAGGACAGCATTATTAGGTGTTTTAATAGCTAGTTTAAGATACCTTTTGCATGCTATTCTTTGGATTTTTTCAAGTTCATCATAAGTTTTATATCCCCAAAGTTCACAGCCATATGTTAAGATTGGTAATATTTTGCTATCAAATAATTTGAAGAACATCTGGCTATTTATAAAACAGTTCATATTTAACGTCCTTAGTATACCATTCAAAGCTCGCTTACCTTCCACAGCTCTTTTATTAATAGCATATTTCCATGATAACTGCGGGGTTAAATACATGCCTAAGTACTTGTAATTATTTACAAATTTCAATATATTCAACTGCTTTTGCAAATCTCTGCATACATTAGAAAACAACACAATGTCATCAGCAAACAGAAGTAACTATATATGTACAATATAATAATGGGTATTTGTTGTGCGCCATTCCATACACTTATGCATGCTCATGGCGCTTCATGTTTAAAAATTTAAAATATAAATGGAATATATACATAGAGAGATTACACATTGCTGGAGATAATTGTAGGTGGATATTAAGGGAAAGCAGATATGAATTGATAAGTTTTCAGATATGATTTGAAAGAGTCAAGAGAGGTAGCAAGCTTGATTTCTGTGGGGAGTGGATTCATAGATGTAGGGCTGCAAACTCAAAAGATCTTCTGCCTTGTGATGCCAGTCTAACACGGGGAACTATCAACAGATGCTGAGACTGTGATCGAAGGGCACGGGGAGGACTGTACACAGAGAGAAGGGTGGAAAGATACTCGGGAGCCGGGTCCATTTAAACACTTGTAGACAATACATAATATTTTGAAGTCTATGCGAAACTTTGCTGGTAACCAATGTAGTAATTTAAGAGTTGTTGAGATGTGGCCAAATTTAGACTTAAGGCATATGATACGGGCAGAACAGTTTTGAAGATTTTGGAGTTTGGCGAGATGTTTATTGTTTAGACCAAAGAGGACACTGTTACAATAGTCCATCCGTGATATCACTAGTGATTGGACCAGTCTGTGTGCAATTCTTTGTGATGTATTTACGCAGACTGCCAATAATCCGCAGATGATGGTAGCAGTTTTTACAGATGGCATTGACTTGTGTATCTAGAGACAGCTCACTGTCGATAAAGATCCCAAGATCTTTAACACAGGCAGAGGTCTGAATGACAGCTGATCCAATACTGACATCTGTAACAGCAGCCTCTCTGATTTGTTTTCTGCTTCCACATATGGTGATCTCAGTCTTTTCATCATTCAACCTCAGCATTCTAGCTGTCATCCACTGTTTGACATCAGTGACACATGCATCGACTGTCTGCAAGTCATTGTTGAGTGTAGACAAAGATGTAGGCTTTATTACTTGGGTGTCATCTGCATAAGAGAACGGGTCCATCCGAAACTTCTTTGTAAGCAGAGGAAGCTGGTTCACGTATACGAGAAACAAGAGTGGCCCCAGAACTGACCCCTAAGGAACACCGCATGTCAGTTCAACGCAGTTAGAACAGCGCGAGTTGATGATAACTGCCTGGGTTCGGTTGGACAGGTATGAGGAAAACCACTTTAAAGCCATAGCTTTTATTCCAACATGTTCTTGTAATACAGTTAAAAGCTGATCATGATCTACAGTGTCGAATGCAGCACTGAGATCTAGTAGAGCTTAGGCTGCCATGCCTCCAGAATCCAGAATTCTTCGAAGATCGTTCATGACACGAAGCAGAAGAGTCTCTGTAGAATGTGCTGACTGAAACGGGTTCAGAATGCCATTAGAGGATAAATGATCCAATAACTGTTTTGCAGCAGCCCACTCTATGACTTTTGAAAGGAAGCTTAGGTTTGAGATTGGTCTATAATTTTTCAGAATAGACCCATCTAGGCTAGGATTCTTGAGATGAGGCCTTATGAGAGCTTCTTTCAGGGAATCCGGAAACACGCCTGTACTGAGGCTTTTGTTAACAATGTCAGTTATAGTTGGGAGTAACACATCTAGATGCTCGATAACCAGCTGAGTGGTCTTGTTATCCACCAACTTGTCAATGTCATCAGTCTGGGTGGGAGCGCTATCAGTGTATTTTCCCTGTAACTGTCTTAGAAACTGGTGAAGTTGTCTAGGCTTTTTCTGAAGATCCTTTATCTTCTGTTTGTAGTATGATCCCTTGGAATCGGCAAGAACCTTTGATACATGATTCCTAGATGACCTATACATCTGACGATGTATTTCTAGCTGCGATTTTCGCCATCTGCGTTCAGCCTGTCGCCTGTCACGTTTAGCTTTATGGACATCCTCGCAGTACCAGGCACAACCTGGTTTTATAGTAACTGTTCTCTCTTGTGATGGTGCATGGTGATTCATGACATCCTTGAGAGCAGTGTTATATGTATTTGTTAGAACTGAGACATCGAATATGTCTTTTGTTCTGGAAAGGAAATCCTGTAGATCTCTTGAAACAGTATCGTTATTGAAAGTAACTTTAAAGAGTAAAACGCAATCGTCAAGGAGGTTTGATACAAAATATTGAGGTATTACGAATTATCTAAATTTGGTCTTATTTTTTTGAGAAAAAGAAATTCGTTAATCAAATTATGTCATAAAAATGTCACCACATGCACAGTATTTGTTCAAGGCACCCAATGATGAAAATAAAACTATTTAAAAACTCTTTTTAAAGTTCACTTTTTAATATAATTGTTAATTTCGCGCTTTTGTGTTATGGCACATCAGTATAGAATATAAACTAAGGTAGAAAAAGGGAACTTGAACGTAATATGAAGCAAATCCATACATCAAAGCTTTTCAATAAGGTGATTTTTGTGAAATATTTATTTTTCTATGCATTAAGATGTATTTGAAAATTAAAAATCTTTTATTTTATACACACACACACACAAAAGAAAAAAGTAAACGTCACAAGAGTATAACAGAGATATTCTCAGTCAAACAAGCCTTTTCAATGCAGGAAGACGAGTTATTCTATGGATGAACAACTTCTTTATTGGACAGTAGCGACGTTTCTGTATAGAGTCTTATACCATTTTCAAGCATATCGTGAAAAGTGAGGAGTACAGCAATTTATGCAGTTTGGTATGATGAGAAAACAATAACAGTAACAGCAGAATATAGTAACAATTACATAAAGGATAAATTACATGAAGCTAAGAAAACAGGATGAGTGGGAGTTTGTGAGTGATATATTGGGCAGATTAGCGAAGGCAGTTGAGTTGAGTGGATGAATTATGGTCGGATTAAATGAATTTTCCACAGGGAAGTATGACTTTGTGGAACATTTAAAGGAAGACTTATAGTGTTTCCTCTGGTATACCTTTTAGCTTTCCTGCTTTATTCATTTAACATATTTTGTGACCTTTCTCATTAGATAAAAACGAAATTCAGAAAGGTTTTTTTGTCATAACATTCATGACATCACTAATGTAATTCTGAATTATTGAACGCTTGTCAAGGTGTTTTCTTTAGGCACTGTTCTTGTGTCAATATGAATTCCATGGACAACAATGATATTTTAAAATGCATATATGTATTTATATGAACTTGGCAGTCCTTACACAAGAAATTCTAGCTGATTTACTTTTTATTCACGTTGTAACAATACTAATATTATGCAACCCTAAACCTTTATTTGACCCTGTGCTTCTATTCATTTCAAATTGTGTTCACAACATGCTTCAACTTGAGACAGGCTGTTATGATGTAACATGTAATAAAATCTGAAAATTGTAATACAAACGTGGTAAGATATGCGTGTAATACTGAGGAACATTGAAATAAGGCATACTGTACTGAATATGTGATAAGTTGATATATTTAAGCTATGTTTTCACAATGATCAATCCTTTCTATCTTGCAAAATTATATAAATTAAGGATTTTAAGGTTTTTTTTCTTGTATTTGTCATTGGTATCTGATCATAGATACTATTTCGTGCCCCACTTACCCAACTCGATTTACACCTGAAGGGTTAAATTGAATATTTTTCAGAAATCTATGCCTCAAATACATTCTTTGTTGTAATCCATGTATGACTTCAAACAAGATACATATTTTACATGTTTAGTTATTTCTTATATCTAATTTAAAATTAATGCAATATTCGGTGTTCATTGATTTTTTTTAGGTTCATTACTTTGAACGAGACGGAAATGGGTTCATCCATACACTTTGCTCAGGGGCAAAAGAAACGATACGGACTTTTCAAAAGAGTACAAAACAATATCCTGTTGTAAATTAAATGCGACTACGGACCCTTGTGATAAGCATATCAGTTGTGAAGAAGTATTCACAATTTCAAACATCAAAGTATGATACTTAAATGAATGACTTTTCAAATACATGAGGGAGCCAAAAACAGTTTTTTCAATGTTTATTTTCGGTCAGAATTTTTCGAATTTAAATGAAAACAATGAAATTCATAAAAAGAGATGAAGTATGAAGTGAAGGGAAAATATGTAAAAGATGTGAAACATAAAAGTATGAAAGTGATAAAATGAATACATGAAAATAAATGTTATATGTCCTGCTCAATTGAGGGAAATGTACTATTGAAGAAACTTTATTAAAAACACTGCATTGAATTAGTATCTGCTAAGTAAGTTATATTAGCAACTAAAATCGTTATCAAAACAAACTATACTCAAAATATTCTTCAGCTGTAATCTCATCTGGAGCATATATTTAACATTTCATCAAAATCGCACATGTAAATGGACCGTTGAATAATTTGAAGAATGGGAAGTACACATCCTGCTACATCAGCGTATATGTCTCCGCAAATGCTACAACCTATCCCCTGATATCCTCCTATAGTCTTCTGTCGTATCGCTATATATAGCAAGCCATTCAAATGATGCCCTTTCAGCTGATGTAGCAGGATCGGAGGTACACAGAGGTTAAAATGATAAAAACCAGAACAGCAACATCGTGAGGCTAAGCGTCCTTGTACAACTCTCTATCATTTCAGAGAACACAAAAAGGTAAAACGACCCAACTCCAGTGGTTAGACAGTCTCTTCTAACTATCACTTATCGGCCATCTAAATGCAAAGAAATCCATACCAGACAAATCACAAAAGAAAATTAATCCACTTGTGATTGATACAACTTAATCATAGTTTCATCATTTTTCAAGAAGTCAACTTCCTAATGTGTAAAATTGAAACATGTTTGTGAGAAACACACTTATACAAAAATCCTTGACTTGAATTTTGAAACTAGGCATGATAGCAGAGAGAAATTGAACACACTTTCTTGATTTCAAACGTTGTAAAGCAAACACAAGTCAACGAATTTATGTCAAAGTCTTTTAATCGACAACATTATTTTCGTACATGAATTCCACACTTTAACAATTTTAAAATAAAGTGTCAATTATCAAGTCAAGTGCCAAGTATACCAATTTGGAGACTTGTTACGACTGTTGGCTAAATATGTACGAGAGCATTAGTACAAAGTTAGTTGCTCAAACAAAATTTTCTCTAAATCACAAATGAGACCGGAACCCATTTCAAAATTCTAAATGAAAGGATAAAATCAAAATCACTTTGAAATATTCAATATATTCATTGTCAACACTCTCTTTTCTTGTTTATTTATTCATAAACTAAACGATGCAACTGCTTCCCAAAAGAGTTTCTTTTCCATGTCATCTTAAAGGGGCAGTAGCACATTTTAGGGGGAATATCAGATGATGTCAGGAAAATGAAAATAAATGGCTCCAATTGAAAGACAATGAATTTGAACTAAATGAAGCAGTAGTAAATCAATTTTATAATTTAAATATCAGCCATGCGATTCCATTTTCTTTCATAAAAGGAGTTCACACAAATATGGCAGGCAATGGACTTAATGTGAATCTTCATGATTTGTTCTCTGACTGTGGATGATTGGTTTGTGTAATGAGATTTTTGACACAATCAAACTAATATATCTAGCATTACTGACAATTAAAGTGACAGTGAAAAGTTAAAAATATAGAATTTCAAAAAACGTGCTACTGTCCCTTTAGGCAGATGTCGATAAATTCATATATTTTCAATACATCACCAGTGAGCAAAACTAAAAACCTGTAAGATCTAGCTCAATAAAACTTTGTACGTGGAACAGGCAGCATATGTAGATATGCCCTTTTGGATTGTCAACTTCTATAGGTTTGTCTTCGGCATTTTTGATGGAAATAAACCTATAATTCTTGCTTCGGTAGGAGAACGTAAAAAAAAGTAAGACCTAGATCAAATGTGCTATGTTGAGTAGTCAGCATGTATACACGTGTCTTTTGTGTTAGTAACTTAGTGGTATTTTTATTTTAGAGATTTTGGAGATGATTTGGTGGTACTAGCATTTTGTTTTCAAATAGCATTTCATTACGAGTGAACAAACTTTCGGAATGCAGATGTAGAGATCTTATGAAAAGAATCTGTACATGAATGTAAATGAGAAAATGCCAATCAAAATATCCAGTCTTCTGTAAAACAAGTGATACATAATATATATTCATATGAGAAAATCAATGCAAAACATGATGTTTTGGATATTGAGGAACAGTTGCTGACAGACGTTATTTTACTCTGTTAAAGATGGGTCTACATTGTGTTGTGCTCTTGATCATTTCGTTACTACTCTTTCTGCTCGCACAGGCGATGCTGATAGAATCTCGCTTCAAGCACAAGAAAGAGCTTCTTGAATCCCAACATCACCAGTATCTGACCAACACCAGATGTAAAACAGCTGTACAATGTGCTGGAGCATGTATGTTCACCCCTGGTTGTGTCCTTGCAGATCTGGACTCCGGGAAACTTTACAGAAAAGCTGAAGCACATTCTTCCAAACCACAACTGATAAGAAATTATGTTGAATCTCAAGAGAACAATATAGATGAGGTGGATACTGGAGCAAGGGATTGTTCTTTCCTAATTGTTGCAGAGAATGGACCAAAAATGAAAAACAGAGATGTTTATAGAGTGTCCATCAGGACAAACAAAACAGAAAAGACCGGAATCACTGTGAGAAATAATGTTCTGTCAATTCTATATGACCGAAAGTCAAACACGTTGTTTTGGTCACAGGACGACGGGATATTCAAACAAGTTATGGTTAGCAACTCTGAAAAGAAACAAACATGTTACAAGAAAAAAGCCCGTTATCTAAATATGTACGATGAAAAACTGTATTTTATTGCTAATAAACCAGGATATTACAAAATTTATAGTTGTTATCCCACGGGAAAGGAAAACAAGAAAATCTGGCATTCTTTTAAAATATTCTTAATTTCGGACTTTGTGATGAATGGTAATATAACTTGTTGGATTGAAAGAGGGAAACATATCACCTGCGTTGAAATTTCTTCAAAAAAGAAACAGAAAATTCCTTTGCTGACTCAAGCAGTAGAACTTCAATCATTGGCTCTTCTCGTGACATCTGACTATGGTTTGCTTGTGTACACAGAGAGGAGCAGAGATAGTATATCTTATACCAAGGTTATGACCATAGATGCAGGAGGTCACTTTGGGGAACCAAAAGTAATATGTAAACTCGACGATAAAGCGACCTTGAAGATTGTTCCTGGATTCCTGATGTTGTCATATTGGTGGACCACAAATATAGAAATTTGGGAGATAAACAAACATGGAAGTCAGTTTGTAAAGAAAACTGACTACCAAGGCATAGATACCGTGTCCCTTGTGACTTTTCTCTGACTATACAGTTGAATCATATACGGTGAATAGTTATTTGATGCTAAGAGCCAAATCATCTATCTCCTATTCAGGGCAGTCATGAAGGAAACCATCTGACCTCAAATTCACTTGCAGGCATTTTACAAAGAGAGTAACAGCACATTTTGACTTGTCATTCTAGCCTTTTGCACACACCTATAAAATTCTTTCCAGTGATGTGATTGTTTATACATTTATTTATGCCGAGCATTTGTGCTTGTGCATGGACTCTTTACTGATGGCAATTATGATTTGCAGTTCCTTTAGATTACATGTACTTCTTCTTTAAAATGATTTTGGTTGTCACCTCAATCAATCTATCTCAATTCTGGTTCCGTCTGTTTTTTTAAATTGGTTGTGACCCTTACATCTTATATTCAACCTTTTTTCATAACTGCTGTCATATTTAAATGGCAATTTGTTTCTCGTCAGAAACCATTAGACATAGATGAATTAATTTACGGTGTTTAAGGTCCCTTTTCATTTTGTTTTATCAAGTTTGTAATCTTATTCCAAATTGTGATTTTCACTGATTTAAGACCATTATTAAAAGCAACCTTTAACTTTGCTGTGTTATTAATACAAATAGAGGAAGTTAAGATACCTTCCATTTAATACTATTTTATTAAACGAGAAGATGGTTTTGATGGAAACGCGTGAAGGTTTTAACAGCCTTTTCACGCTCTTGTATTTGACCTATATTACATGAATAAAGTATATTGATTGAAACAGCCGAGTCGACCAGAGTTAAATAAGAAAACGTTATTGATATTTTGTGTCTGTATCATGTACAAATGTGCCTAATTTTAAACTTACATGACACTTACACACCATATAGGGTCTGGTAGACCCAAACGTTAAGAAGGTAAATATGTCCTTACTGTTATATTATAATAAAAAAAAGAAACGCATCAGTGAATTTGAAATTTTTGGACTATAATAATAACACTGTCAAATTGTTCCCTGAACGTAATTCTTACATTATTATTTACAGCTTCTGGGCAACAATGGAGACATTTTAGCGATTTCGTTATTTAAAAGCAATTGAAAATAGTTCTTTTAAACCTGTGGTTAAGACAATCTGTAAAGCAAAAACAACACGTAGAAAGTGTAATAGCATGTTGAACTAATAACCTACATTTAGAAGGTGTAAATATTTTAATACATAAGTAGACATATGATGGTACATAAGTAAAATGATCAAGCGTCAACAGGATTCGGTGTCATCACAGTAGTATTTTTAAACACAAAAAGCCATCGATTATACACAATAGATAATGTATGTTTTACGGAATATGTCTTAAGAACAAACTGGATAACCTGTGGATTTGTTTTGTAGCAGCCCAGCAGAATATTCTTGCACTGCGGGAAGTTCACAAATTCAGCACATATTTTTCGAGTCCCAATCTCATTGAAATCATATCATTGATTATCTCCCTTTCCATATTATGTTTTTACGGGTCACTCATCTAGGATCTGACGGAATCACGTTGAAATCGGTGTCCACCCAAAGAAATATTTCAACCGGTCTACAAGGTGCTTTCGAAGCAGTGAAAGTAGATAGAGTTCTAACATCATCGCTTTTCGCCATATAACGCAGAAAATGTCGAGGTTTTCTGAATGTTTGAGTACACTTGATTTGCTTACATCCGTATGAAATAAGTATGTTTGATAACACAGAACATCAGAATATCTACAGATATCCAATTCCAAAATAGCATCACCGGAAACTAGATGAGTGACCAGTAACAACATAATATGAAACAAGGCATTCTCTCCCCACAGAGACTGATCAAGCCAAGTTGATATAGCCTCTGTTATATTACGCCGATCGTCTAGGATAGAATGGGAGATGCCTGATTGGAGGCAATCAAAATTAGTTGTGCAATCAGCGACGCTGCTCTTAAATCATCGTTCTGGCTACTGAAACAAGGCAAGGGCATTGTGATATGAACCACCCTTTCCATGCGAGAAGACTTGTTATTTGATAAAGAAATTCACAAGTATTGTGATGAAAGGTTTTTTTCCGCCAGGGGAAACTGCCGGAACCCACGGATTTCGGCGTAATAGAACAGAGGCTAAATCAACATAACTTGATCTGCCTCTGTGGGGAGAGAATGGAAACAAGGGAGAGAATCAATGATTTGATTTTAATGAGATTGTTCGAGTCCACGATTTGGCTCTCATAATTAATTCAAATCGACTCTCACAAGTTCTAAACATCTCATTTACTATCAGGGAATAATCAAGAGAGAGGCTGAGTCAGGACGAACACTACTCGGAATTGAAATTGAATTTTAAATTTACATCGTTTAAAATTCTTAATTTTTCAGTTAATTTTTCTAACATGATGTTAGTTAATTACATAGTTGTAGGTTGTAGCGGGAATGTCACATACACTTTGTCCGATAGTGATAACATTGTATAAACAATTTCGGGAATTAGATAAAGTTCAATTGAAATACATCAGCTAAAACAAACTTGTATCACTGTCGGTTGAGGTTCACATTTGTATTGGGGAGAAAATCTGAAAATGTTTTAGGATTTCAAATATCCTGCATACAGAATAAACATTTTGTTTTGCGAACCATTGATAATAGATATATTGTAAGGTTCAAAAACACAATAAGTTGCGAATGACTTATAGTGTAAGGAACAAGTAAGATGTAAGTTAATCACATACATGTAGTTTGTAAATTGTATGCGAAAGTAACAGACACAGCAGTTTTCCCTTTACATTGACGGGCCGTTCACGCAGTAACCATGTATAGCTGTGGAATTATGTTTTACAGAGGTTATGCATAAAATGAGTTATACAAATTAATGTAAAAAAATATTTTAATTAATTTATGATCAATTATATAATCATTAATAGATTTAACTTTTCTATAGAGAGATATCATATTTCGGAAATTGATTTAAAAAACATTGAATTGTTGCTAGGTTGGGATTATGTTTTTAGGATTCTAAACAACAAGCAAATGAATTCAGCATTGTAGTTTTCGATGTTTGACTTATAAAAGTATCAAAGCATATTCCGTGAAATGAATGGGTGATATAGTTGTGTTTTTTAAAATCAGTAACGACATGAATGTCTTCAGCGACTGGAAGTTTTCAGGTTTTGTTAGTTGTTTTGTTAAGCTAAGCATGATACAGCTTATAAAATCAAATAACATAATCATATCCATTTCAGTTAGGAAATCCAAATAACATTAGTTCCATAAAATCTGACATTTGCATTCTCAAATGTAAACTATGTTTTCATTTGAAAATAATGTCTAATGGTAAATTATTCAAGGCTCAGTGTATTGCTGAGATATCTTGTGTCAAACTTTTTCCTGAAGAACAGAATTGATTTGATCAAATATTTTTCTAGCATGTGATTTTGAGAAATGTTGATATTTACAAATGTTGTTGATTCTCATATCTTTGCACTAACATCAACTACGTTTATTAAGACATATTTATAATCACTTCAGAAACAAATTTATTCATGTCTAAATTCCAGTCCCGAGAAACTAAGCAATTTTGCATTAAGTGCTAGTATTCCCACAATGAGTTAATGCTAGTTAATATAATGTAAACATAAGTGTGGATATCCAAATTTGAATTTTACATTGATGAAACAATCCTTGATTATAAGATATAACATACATGTAAGATAAGGACCTTTTTATACCAAACGGAAATATGTTGTACATCTCATACAGTTCTCCAGTATAAAATCAATAACAAGGATAAGTCCAGGGTACCTTTTGAGTCATTTCTTGATAAAAAAAAGATCCAGGGTAAGTGTTCTCTTCTTTCTTGATAATCCAGGGTAGGTGTTCTCTTCTTTCTTGATAATCCAGGGTAAGTGTTCTCTTCTTTCTTGATAATCCAGGGTAAGTGTTCTCTTTTTTCTTGATAATCCAGGGTAAGTGTTCTCTTCTTTCTTGATAATCCAGGGTAAGTGTTCTCTTCTTTCTTGATAATCCAGGGTAAGTGTTCTCTTCTTTCTTGATAATCCAGGGTAAGTGTTCTCTTCTTTCTTGATAATCCAGGGTAAGTGTTCTCTTCTTTCTTGATAATCCAGGGTAAGTGTTCTCTTCTTTCTTGATAATCCAGGGTAAGTGTTCTCTTTTTTCTTGATAATCCAGGGTAAGTGTTCTCTTCTTTCTTGATAATCAAGGGTAAGTGTTCTCTTCTTTCTTGATAATCCAGGGTAAGGGTTCTCTTCTTTCTTGATAATCCAGGGTAAGTGTTCTCTTCTTTCTTGATAATCCAGGGTAAGTGTTCTCTTCTTTCTTGATAATCCAGGGTAAGTGTTCTCATTGTCTTTAAAGTTTTTTCTTCTTCCTTTTTAATCCATTGTCAGTGTTACCTTTACCTTGGGTCATCCAGGATTTTTTTGTCTAATTTCAATGTTTATTGTTTGAGAGTATTGTGGCTATGCATTGCGGGGAAATCTGAAGCAGGGGTGGTACTGTGGTTTCACTCAGTGTAGCACTGCAAGAAACATGTCTGCATGTAGTACATTTCTGTACTGCATACAAAACTACCGGGATTTGAACCCCGGACGTCTTTATCCTAAGCCCAACTCACTAACCACGGCGTTATCCCGCCCCTAAATCACCATAACAGTATATCCTAACTGTGGGGAAAGTGTCTTGAAGACAAAAGCGTTCACCACCACTTTTTTAACTTAATTGTTTGACAGTCTAAACGTCTTGATTGTCTTTGAATAAAACAGATATAGAATACTCGTTACATCATGTTCGCTTTGGTGTAATATGTATATTGGTTTACTAAGCAGATCACAATAGTTCAACTGTAGTTGTAAATAAAGTGAGACAACTGTGCTATCATAATTATCAGTTTGTCTGATTTGTGATATCATCAATCTCATTAAAATAAGGTCATTTGTTACATGCGTAACTTTGTGAAGCAATTAAGATAACATTTTCCAAAATTTGGGTCCTCTAATCTCTCATTCAAATTAAGAATTTTGGCATGATAAAAACAGGTGTTTTTAAATTCCGAATTTTAAAATATTTCGTATCGACTCTGAGAAAAATATCCGCACAATTACTTTGGAACAACGAAACAATCCTGGTCACTACAATGATAAACAAATATGTTGGCCTCCAATTAATCTTAACTTACGTAGTTTAACTTTATGATGAAGCGTTTCTTTCTCGCAGTGCTACATCAGTGCCATTCCTCCCTTATAGAAACAAAACTAAACATGATAGTTCATGCCTAGCAGTAGGCGCTCTAAATGTTTAGAACGATTTAGTCGCAGCTGAGGTCTTACATTTTAACATGAATGAACAGTCACTGTCACTGACTCATATTTAAAATATCTTGACATGTCCTTTGTTTATCTCTGCAACATAAAGTTTTTTCCCATGTACACGCATTCCCTGTGGTTTACTAATCCCATCTAGTCCAGCCAGCAGATCTCTCACATACTCCCCTGTTTCAGTCAGCTGGACGATCTTGTTCGCATTTGCGCACTTTAAGACAACCTTTCCGTTGCAAGTGTATTTATTTTTTTCTATGTAGGCAATATGGCTTATCCGACCTTATTTTATTCTGTGAATTAATAAATGAAGTAATACCACTTATCCCTACGACAAATTTTATTTCTCATTTTCATTGAATAAGATACAACTTTATTGATATGGAAAGAACTGTTTTGAATAATACCAAACTAACATACCGTTCCTCTCAGCCGTAAGGAGGGTTGAATTGTCTAATATTTCTCAATCTTGATGCCTACAATGACAATCCTTCTGACCATTCTCTTTCTATGCCACTGTAACACACATAATTCTGATGGCCATTCTACCAATCCCTGTTGTTCATTTCACAGTTCAAATATTTTGACATGTCCACGGCTACATTCTGTAACATACAGTTTGTTCCCGTGTACATGTATTCCCTTTGGTTTATAAATCCCATCTCGTTCAGTCAGCAGATCTCTCACATACTCCCCTGTTTCAGTCAGCTGGACGATCTTGTTGCCATTACAATCAGCCACAATAACAGAACCAGTATCTGCAGTTGTTACACCTCCAGGTACCAACAACCCTCCTGTCAGCTGGTGTCTGTACAGAACCTCCCCCTGCTGTGTTACACAGTAGACAGAATTTGATCCTGGTTCTATACTTGATCGACTCTCTGTCACTACAATATGACCCTGACGTGTTGTACACATGTACTGTGGTGCCCCTATCCGCTGCTGACCCCTGCTGGTTGTGATCACAGACCTCAGGACTCTCCCTGACAGATCCAGGACGTCAATACTGGGAGGATTTTCACAACCTGCAGCTAGAGTCGTGTCACTGAGAGCCGTCAGACATCTGTACAGCTTCTTTGTCTTGATTGAGGAAATACGGACAGGGTCAGGAGTCAGCTTGATCAGTTCTATATTGTTATATAAGACGTGTGATACAGCTACCGTGTCCCTGCTGATCTTAGTTAATGCATAGGGGTGATCATCAACTTTTATAGATGAGCAGTAAGACATGCCTTTTTTAGTGTAGCAGGACTTGACACTTGAATTGAAAAAATCTGTAACAACCAGTGTTTCTGTATCTCCAATATTAAAAACTTCAATGTCGTTGAGAAGTGGGGTAGATTTATCATCCTTTGAAGTGGTAATGACTGTTGACAGAAGTTTAGGTGTACCCTGGAGCTCGGGCTTGTCTTCATCAATCTTCAAATGACCAAGTTGTAAAGTCCTGTCCAGTTCATCAACATCAAGCTGAATCTCAAACTCAACGTCCTTTGTTCTCTTTCCTTGTTTGTGTTTTCTTTGTATTTCAGCAGTTATCTCCCCTGACTGACACAGTGTGTACATATCATATAGATCAATAGCGCCTTTTGATTGCAAGACTTTTTTAATGAATTCAGTGTACTGTTGATATGTCTGCAGGTCCATTTCTCCAGATTTTATGTGACTCCTCAGTTCATCAGTCTTTTTCTCAGTGATTTCGTCCAACTCACCCAGGAGTTTCTTCTCCTTTCTTCTGATCAGATCCACGGCCTGCTGACTGACTCTTCTGATCTGCGACTTCAGTGAAGATTTGTGGTGTGCGATTTCCTCAACCTCTGCTTTCTTACTCATTAAAATGTTTTCTGTCAAGGCTAGTTGAGATGTTATATTATCATAATCTTGCTGAAGTGCTTGTTTCATTTCAGGAATCATCGAGTCAAGGGTAACAACAGAGTGACATTTCCTGTGGTTGACGATGCAGCATTTGTTGCAAACAGCTTTCTTACAGTCTCTGCAACAAAACTCAACCAGACAGTTGTGCTCTTTGCACATTTCTTTGCGTTTCTTGAGTTGAGGTGTTGATCCAGCTCCCAGAGGTGAAATCACGTGATCTGATGTGACAGGAGTAGCTTGGTGCACCTTCACACAGGCTTCGCAGAACAGGATGTCGCAATCTTCACATTCTGATACGGCCTGTGTTGTCTTCCCCATTTGCTGACAGGTGAAGCAGAGGTTTTGGGCAGGATCTGTTATAGAGAAAAACATGAAGATCATAAAATCGAGTCAAGAATTAAATAGTTAGATATAGAATTTACTCATTCACAAAAGGGTACATTTTGGATCGAGAAAAACTATTAATATTATAAAATCAATAAAATTATGAAACATGACACTACTATAATATATCCTATAATGAACCTATTAAATGTTCCTACCTGAACTCTTCTGAGCTGAGAATGTATCGAGCAGTCCTTGTATGAGGAAACTTGGTTTGAACTGCTGAGACCATTGGTCCACTGGTTCTTTAGGCCGAGGAACTGTCGTCATCTGGTTACAGTTTGGACACAGGATGGACTTGGCACTGATGGCATCCCTGCGTGTTTTTGTGTATTTAGTTACACACGATCTGCAGAAGGTATGCTGGCAGTCTAGAGTGCATGGGTCCTTGAAGATCTCTGTGCAGATATTGCACGACAGGAAATTTTCATTTAGTTTTGCGAGCGCATCCATCTGCAATAAGACATAAACAAATACTTTTATATTTATTTGGCTTTGCATGATAGGAATATTTCATTCATTTTTGTAAGTGCGTCCGTCTATAAAATATATATATATATGATAAATTTGATATGAAAGTACATTTTGATTGTGACCCTTAGTTTGGGTTGACGAGTCGTCATATAAGCAATTCCAAATCATTTGACTGCGTTGATACATGTCATACAGAGAATAAGATTTACTTTAGGTCAGTCCTTGATAAAAATAACGTTCAACGTGTCATGCTCCGTTTTCCCGAATCATCACGGATAAGAGACTATCTACATACGAAAATATTCAAGTACATTTTGCAAATTTGGTGAATTGCATTTTAAGGTCTACGTAAACAATTGAGACTACAACTTAAAGGGACCATTCGAGCGGGGTATTTTTTGTGGAAACGAAATTCAGGAGGACTTTCCTGTTTACAATTATTTATGATTTGTCAGGTTAGCATTTGAAGTTGTTCAATATTAAACAATTTGCCAAAGTGTATCGCTCAAAAAATAAAAACATCGTGAAATGAAGCCAATCGTCGAAGCTACGATCGTGGAATGCATTAATACGACAAAATGCTGGCGTAACTGATAACTTTTACTTATGCATTATTTGTTACTTATAATGCTGTGCTGTCTCGATCTCCAGGCCCAAAATGCTTTCTCGTCCATTATAACATGGGTATCAGCTCGATTATGCGTTTTCTGACCCAAGCGGATATACCGGGTATTAAAGTTTTATGATATTAAAGCATTTCAAAATGGTCATGGGAATTACAGTTTTTATAAAAATAACTCGCGTTTTGATTTATTGATGGGCCTTTTTTAACATCCATTCATGATGAGCTTAGATCTCCTACAGTCCTATATCAGTTGAGAGATTGAGTTGAATCTTAAACCTAAATTTGTAAAGACAGACGTAAATACAACATTTCAAACAGGAAATCAAAACCAACAGATGTTTCCTTTGCCGAAAATACAATATCAAATCTTCAAGGCGGCGCAGTGTGGGGGGTCTTACGTCATATATCTATGACGTCGTTACACGTGACTTAAAAGTAACGTCATAACAATCCATTCTTGTCAGCTAGTGTCGTTTTACTTTTTCTTTCTGATTTCGCTACACTGCGCTAAATTTGTAAAAAAAAATTATATATCAAACCACATAATGGCGATTAAATGCGATGATAAAGCAATAAACTAGCTTATGGCGTATGAGTACCATTTGTACTTTACCGGCTGTGTGTTTTTTTTATTTAGACTCTTTCGTTCCCGTTTTAACGCATAAAAATCATCTCGGGTAAAAAAAATAAAAACCAACTTGGTACTCGGAATTACGGATTATCTGTCTTATATTTTCAATTGTTCACTGATAATTGTACGTTAATGCTAAATGTACTATTTTGACAGTGTCAAAAATCTCATAACACAAACCAATTGTCAGAGGAAAAATACGGGCGGCCATTTTGTGTGAACACCTTTTATTCATTTTGGGTAAGAAAAGGGAATCGCAAAGCTAAATTTTACATTATATATTTGAATTATACCTGCTCCATTTAGTTTAAATGCATTGTCTTTCAATTGGAACCATAAATTTTCATTTTCCTGACGTCACCTTATATTCTCCCTAAAACGTGCTACTGCCCCTTTAAAGTCTTTTATTGAAACCAACAGGACAGCCGTTTCTTAATCTGACAGTGTAAGCATAGAGGGACACATTCTTTGCTTTATTCGTCTGACCTACTTAGAACCTAGTGTAAATGCATAATACTGGTTACCTCCCCTGGTAAGATATTGATATTCTTATCTGCGTGTTACGACATGATTGCCTTCATTAAGGTACAACACAACTAAACCTATCAAATCTAATATTTTCTTAGCTTGGTCTTTTGTGACCACATACTAGCGATTATTATTAGCTTAGACGTGTATTTGATAAGATGTACCATAAATTATAACTCGACCCTTTAAAGCAGTATAAAAGCGTACATTCCATTCAGCGTCATTCTTACCTAAACAGAAAGTAGGAACTAGGCAAATGAATTGTCAAAATTCAACACAAGTGATCTAAGATTGAAATAAACTTGAACAACAGTTTCCTATGCTTAATAATAATAGTTTGTTAATGTAAAAGTTATCAGAAAATAACTTTACACTTATTTATGTCAAATGTTATTTAGGAGTGTTACACCCCAACTTACCTTGATATCTTCCTGCTTGCAGCGACACCTTTCGGTGGATGTCAAAGGTTAGAGGTTCCCCCGAATACATGTATGTTGTGTATGTAACCAATGATCACAACTATCGTAAGGAGTTAGCTCCCTTACACCGTGCATGTCTTGTAAGCTACCGGAAATAAATTTGTCTCGTACCTGCCACCTGAGTGTTCGGACGTCTTTTGTGTATACCTGAGTATATCTATTAATTATGTGTATGAACCTAGCCTTGGTACACTAAAATGTGTACTGGGTAATCTTTAGAAATACAAAATACAAAAGTTGACTATTGTAGTGATTTATCTTGTCTATTCCTTTTTATCATTTAGTTATGATAAAATTATATAAATAATATGTTACCTATTTAGTATATATTTTAGGCAGATCATCTAATTAAATTACTAAACTTTATACTTGAACTATATAGAATATGTCAAAACTCGAATTGACAAGTACTCACGGAAATGCAAATAAATGGTTTTAGCGTTCTTTGTTTATCACTAGTCAAAACAATCAAATTCTTACAGATATTGAAATAACATCTTTACCCTAACTAGACCATATTAAAGCAAAGCCAAAATATAATTTGTATAGTCTTTTAACAGGTTAATATGCCCAAAATTTACATATTTGCAACATATTTGCAAAAAAATATAGCTGTCAACATCAGCAATACATATGGCAATAAAAGTGTCTTTTCACTGGAATGGCAGTTACATACAGCTGTGCAATTGACAACAAATCATGAATTAGCTCGTGAGAATAGAAGTTTGTAACACGCGTTCAGGTCTGTAAACATGAAGGAAAACCACGAACTTCAGTTTTCACATTATTTTATGTTTATTTTTATATGACATGAGGTACAAATGGTAAAAGAAATTGGATAGACAATTAGTGTATATCAAACAAAGCGCTTTACCCGACCGGACTGAGATTTACAGCTCATTTACATACTATTGATTCATCAGAAACATACATTTCGATATTGAATTAAATTACACTTATGAAGTCAGCCTATTGTTCTCTCGCTCCATTATTTTTCAGTAATGGAGCGTTGTATTTTACATCAAGTTTTTCACTTGTATTTTCAATTTTCAATATATTTCAAGTTGTGTTTTTGAATAGGTATTAAGTTGAGTGTAATCTATGTCGGTTAATATCCTCGTAACTCTCCATTCCTAAACAAAAATGAGCCTCTGCACCTGGGGCCCTCGGTTCCATTACTTTTTAGGAATTGAGAGTTACTCGTATATTAACCTATACATATTTTCGAGTCGTGAAAATGACAAGTTTTTTTACCTGTTAACTGTTAATATATCGGAGAATTACAAACACTGTCTGATACAATATAGTTGGGAAAACCATTGTGACATTTAGCATTCAAATTTAAAGTTTGTTTAAAATAAAAACGTTATCAATCATATACACAATATCCTCATAACATATGTGACTATCGCCCATGTCATTACCGCATTTATTTAGGGGCAAAAGACATGAAGAAGATCAAGCACGAAATCATTTAGAATCAACTTAAAAAGCATCATATCTCTAGTTTTTTATTTGGAATTATTATATACTGCCCGAGCGACTCCGAACAATAAGTCGCTGAACATGGTTGAAAACACGTATCACTTTACATGTTTAGGCCTACTGTATGAAATTTATAGTTTATTTTCTTGTTTCAAATCTTACATACTGATAGAAGCGGACATAAAATAACTAGCACGAATGTGTTTTGACACATAATTTATCTATTATTTACACAATCTCCTCATAACATATGTGACTATCGCCCATGCCATTACCGCATTAGATTTACAACAGCCAACAGGTTACGGTATATCTTATGCATAATTCATTGCGTTTGTGATTGATTTGTGATTATTTACACGGCATTCGCAAACATCCACACCGCCTTTAGGCCAAAGGTCCTCCATAATCAAATCAATAAGATAATATAACTTGAATAGGTAAATGCGTGATTTTATGAGTTAGATAAGTCTTTTACAAGTTCTGTTCATTCCATTTTCAGTTAATCGGGTTTAGTGCGAAAGAATGAACGTGTAAATTGCTTATCACGAGCTGCAGGTGAGACAGTTTGTACATTTCACACTGCTGCACGTGCATGCATGAATGTCTCGTGCTTTTGACAGAGATCGAAGAATTTTATCGACATTGGGGTTATATTAGTTTCTGAGACAGTTAATAGGTAAAATATATACAAAAATGAAAAAGATGTCTTGTATTTATTTTGTTAGACAAAGTGTTAAAAATATGTTTTAGCCCCTACAAGACGCAGGACTTACGGTTTTAAAATTCTAAACTCGGACAAGCCCTGTAATGTGAAGAGAGTACTAGTGAGAATCTTTTAAAGGGGCACTAGCACGTTTTTTGATAATCTTATATTTTAGATATTTCACTGGTAATTGTAATTGTATGCTAAATGTATCATTTTGACAGTGTCAAAAATCTCATTACACAAGCCAATCATCCATAGTCAGAGGACAAAGTATGAAGATTGACGGCCATTTTGTGTGAACACCTTTCAATTAATTTTGTGTAAGAAAAAAGAGTCGCATGGCTAAACTTTACGTTATATATTTGATTTATTACCACTTCATTTAGTTTAAATGCATTGTCTTTCAATTGGAACCATTGATTTTCATTTTCCTGACATCACCTTATATTCCGACTAAAAACGTGCTACTGCCCCTTTAAAATCATTCAAGCAAGCCGGGATTACTGTCTTCTTCTAAAACAAGCCAAATCCGAAAGTAACCAGTAATTGGAAGGCAGGCAGGCCATTTAGACAGTAATTGACATATGTATATTGACAAAAGATACTAGTTTATAGAGTAAGTCTTATGAAATTAGGCATAATGATGTTTTAAGGTGTATCTAATGGACTGCACCAATTATTTATGTTGTCGTGGTTTAGATCTAGGCTACATTGCACCAGGAGTTTCAGCTTAAACTCAGGTGATTGTCAAGTACTGATATGAAAGACACAAACTGTCTATCAGTGATAGCCGTCACATTTAGCATATACCCTCCCCTACCTTGAATTATATTTGAAAGAAAGATATAAAGTGTCAGGAGAAAAGTATGCTATTGAAAGATAGATTTTGACAAGACGTTGTTATTTTGTGAACAAAACATTATGGGTTGGGATACATTATAAATGTAAAAGAGAATTAAAAAAGTAATATGGATGAAACATTAAGGAAAATTTATAAAAGTACTATTATGAGAAATGAAGTAAAAACTGTCATAACCGATATGATTATCATAATATGCTTCCCATTGAATCGTTTACAAACTGTTTTATCAAAATAGTTTCACAGAATCTGTATTTAAGGTTGGATAATTAACTTTATAAGCCCTATAACAAGTCTCAGTTGTTCAAGGAAAAACTCTATATTGGACAAAAAGTAAGGAATATTGTAACTTCCATGTTAAATATATATTTAGGTGGTTAATAAAAAATCTATCGATATTCATAGGTTAAATTTTTTTCAATATCATTCAGTATTTTGAAAATATCTCTCGGTGTTATATTCTGATCTCCAATAATGATATTGTAAAAGCCCCCTTAAACCAAATCACTGTTATGTCACTGTGTTGTGTTGAAACAAGGCAGAAATCCCCCCCCCCCCCCCTCTCTCTCCCACCGCGCTATTCCCCACGAGGTACTGAACATAATCCCCGCACGGAATTCTGGGAGCTAACAGGTCTGATCGGCGTCCTTAGAAACACAGGTGTACAGTAACGCAGTCGGACAGGTGTCAAAGCTCAGGTGTTACAAACATCCACAGGTGAATATTGACTTGGGAGTGATGTGAGGGATATACCATCAGCACATCTTTACAGGTGAGAATTCAAATCTTAAATATAACGAAATGTTCTGTTGTTAAACAGTCGTCAACCTTTGGTCTTATCGGTAAGTGCGGGTTGACTTGGCGCCCGTCCACTATTCGCTTCAGCAGTTCTTAATACAAGTCGTTGTAATCTAAGGCCGTACTGCACCGTTCCTCCGCTTTGAATCCGGGTTTGTCGTATTGGTAGTTCATAATGGAAAGGGAACTTTTGACTTACATTTCAGTGTTATATGAGGCCTACATCTGTTTGGCGTTGAATTATGTACGAGTGTCTTTTGAGTTTAATTGTATCGAGTTACACACGCCCAGATTTAAACTCTGACATACGTGAAGGGTTTTTGTAGTGTTCCGTGTTGAGTATGAAAGAATTTTGATGTTCTTTTTTTAAATATATATGACACATGTTAAGGTTATTTTTGTCTTGATTTGAACACGATTATGATGTTAGACGTTAAATAGAATATAATTCAGATATTTTGTTAAATGTCGTATTGTACTTACTATAAGGGCTAGGTGAAACGTATATGTTGTATTCGATATTAAATATTTAATTGTTAAAGTGATTTTTCCTGCAGTGTGACTTTTCCACCTATTGTCTATATAGGTATATAGCATATGTATATATGTATACTATAGCATCACGATGGATGTTGTGTTATAAGTAATAGTAAATTTGATTGTGAAGGAATAGGTAAATAGATGATTGTGCAGGGTGAATTTTAATGTGAGGTTCAGTGTATTCTATCTAGTGTTCAGTTTTTGAAATTGTATGCAAATATCTGGGAGAGGGAAACTTTGATTTTGACTAATCATTTCATATTCATAGTTACTTTGAACAAAATTGCTTTTCGTGATTTTTCGGTTCTTGAAATGGAAAATTACTATTTTGTAAAATATGCGTGGAATGTTCGGGAATTTGTTGTAATAAGTAGGCTAATGATAAAGCATACTAGTTGTTTATTATTCCAAAACTCTCTCAGTCAAATAAAGATTTGCTGAGGAATGATTTAATAACGGTGAAGGTAAAGGTATACGCAATACTATTACACAGTACAAAAACTATACACAGTACGCTCAGTAACGCGAGGTCATAGGTCAGCTAGATCGTGTGTTGAGTAAGAAGCTATGTGTATTAAGTACATATGTAAATACATCTCTCGATTCAGGCGGTGTCGATTTCACCAGGAATGTAATTTACTTGAGTTTGTGTCAAAATTACAAAATTCATTTTAACATTGGGGTCAATTATTTCGATAACTTTAACTGTTTGAATTACCATTACTTAATGTATTCGTTGAAAAAGTAAGAAATGATCAATAATAAATGTATTTCTTGTACATCTCAATAATTTAGGTATTCTTTCATTGAATCTTCGTACATTATTGTAAATTTATCTTTTAAGGTATTATTGAATGTATGTGTATTATTTTTAAAAAATACGAAGAAAGAAAACAACCTGATAGTTCTTCATTTCATATAATTATGTGAAGTTGTCAAAAGAAACAATTATGTCGATAAAAGTATATAGAAACCTATACCTCAATAAGATATGGGATACTAAATAGTACACGGGATTTTATTATTTTGTTAATCTCGCTATACAGTTTATGTTCATAGTTAATTGCCTCATAACGATATCAAACCATCTTATGTCTGATAGTTATGTATGTACACAGTATTATACATGGACAGACAGACAGACAGATGTTTTATTACAGTCTCACCTCACATAAATACATTAAAAGGTATATACATATAAGAACAACATTCAAGTGAGCCACCCTATAAGGGTTACGAGAGACATGGATTTCGGTATGTTAACGCACAAACGGACAATACTGTAATTTATTGCATTGTACTAAATACTCATTCCTTCTTATCACATTGTAACAGGCTCCTATCTAACTTCTGAAGAATCTGAAGTTGATTTATCTAGATTTATCTTGTTGGATAACTTATGTTGTACTGGCGATGTTTGTATATTTCGTTTATCGGCGTTTGATGAGTCAACGTCAATTGAGTTTATCTGAAATGTCATATGAAAGTAGTAATAAATATTACTTTCAAAGAGACAAAGAAAGTCCTACACACAAGCATCAAGATATGTAACCCCAACACCTGACTATATTTCTCCAAATTCCAGCATCCAGAAATACGTCATGACCGCAACATATCACATTTTATCGATCGTCAACACGTGCCACGTACAGAAGATATCAACCCCTTTCCCTTTCCCACATCACCCTAAGCAAGACTACTCCACTCAAATGCACACCTCTTAATGTCATTTAAAGTCACAGCAAAAAAAGCCAACATTAACACACCATTAAACAACCACCTCACATAATTTCACTCTACTCAACACCGCATACAGACACGCAGGGTTCCATATACACACAACACCACATCACATTCAAAAACACTCAGCACTTTACCTCATATTTACACCAGTCGTTACACTACTGAACAATCCAACATCACACAGTTCAACGACACGCACACATTTAGACCAACATGCATCAGTACTTTATGAAATGACCTATCTCTGTGGGGTGAGATCAGAATGTACCAAATGCATTCTGTAAAATGCTCATATCCCTACACATGTATACCATATAATACTCAAGTCCCCACAGACATGCATTCAGTAAAACACTACACACATGTATTCAATAAACTGCTCACCTCCCCACACAAAGGCATTCAATAAAACATTCATGTCCCAAAACACATGCATTCAATAATACATTCATCTCCAAAAACACATTCATTTAATAATGACTTACACACATGCTTTCACCCAAATACTCATTTCCCTATACGTGCACTCAACAAAATACTCATGTCCTAACACATGCATTCAATAAAATACTCATGTCCTTACACGTGCATTTAAAAAATACTCACGTCCCTACACACATGCATTCAATAAAACACTACACACATGCATTCAACAAACTGCTCACATCCCTACACACATTCCAAACATGCATTCAACAAAAAACTCACGACTCTAGACACATGCATTGAATAATACACTCATGTCCCTACATGTGCATTTAATACAACACTTATGTCCCTACACACGTGCATTCAATAAAACACTACACACATGTATTCAACAAACTGCTCACGTCCCTACAAACATGCGGTCAATAAAACAATTATTTCAAAACACACATGCATTCAATAAAACACATTATTGTCTCTTAACACGTGCGTTCATTTAACTACTAATTCCCAACACACATGCATGCATTCAATAAAACACCCATTTCCCTACTCACATTCATACAATGATCAGTGAACATGTGAAAATATAAACAAGTTCAAAAAACCGTTCTACTGATCTTTATAGTATTTTCGGTGTATAACGATGAACATGCTTGGCCCTCATGTCTGTCGCCATGTTAGTTTGACTTTCTATCAGAAAGTGCCACATTCCTGTGTGTATCCTTGTACCTAGGTACGTATGATATGGCGTTAACCTGATACCTACTTTAGAACATACGTTATTGATTATAGAAAAATTCTTACTTACCTCTTTGTCTACTTAGTTTGGAAGTTCAATAAAGTTCAATGCAATGCAATTGTCATCAACTTTTAGATGTTATGTTTATTAAAGTAAATTCGAAATTTGTTAAGGCACGTGCAGACATTTCCGCTTATTTTAACCTTCTTTTGATACAATGAAATGGTTTTTATTTTGTCTAATTGACATGCAATCAATAATGAAAACTTTGAGAACACTTAAGTCAGAAAGGCTTTTCAAAAACACGATTGCGCTTCACACGGAAATTGAATATATCGTTCAAAACATGGTGATTAGCATTTTAAGTTTCCTTATCGTTAACTTAGAACAAAGGATGGAATATAATTTCAGGAAGATCTATAACCTCAATTATTTAGTATTCACTGTATACTCCTGCTAATGCATAAAACATTATGGTGGGCTTTTCTTTTGGTTTTCGGGCTAGATGCAAAGTCTTTAGATTTCCCGAAGTTTGGCAATACAACTCGTACGGCAATCGAACTTGATTTCCTTTTCAAATGACGTCATAGTTCTAGATTTTCTTCGTAAAAGAAACCGTGAGTTCACGGTTTCATATCAACGTGAAATGATGCAGATTTGAAATGTAAAAGATCTACAATGGAATGTATGAAGGCCAGAAGTAAACTTTTACACCTGGTAGTGTGTTGTACGGAAGTCTTACCTGTATGTTATTCTCGCTTTCGCTCGGATAATACTTATATTAAAAGTGTTACATGTATGTTGTATTTGCCACACATGACACACACACTTGTGTATTTAGGTCCCCACGGAAAGCAAATTTTACTTACATTTTCCTTCTCATTGCATTTCATGTACGGTAAATAGCTTAAGAAATAATAAATTTAACACAAAAATATGCAATAGCTAACCTTTTTGTTTAAAAAAATCAAAAAATCTAAATGCTGACCATCTAATGTTTATATAAATACTTATGATTATTAATTGTACACGCTAAGTGCTGTATATTGTATAAGTAAAAATGTGAAAATGTCTCTCATAACCCTTTTTGGTGGACATATAAAAAAGTGATTTTAATGTATTTTGATCATGTATTGTATTAAGTGAGACAATAATAAATAATATCTGTCTCTCTCTTTCAATCTTACACCAACCTTCCCCCACGTGATATATATGTAGGTGTTTATCTTACTGGCAAGAATAACCGAAAGTCATCATTGCGTGTGGAACACTTAATTAAGACACAATTCCCTTGGTTTATTGATAACAATCTGCTATTTACGTAGTTGACTTAGATCACAATGGAGTTCTTGGCGTGCTTGATTGCGTGATCAGTCCTCATTTAGGCTTCACTTGTGTAATTAACTTATCTTCTTTATTGTTTGTTTGATGTCTCACCAGGTTAACCAGCAGCTTAGATATTCTTGCGTACATATATAAGTACATGAAGACAAGGAGCTTTATAGATGATCAACTTCTTTATTGTAGAATGTAGCGACGTTTCGGTATAGATTCTTATACCGTTTTCAAGCATATGTGAAAATGGGAGTACATCAATTTACACAGATGGACATGATGATGAGATAACAATAACAGTAAAAACAGGATAAGATAACTCCTTGTCTTCTTGATACTCCAACTTCTAAAATGCCTCTCAAACAACATATATAAGTACATTTTTTTATGAACGCGAGTTCAAGCTTATGTCACACTGCATTTGAGAAGGACTATTTTGCATGTGTCATAGTCTCAATGTAAGCAATAATGTGCTAACGTGTGGATGCGTGCATATATGTGTAGTGTATACATGTATGTACATTATAAGTTGTTTGCTTCTCACGAGGGTAATACGGTCTGATGTACCATCTTTGTAGAAATGTTGCCCAAGCCGCAAGGCGAGGGCTGACATTTCTACAAAGATGGTACATCAGACCGTATTACCCGAGGGAGAAGCATACAACGTATTTATCTTACCGTCATGTCAGAAGAAAATATATCCATTTTAGTTTGACTGCCGTTAACGGATGAGCCATCACCGCATGAACGGCCTTGACCCTAAATGTAAACAAAATGGCGTCGTCCAACCCGACTGCATTGTTATGAATCGTGTTACGTAAAACTGTTACACTAAACATGCTGAACAACTATTTGATTTTAATCCTATAGCATGTGCAAGTAATGCATTGCAGAATTTGGTTCCAAACAAAACTTAGAATGACAAGAAAACAAATATATAATTAATAATCACGAAAACAGCTGATCGAACGTATGTAAACTCTGGACACCGCGTGCGTCATTTGGTAACGTCATCTTAACCCTATGCGACACCTCTTCTCGGAGAGGAGCTGTTGCTATGGCAGCGGGGTACATGAAATTTGTACACCGTGAGAGGTGAGACTCGCGGTGTACATAAGATAAAACGAGTCGATCGTCAGCCAATCAAAAACGAGTATTTTACTGTAAGGTAAGATAAACTAATATACTAATGTACTAACATATGTGTGCGTGTATGTATGTAGTATAGGCATGTACTAATGCACTAATGTACTAATGTATGGGTATGTCCGCATATGTATGCAATGTATACATGTATGTACTAATGTACTAATGCACTAACGTATGGATGTGTGTATGTATGCACTGTACGCACGAGCTAACAAACTAATGTACTAATGTTTGGGTGTGTGCATTTTTGTATGTATTGTAAGTATGTAATGTAGATACAAATGTATTGCTGAGGTGTGCAGATTTGAATGTTTTGTATTTGTGTATGTATGTACAGATGAATGCAATTCTAAATTTATGTATCATGTTTTTATTTTATGAATTTTTATCACCGTACAATGTAACGGTGTCTTGTCGGCCTAATAGGCCTGGGGTTGTAAAAACTCAAGACACATAAATAAATCATTCTATTATTATTATTATTATTATTATTGATAATCGTTTCCATAACATATCTTATCGAACCGTTTATGAATCCTTATGTGAAACTATATTATTTTAGAGGTAGTTTAGACGAAATCCTTATACAAATATTTATCAGAGGATGAGGGAATTCTTTTGAATAACTATTTTAGAAAGACTTAATGCTTATTCAAAGCTTTTTATTTCGGATGTTTCATGACATTCTAATGTAAGATTCAACAATTTGAAGGACATTTTAGGAAATGCTTCTTCAACTATATATTTTTGAAAGATGTTTTAAGGAATCCTGATAGATATGTATATGTATGTAAGGAATGTGTATTTATTAGACCTTAGACATCGAGCTTATACTTGTCAAAAAGTAAGTGTCTCAGGTTTGCAAATTGTGTGCAAGCCAGGAAAACACTTCATCATTTACATCAAGCAATCAGTTTTAAATCCTTGCATGCAATCTAACCCTCAATATTGTGTTTCATATTGTCCATAGATAACATGCAATGAAACATCATATTCTAGCCTTATACAGTAATATCAACTTACTGATGATAAGAACTAGGATTATTGGGAGAATAAAAGGGAAAGGGAAATACCGGTGGTCAAGTTTAGCGGTTGTTTAAGCTACAGATCTGCCTAGGGGAGCATAAAGGTGAATGGAAAGGAAACCACAAGAAAAAAGTCACAAATTTGCCTAGGAAGAAACGACACATATGATAAAGTCACAATATTTTTATAAGTTATTAATAAATAAAATCACAAGTTTTGGTATAAGATAATAGTTATTAAATAAAACATGCATATTTGTCCATCCTTTGGCAGGTCCTAGTTCAGTTATTAAGCACTTCTATTTGACAGGACTGATCAAGAGCACTACAATTGGTTGGTCACAATGCACTACCACCTTCAAAAATTAAGGAATTTAAAGTAATCAACTTTAATGTATGATTGGGATAGCAAGTTTATTTCTTTAAATTTGACCAAAAACATATTGATTTTGAAAATTGTCAATTAACTATTTTATTACATTAAGTATTATTATCATCAAAGTCAGTTTAATTCGGCCATTATTCCATCAAAGTTAACATTTCATCTAAATATTTGTATGAAATCAAAGTCATTCTTTGTCATACGATTGAAAATTTCATTCAACTTTTCATATTATTACGCTTTTAACATTTCTTTACTTAGCACTGATATGAATTGTGACTTTTTTGTCAAGACTTTTAAAACTATAAATTTTTTTCCTAGATTCACAGATACATGTAGATACCTTCGATGTATGGGCGTCATACGACCGAGCACTAATTTACTTAAATCTTTTGTGTTCAAAGAATATACGAAATAGGTCTTACTATTCTTAAAAGATTTTCATTATGTGTGATTTATCCAGTTTTGTATCTCTTTCTCCTTTGATTCTATTAAATGCTTTATTTGTATCGTTATTTTGCGTCCGTAAAGCATTGCGATGTTGCTTTCAGATAAGATAGTGTAAAGTCGCTCAAGATCCGTGTTTATCTCTAATCATTATCTCCGATACCTCATGTCTGATTGCCGGATACAATTCACTTTGTGAAAGTAATCTGACCCTATCAACGGATTATTTATGGATAAATCTCTTACACGGGTAATTGCAAGTCTGTTATTTACTTCCGGTCGGCCATTGTGATGTTGTCATGGAGACGACGGTCAATCGGAAGTATCGAATACACGCACGCAATGATTAGGATTAATCGATGATATATCAATAACTCGTGATTGATCACGAGACGATTAAGCCAATTACGCATTTTGGGGAATAATTCCCCGTGTTTAAGTTCCAAACGTGTGAAATGGATTGAATATAAGGTTCATTTTACTCAATTATTCAATTTGCCAATTATACCCATTGAAAGTGTTAGGCGTTTCAAAAGTGAAGTGAATTCAGGATAAGTTTCATTTCGCTCTCTCATTCAGTTATTCACCTTTTCAAGTACACCTTATGATTGATATTATCACATGAACAATAAAAGATATCGTGAAGAGAAGTTTTTTATTAACAATTGAAAAGAAAGGTTTGTTATTGAGCACAAGGAATTTTTAATCCAACGTAGGAAAGTTTGGTTACGCTAAAGGAATCATTGTTCCATGTTCAACTAATTTGGGGTGTCTACACGAAATTGGCCGCACGCCCTCTTTGCTTGATAATGACGCATTATTCAACATCGACAGTTTCACTCAAGATTACAGTAACTCTTTGAAATGTATGAACTTGTATATATTATATTTAGGAATCACTTTATGAAATATTAAAGAGAAGTCTTTGACGAAGACTCGAAATGATATTAAAATATTTAAAGAAAAATCCTGTCTCTTGAAAGTAATGGTTCAAGGAAGATTGAGTCTCTCGGAACGGGATTTGGGCAGTGAGGGTCTGGCGTCCAAGTAAAGGTGTTCACCAGTCTAAGTAAACCTAGCCTCACTATTATCCGTTACACTGCCATACTGAGTCTAGAAAGGCTTGGTTGAGAGTCGCGTCAGCCCACGTGACCAAATTGACCAATCAGAACTGATCTTACCAAGCCACAATAGTCTGCCTTCGCAGGTATAACGTTGGAGGGTCATAGGTCGCAGAAAGGTCGGCTGACGCGACCTTCAACCAGACCTTTCTAGACTCAGTATAGCAGTGTAACGGATAATAGTGAGGCTAGGTTTACTAAGACTGGGTGTTCACGTATTTACATAGAACAGGGATTAGGAGTGTACATGGTCGAGTGAAAAGGTAGCAAGATTGAGCATAAAGACCAGCATTGTAAAGTACACCGATCTGTATACAAGTGAAAGTAATCTGTCCATCAAATGTTGACACAATACTGGACCTAATGCATTTGTCAATATCAGTCAATGGTGTTTATATCTGTCATGGTTACCTGAATAAAACCAGATCTATTTTCCTTACCTTTGTGGACAATACATAGGTACGGATAGACTTAGCGGATGACATAAATAAATCAACACAGACCGTCGTTTTCTTTTAGAGAAATGTAGACAAATATAGACAAATATAGAGGGTATGTTTTAATTGTTTTCATGAATATCATGCATATGTAATATCTATATGCTATTTTGGAAATGATTTAGCGAATATGTTTAACTTTTGCACGAAAGAGATGAGAATCTATAATAACCCTTTTTAAAATAGTGAGAGTATTGACACCATATTCAAAATAGCGAAATATTTTGAAATCCTTTTCAAAGAGTGGTATTTTTCAAAATCGTGAGAATCTATCGAAACCCTTTCCAAAATCTTCAGGATCTGTCGAAACATTTTTCGAAATAGCTAACAATTTTTGAAAACATGAGATTCTATTGAGACAATTTGTAAACAGTGATATCGATTCAAACCCTTTTCGAAAAATTAGATATAGAAATCCTTTCGAGTAAGTCAGTATCTATCAGAACCCTTTAAAATTTAAATTTTAATTTACATAAAAATTACATTAAATTTAAAATTAAGAATCTGATTTAATCTATATCAAAATAACGATAACCTATTGATACCCTTTTCAAGATGAAAATCTATCAAACTCTTTTATTAAAAGGAAAAAAATATTGAAACCCTTAAAGGGGCAGTAGCACGTTTTTAGGGGGAATATAAGGTGATGTCATGAAAATGAAAATTAATGGTTCCAAATGAAAGACAATGTATTTAAACTAAATGGAGCAGTAATAATTCAAATATAAAATGTAAAGTTCAGCCATGCGATTCCTTT
Organism: Steromphala cineraria; assembly: GCA_916613615.1. NCBI lineage: Eukaryota > Metazoa > Mollusca > Gastropoda > Trochida > Trochidae > Steromphala > Steromphala cineraria. Next base: position 12,483,449 of record OU744728.1, read on the forward strand.
TTCTTACACAAAATGAATTAAAGGTGTTCACACAAAAATGGCCGCCAATGGATTTTGTGTAAATCTTCATACTTTGTCCTCTGACTATGGGTGATTGACTTGTGTGATGAGATTTTTTACACTGTCAAAATAATACATTTAACATTAACTTACAATTATCAGTGAAAATTTTAAAATATAAAATTATCAAAAAACGTGCTACTGCCCCTTTAAAGAATAGCAATACTCTATTGAAACGTGTGAAACTATTGAAAACCTTTTCAAAATCCTGAGTAGTGAGATTCTATTCCAACCCTTTAATTAATAGTTAGGATCTATCGAAATTCTTTTCAAAATAGTGAATTTTGTCCTCATTGAACCAATATGTCAATACATAATTAGATCTAAGCTACACGTGGTTTATAACATAAACAATTCAATAGAGAGCCTGATTATTGCATCTATACTACGGATTATCCGGATTTGAGATTCTTTTGGCGTAAAGCAATGCTATTGTACAATATGTCCCTGTACGCGTGTGTTAAGACTACAGTAATCTTTATCAACAATGGGTTTATACCCGTATAATTCATGGCACGGATTGTGTATTGGTTATCATAAAACGCCAGAGCCTTTATATTTATGGTACTGTAAGATTAGATCGCTTGGTTGAACAATAGCTGGTCATAAGTGAGTCCTTTGTCAAATTCCAACTGACTCCCATGCTGATGAAACGTTATATGAAATATGTTGTATGGAATATATTTCAGTTCTGGTTATGTATTAAACCAACTTGCAAATTTTATTCAGTCCCTTTTTCCGTGTTTGTTTGCTTCTGCAAATCATATACTAGTCCTGCTTCATGACTGTGTATTATGTATGAACCTATATAATCTTGGTGTTTAATTCTGCAACTAGATTAACTGAATACAAATGGAATGAAAAACGAAAAAACGAAAAAATATAAGTAAGGATGCATGTCTTTATCAACAATGAGTTTGTAACCGTATAATTCCTGGCACGGATTGTGTATTGGCTATCATATAACGCCAAGGCCTTTATATGTATGGTACTGTAAGATGAGATCTCATGGTTGAACTATAGCTAAACTAAAGCTATATAACTAAATTATATTCATTCGTTCCTTCGTTCATTTAGAAGTTTTCGAATGACATAGGCTTCTTCAAATCATACACATTAAATACCACATGTCTTCCATTTCTGAAGTGACTAGCAAATTGTATTTGTGTTCATTTTCTTAGCTGCCGGTTTTTATACTCATCAGTAAAATCAAACAATTTGAACACATTTAAATGGTTTGATATAAGGAAATTGATATGCGAAATTTAACCGATTTATCTTATCGCCTGGCAACAATTTTTTAATCAAAACGATTGCTTGGCATTTGGTCAATATTTGATTCTTTTCGTATGATCCCAATTCTTCCATTGGGAACTTTGCATCTTTGTCTTTTAATTATCTAGTTTTAAAAGACTTTTAATAAATGAGAAATACATTCCTAGATACTATTATGAACATCCAAATAAAATAAAATTCTCATTACTTTTAAGAACTGACAATAATAATCTTATGCGCAAGCTATCAACTTTCATTTATCAAGGAATGTCACTAAGAAAGAATAAATTATAAGTATGATGTGATATTGTATTAAATTTTAGATAATATATGTTTTGTCTGATACGATGTGGTATGTTAGAATATAATATGTTGTAATTGTAATAATTAATTGTGTGTAAATTGATGTTATGAGGATATGGTCTCTGTCAAGGTGGCTGTATTACCATTGAATAATATCATTTGTAATTCATCCATGTTTTGTACTATAGGCCTGTGGCCTCTTAGTATTGAATAAAGATTATTACCAATAAATGAGAAATACTCTCTAGGGGCATTGACCAGAAAAAAATCAATTATAGAGGATTGCTTTTTCTCAAATATAAATGGTTTATGCTCGCAACAATAGCTCATATAACTTTTTGCCAATAACATTTCGTAAACCATGACACTTATCTTAGCATTCCCGTTTTAATATTTGTTTCTAGCTCAGTGAAGTTTACTTTTAATATAGATCTGTGTAAAGTTTGTGATATTGATTAATACTTTCATTTGATATATTTAGACCTCACCAAAGGAAGAGATATCACCTCGTGAACAAATATGGAACCTTTGTAATCTTAGTTTTTCAATTTAACTGATAGCAATGTCCTCTACAAAATTCTTTATAGCCAACTGGTGCCATCTTCATATGATAAATTGACATGTTGATAACCTTTTGATTGATAGACAAGTGTACAATGCAATAACATTATTACACACAAACATATATCCTTCAATAAGGTTTGACGTACAGACGCATTTGAATTTATAACGTTTTGATATTAATATGGAAATATCCTATGCAATCAAGTTTTATTTCATGGGAACATTTTATCCAGTATACTTTGTATCATTAATCATATTTCATTTGATATTTCTTGATATTCAGGGTTAATTTCATTCAATTGTGTTTTGGTTTGATAAATATTGACAAATAAGATCAATGATTTATCAACCTTGACAGACAGACCTTAACTTACTAACACTTGACAAACTTGATAAAATGTAACCCTTTTTGGTCGGAATTTGAAAATAATATATTTTCCCGCATTGATATAAGTAAATCCCTTCCTTAAGCGAGTTTATTGTTGATTCAGGTTTATGTGCAAATTAACACCCAGGGCTACAAAAGAAAAATCCAAACGCTACCATAAGCAGCAAAACGTATTCATAAAGATATGAAATCTCATCACTTAATAGCTTTACACAACGAAAAGCAACGAAATAGCATCAGCCAAGTGACGGTCAGCAATTTAAACAAGCTGCAGCGCAAACTGAAACACCTTTTGTAGCATTTTTCTTTTTCTTTGGTAGGCCTGAAACTGTACTTCTAGATTATTTAAAACTTAGGATAATGAAACAAAAACGAAAAATTTAAACGTATATCTTTACAAATATATAATTCGAAATTAAATCGAAATCAACCGACCATTTATACATTGAAATATTGAAATTATGAATAGGGATCTCAAAACTGGCAATTTCAAAACGGATATGATATTGATAAAATTTTAGACCTCTTAAAGGGGCAGTAGCACGTTTTTTGATAATTTTATATTTCCATTTTTTCACTGATAATTGTTAGTTAGTGCTATATGTATTATTTTGATAGTGTCAAAAATCTAATTACACAAGCCAACCATCCATTGTCAGAGAACAAAATGTGTAGATTTACATACAATCCATTGGCGGCCATTTTGTGTGAACACCTTTAATTCATTTTGTGTAATAAAAAGGAATCGCATGGCTAAACTTTACATTATATATTTGAATTATTACTGCTCCATTTAGTTTTGATGCATTGTCTTTCAATTGGAAACATTTATTTTTATTTTCCTGACATCACCTTATATCCCCCTCGAAAACGTGCTACTGCCCCTTTAAGTACTTTTTATGATATTATGTCATTAATAAACATCCTTTGTATACCGTTACTCAATGATACATCCAGTTAATATGACACATCATTTCCTATAACTCAGATACTATTCCTTGACGACTAGAAGTTGTCCTGTTCATAAATATCTCTATCTCAGTACATGTATGAGAGGTGTAACGTATATTTCACTATCCTATCGTGATCAACGATCCAAGACTGATTAACTTTAGAACAATAAGAACAAGTTAATTAAATATTCATCATGAGATCTTCCGATGTTAATTACACAACGAACTGTGGAACTCAGGGATCCATTATGCACTGTTGTTGAACCATAGATACACGAACATGGAAGAGTGTTACAACAAAAAGATCATGATTAAACCTACACGTAGATTGTTTTAGAACGACATACATGCCGATTGACTTTTCCTATCTCAGACCTTAGGACTGTGCATGGTATTTTTAAGAAGGTTAGGACTTCATCATAATGAAGTTTTCATGTACATATGGCTTATTTATGTAACTTTCATCCTAACAACGCATATGAGTTTCCTGATTAATATAAATATTTCTTACATCAATTAGAATCATTTATTCAATATGGATTATTACATCATCAAAGACAGTGAAAGGTATAACAACAATACACAATGAAACTTTTTATATATGTTTTCATTTTTATCTATCCCACCATAATCGTCAAGCACTGTTATATTCATCTCAAAGGCAATCCAAATATCTTGCATTTGGGGAGTAACACATAAAAGGGTTTTCTTCTTATTTATTCTAGCATGCAAGCATTACCATTCTTTATTCACATCAGAAGCATTCAAATATATTTAAGCATTACGGAAAGTGTTATATCGACTGTATACAGGTTACACAATGGAGAATGTCTGATATTAATGACAACCCTCTACTCAATCACTTTATGCATCGATTGCATTCTCCAAAATGAAGTTGGCGAGATTGGGATATGGAATTGGTTTGTGTTTTTCTGTTGTGTATTGGCAATGGCAACAATATATATAAACAAATATAGAAAACTAGCAATGGATATTGGTGTTTAAAATCACATGAAATAAATATTAGCACTGGTATCGACATTTTAAAAAATCCTTTCGAAGAAAGACGTTGAACTCTCAAAGATAAGGAAGTGATTGTATTTTTGTTATGATGTTTAATATGTTTATGATATTCTTCATTTGAATTGGTCAAGTATATTAAAATATACTTTTGAAGTTTTTTTACTATTATTCATTAAATAACAAATCATAAACCAAACCCATTTTGGTTAATTTTCCAGCAAAATCTTCCACTTCAAACGATTTGAACAATTGCAGCCAACAAAAACACTTCACATTATTTACTTCACCTTATATTTGTTGCCAGATGCCCAACGAAATTCATCTAATTCTTAACACCATTGACAACGATAACATTTGTTTTTCCCTTAGACTGAAATTTCTGAAATTATCAACGAGGTTGCTGTTAATCTACCCTCAATATACCCACCCTTCAAAATAGGTTTCCAAGTACCTATAGATAGGTTCTTACCTGTTTACACCTGTGGGGCGACCCCCTTTGTTTATCAGCGCCCCCTTGTTCGTTGGGGGAAAACCCTATCTCGTTGCCAGAACTAGTTTGAGAGCAGGTTAAGAAAATATGTCCAACGTTGACGAATATATTTATATAAGGGCATAATTTGAAAGTGATAAATTGGCTAAACATTCGAACCCCATTTAAACGTTCCAGGATTACGTCGCAAGGGTTTTATTCAAAAGTGGTAAAGATCTTCAGTGCATTTGAGCTACCGAAAACGTAAGGAGGTAGAACGGCTTGATAAATAGAATACTTGATTGTTGGCTAGATACGGTTTTCAAAGCATTAACGTGAGTATTTATTTTCAACTTTAAAAACAACGTGATACCCATGGGTCATTTGAATGCTGTTTACAGTGATACATTTTTTAGTTATTCTTAACCGACATTAAATTATTTATCTGACTTCAGTTTCGCTGAACGAGTGTGCGCCTTTGTGATGAATTCTCATCAATTGTTTATTTTCTCACTTTTCTTGCTTTCCAAGAACAAACCTAACATCATTACCGTTTCTTACATTACCGTTTAGCTTCAAATCGGATCAATATTCAGTTTTCACATGTTTAACACGTTCTTAATTATTTTGAATTTGTTAACGTATATCCTTGGAAATTCAGTTTTATTTTTAAAGACATGCGAATATATATTGAGGTGAAATTCATATCTTAGTTCAATTAACAACTGAATACATGAATTCGAAGTAACCCTGTTTCAGTAGTAATTACCATTTTAGCTCATACTATCTTTTATTCTATGTGGTATAGTTTCTTTTGCACGTGAGTATAATCGTACGTATTTCTTAATATTCAGCTAGGGCCTGATTTTAAATATGTACCACGATAATTTTTATAAAGATCTACCACAACTTCGAATCTTAGCAAACAGTTCATGTATGCTGTAGATCGACTAAGGGTTAAAGGGCACTTTATGATCCTACAGCTCATACCAGTGTAGTGATGAGTACTCGGGTGCTCTATCGGGCTATGAAGAGGTGTAAATCAGGGACAAGGCACTAGACGTTCTTTATTGGTTATCATAAACCGTCGGACGATGAGATCTTGTGAGATAGATTAGATACGACTGTTTATATATTTAGCTTTATTGAGGGTTATTTGGTCTCTTGTAGAGATTATAAATGGGGAAGAAAATTGTACAACGTAAACAGATCTAAGGTTAATCGGTTGTCGACCATTTTTTCTTAAAATTTCAATGCTCTGATTCTATTTTTACCTACAAATCCTTATTTTTTACAATTTACACAAAAACATAAACATAACAAAAAGATTCTATATGTACATAAACATAACCGGTATCATACAAACCATATGTGCGCCAGTGTAATGTTGTCTGAAAGCACTGGTACAACTGGACACACCTACAAGCACTGACAAGCATATGTCATTTTACACCATTTTGAAAATGTTGCCCCTTGGATAAGGTCAGGAAGCCCGCCTTAAATTTAAGATAAGCTTAACTTCTCAGTTTCGAAAATTGATGTTAAGTTATTTCAATTCCCATTTGCAGGTAACCTTGGGCGTTGGTATCTATCTGTAACGCGACACCGATTCAACGTATATAAAATCACATTGACCCATTAGCTTTATATCTCTATCTAATGATGCATGTCTAAAGGCAAGGTTCTGGTGAATAGGAACTTCGTCTGAGAAATGAATTACATTAAATCTCTCTTCTGATTGTGGAAGGTCGCTGAAGTGAAACCGGGTCGACAGTGTCATACTACCTTCTTTACAACTAATTCTGTTGTAGATATACTACTTTCTATACAACAAGGGTTATATTACTAGAAGTTTTGCCCACATGGTGAAATACCAACACAATGAAAGGCGGTTGTATTACTTTCCTAACAATGAACAATGATGCGTATAGAACTACCTACCTCAAAAGCTTCGATACGTTAATGGCCAAGATCACTTAGGCTGACATTACAGTGGTTGTGATGTGTTGAAAGGAAAGCATTATTTTATATTTTTGACGTCGACATGTCAACCGTGTTTGTTTTGAACAACAATGATACTTAAACATAAAAAAATATAATTGAATTTTAGACAGGGTAAATAAGTTTTCTTTTCAAAATCTGTTCAACCTCAAAACGCGAGTGTGGTTTGGTGTATAGGCAGATTTAAGCAAGAGAGAAATCTTAACTCTACTGAATCACGATTTTAGGGTCTGCTTGAACCTTTAAGAACAAAGGGTTATAACTTAGTTTAAGTAACACTTCTCTGCTCACGAGATTTATTTTAAGGTCCTTTCTTAACAAAATTAATAACCCCTAAACAAATCTGACTAGTAAATACGAAATGCAAAATTGTGTGTAGTTGATTCGAAGTCATTTGTGAATTTTACATTTTGGCTTAAATGTGTACTTTTAAATTTTACGGTTAAGGGAACTTTAGGCAAGTTTCTGTTGAATTCCAGGCCTATAAATGAACGATTGAGTTGCAAAATGTTTAACATTACTTTGATTTTCAATGTAACTGGCAAAATAAGCTGTAACTTAAATACAGTGGTTGTAGTAAGAAGAACAATAAACAAAAGCTTCATTTTTATGTGACAAATGTACTAAACTTATCTTAGATATCACGTGATTTTTTGTTGATCGCTGATAGGCTGTTAAGAAGAGCAAAGTCAATGTGAAAACACAGTTTGAAGTAACCTGAAGTGATTTGTTAGCGTTTATAGAAAGACTGTAAATATGAAGCAGAGTTGAAGTGCTGATCAAATATACATTTGAACGAACTTTAGGCTTGTGATGAGGGATTGGATTTATATATCTATGCAAGTAATGCGTTCAATACCGGTGGAGCTTGTTATACAGGTGTATATAGGACTTTCGTTATGCTGAGGTGTATGAGTGTCCCACAGGAACAACTATCAAAATGATAAATTTAGACATAAACATATGTCATATGTATGTATATTAAACATATGTCAACAGGAAATATATTAATTACTTAATTGAGAACGTACATAAAGATTACGTATTATTTAATATATTTGGTACTCTCTTTGGTGGGGTGTCCTGGGAAACCATGTGTGACACTCGAAGATTGTGGTGAGTGCATAGTAAGTTCATCTCTTATCATTTACTATATGTACGAGAGAATATAAGGAATATGGAACCTAACGTAATGAGGTCTCGACAGGTACTATAACATATTTCAGATGGTCCAATAGTATTACTTTTTAGTCTCGTCTTGTGTCTTGTTCAAAAAGATCTTCAGGTGTATGAACAGTTACAGAAAAAGATATTTTCAAAGCCATTTCTTATGTGTTGTATTTACCCAATCGTATAACATCAGAGGTTAATTGACATTCTTTAAAAAAATTAAGAGCAGTCTACTTGGGTTCGTCGTTTCATTGTATTGCCTAAACGTCAACGTAATGCAGTTATTTACACTAGTATCCATCAAATGTTTTATTAGGAGCAATCTTATCTAATTGGGACGTATATAGGTTATAGATATATACATTAAGGTACTTGACATTGAGCGAGTGTCTTGTGTAAACATACATTTGAAGGTCTAGCAGTTTGAGCATGTAGATAAAATTCAAAGCGACATGACCCACAACTTCCTCCACAACGCTTAGCACTTGCCAGCCTAACTACCCGGCTGATGTTAGCCGTGCTACAGTCCATTATTTTGCAGCTCTAAAGCACCGTACTGTGATAGTTGAATACATAGTCTCAGTTTTGAATCAAGATACTACGATGGATATAAAAAGTAGTTCCTTTTCTTTACAGCCAAAACGGGAAGCATGAAGGAACGAGTGTACGGGTGGTATCCTTCCGCCAACGACATCTACTCGAACAGGGGACCCCACAATAAATATCGTAAGTCATACAGATATTTCGTAGTTAAATTTTATCGAACCAACTCGTATTCATCCGGTTGAAGTTTTTGATATAAAATGATAATGAATAAAAATATATTTTATGGTATTATTAAAGTATATAAAACGGTCATAAAAGTTTTGTAAATATAGCTGAAACCTAAAATGCATTTACACAAAATCACGAATTATCTCTTGAACTTCCGAGTTTTAGAATTTACTGTATGCCGTAGTTTGTTTGCCTATTTTGTATTTTGTTGTGTATTGTATCTGCGAAAAAAATTGCAGATTGTAAATTTGAGAGGAAAAAACTAAATGTAAATATAATGTGTTCCTGGATATCGATTTAACGATGATTGCTCTTGTTAGCTTTGCCAACATCCTTTATATCATGGGAACTAAAATAATTCTTGTTAATTAAGCTCCTAACTCCTTAGAGTAACGTCTTTTAATACAATAAGAAATAGAAAGAGTGTTCATGTAGTGATATTCTGAATGTTCAATGAATAACTTCTTGAGTTTTATAAATATTTGCTGTAAAGGTACTGAGCATAGTAAAACGGCTTGGTGTTCGCCAGGGAATATTCATAGGTCCATACTTTTTATTTTCACAGAACAAGAATGCCTCTACAAGTTCCGGAACACCATGTACGAGAGCAAGCAGGTTGTGCCCCCGTCACCCAACCTCATGGTCCGAGGGTACTCACCCGCTCCCCCCTCCATTAGCCGTCCGACTTCCGCCACGGACCTCCGACCTGCTAAACACCGATCCGGCCCTTCCCGACCAAAGACGGCCCCAGTCCCGAAATTCAAACTAATACCCCGGCTACAAATTCCAACACCAAGTCAATGCTGGTCTACAAATGTAGCAGAAACAGAATACAACATTCCAGCACCGACAAACCAGACAGGAAGTCGACCTTCAACAGCATCGACGCAAATATCATGGCCGGTTCCCAAGGGATTAAAACCGGAAGTAACTGAAATGACGCATAAATTATCAACGCAGCACTCGGAAAGATCTCAAGTCAGCTGGCCCAGACCAAACGTCGGATCTCAAGCACCGGATGTATCAGAGGAACAGACAAAGAGACGAGATCGAATAAAAAGTGCAAGTATACGCAGGGAGAAGACACCGCTTCCAAAGAGACCGATCAAGTCAGCGGGACCCGTCCGAACTCCAATACCCGCCCCCGAAGTTCATTCACCGGAAGTGAAGTCGCCACCACCGGAAGTTGAACCTGAACAGGAAGTACGACCTCCAAACCCAGTCCACGTGTATCGCGCAGACGCGGAAGCCAAGGAAGAAGACGAGGAAGACGAGGCATTGCCATGGGAAGCCGCTAAGGAAAAGTATGGCTGGATGGCCGAGGTTCATGGGAATCCATACGGATACAAGTAAGACCCGACGTTGTTGTAGACTATATTATCATCATTATTCGGCTACTTGCTGATGACTGTGTAGTTCACTCTGCGTAGTTCTGTCTTAAACATTCAAACAGTCAGGTTCATGCCTTTTCAGAGAAGGGTATACATTTATATCACCCCGCTCAATGAGGTGCGATCAGTAGGTCACGTGGACCAATCAGAGATTGAAATTCTTATATAATGTAGGATAAACTCTCTTGTCAGGAAACAGCGTGTTTTCTCAATGCCTTAAGAACTTGATTTTTGGCCTTTTCGTTTGCGTTGTAAATTACATTTTGCACGGATCTCTATTCTATGTCTTCTTTGGCTGCAGGAAGATGCCTAAACGCCCGTGCTACACTTTAAAATGCAAAGAACCGGAATTAGCCCCGGAAGCGCCCCCTGTGCACATGGAAAACATGGAAACCTTCTTCTACAACACGATCCCTCGACGACCTATGACCTTTACAGTCCACAAAGAATGGATCTCCGAAGTCTTGCACGCCAAAAGACTCGAACTCCAGAAGAGAATTGGCGTCAATTATAGATGGAAAAACTTTGGCTTTGTTTACTGAATCTCAATATATTGACTTGATACTGTGATAATAATTTCTGTAATTGTTTATTCTGCTCTAGAGTTTTAAAAATGATATCTGTATATTGTCTGTGATATATATTTGAATATTCCATGTATGGATCTAAGAGCATTAGGTTCATTTAAAAGTTCTTAACTAACGTTTTTAATATATAAATATTTGAGCAAAATACTTCAGATATAAAAACGAAAGTCTAATCTAACGCCCTACTTCTCACAATTAATATTAAAATTTATCAAATGGACTTTGTTGATCAAAAATCTCAATATTCAAGGTATTAGTAATCATGACAAAAGTTAAAGAAGATTGGGCTTTGAAGTTTTCAGTTACCGGGTAAGGCTTAACACTATTTCATATGAGATATAAATATAATATATAATTTATTCAATAATTTATTTTTAAAAAACGTGCCTAATATCAATGTTGTTTTAGACCAACATTTTCTGAAAGTGATTTTATGTTTACGTTTCGAGATAAGGATTTTTATTCCCTGCATTTCGTCACTGCATTTTCTTATGGTTTCGATTTGGCTTCTTTAAAGAGTATGTGTCAATAGTAGCAAACGCACATCAGGGGGACATTTTTGTAAGGTTTTGATTTTTTTCATTTTCAAGGTATTGAATATGACAATTTAATCATTACATCTTCCTACGGTTTCGATTTCACTGCAGTAGGAACATGAAAAAAATGTTAAATATTCATTTTGATCGAGGTCCTTCGTTGGTACATTCCTTTATTTTTGTATTAATTCAATTTAATATTCCATTTTTATATTTTATACTTTCACAAAACTGTGGGCGTTTGAGATAGAGATTTTCTAGAGCTTATGATAGATTCCATTACGACAGAGTGATATTATCTACCAAAATATGCATTCCCCAACATACATGTAGCCATCTTATTGGAGTGGTTTATTAATGGAACACCTCTTTTCCTTGCAATGAAGTAAACGACATTTCATTTCAAACGTTTCGCATTACAGTATTTTCATATATGCGATACGCACATATTCCAGATAAGAGTTCGGTGGAGTTGAAAGAAGAATTTGTCGATAGAAATATCCGTGTCGCAAATAACTTTCTTTGCGGGATTTTGTGATACGACGATGGCAAAATTGTTAAAGAGGCTACGTGGGAAATATTGATTTACTTTTCTCTACTAGGGGGAAAAGACTGCATATAGGATTAAAACTTAACCATTACAATCTTTTTCCAAAAAAAAACTTTCTATATACAGTTTCTTCGCTTTGATTCTCATATTCAAATGTTCAAACGATAATCTATCGCCTGATCTCGATAAGCTATATGTATATAGATAACTGTCACCGTATTTTTATCTCAGACGTAAATGATATTCAAAGGTGTTATGTATATAAGTGTATTCTTTTAGATACTGTCTCAAAGTCAATAATATATATTTACGTTAAATCATGTTAAAATGACCTTTGTCCTTTCATTTATATGTCTATTCATAACTGTCTTGATCAATATCATGTATTTATGCGTTTAAAACATGTCATTATATGACAAATTAGACTTAAGTCACGTTGCCGTGACGTCATAGTGACGTCATGGTGACGTAACTAGCTCACATATCGGCTGTGATGTAAGACAAGCAATACAACGGAGATATCTACTCAGATAGCAAATATTATTCTAGACGTTTACATGTTGCAGTATTTTCTTCTCTTTGTATATGAGCATTGCTGTTCTTGATTTACGGTTCCTAGAATAATCATAAATATAAACTTTATGGTGTTTAACCTTTTTACCAGTTGATGTTGTTAATGGTTGTTACGTCTGCTGCAAATTACCCTATCATGCACCTCGTAATATCATTTCATGTAGATATTTTGATGATGTAAATATTATACCTATAATTATACTAAATATATTTCCTTTAATACAAAAAATATTTCTTTTCACATTTGGATTCCTTTCGTTTGAATTTTGACTACATTTTTAAAGTATCATGTTTACCAAAGCTTTACGTCAATCTCTCCAAGAGATTATTTTCGCTACTTTCGAAATTTCGACCTGCTATTGACGTAAGCAAAAGATGCGTTTAAAAGCGTGTAAACAAATAGATTTAGGCACTATTGCACGATTTTCGAAAACAGTCGTGCGAAATGGTGCCTTTTAAGGGACAGTAGCACGTTTTAAGGGGCAATAGAAACTGAAACTGGTTCCAACTTAAAGACATGTATTGAGAATAAACAAAAAAATGAATTAAAGGTGTTCACACAAAAATGACCACCAATTGACTTTATGTGAATCTGTATGATTTGTTCTCTAGTCTATGGATGAATGGTTTGTGTAATAAGATTTGACGCTATCAAAATAATAGGGTTAGCAATTACCATCAATTTTCAGTGAAAGTATTAAGATTTTCAATTTTCAAAAAACGTGCTACTGCCCCTTTTAGTCTTTAAGTTAGAAATTTAACTTTTTAACTAAGCTCCTTTTATCATGATTCTTGGAACCATAGTTGTTTAGATGGAAATGAAATGTAGTTATATTGTATATACTTGACAAAAAATAAATTGTCTTGCTTCTGTGGACCTTTTTCCAGAAAACCATCTTGCATACTTTTATGCATAAACGCCAGTTGCATTAGCAGAAGCAGAAAAAAGTTGTCCACCCTTGAAATGAAATGGAATAACATAACCTGCTTGTACACTAAGCCCAAACCAGTCTAAGTAAACCTAGCCTCGATATTATCCGTTACACTTCTATACAGAAGTGAAACGGATAATATTGAGGCTAGGTTTACTAAGACTGAGCCCAAACAGAAACTCACTGAAGCGCGAAATAAATATTCTAAAATGCAAAATAAATATAAAACTATTTACAAAATATACAGCTGATACAGTTACATTAATGTTTTTAAGGAACAAAAGGTCATACTGACCCAAGTATTTACATTTACCCGAAATTCCAGGGATAACGCTAACACAAAGATGAGCAGCTCAGGTTTACCTTATATCATTATGTCAAGCTAAGCGGAAACATTTTCATATACAATTTTTATTTTTGTTTCTAGGATAGCCCAATTTTAAATCTCAGCTCTTCTTGATCCGATTTCGAGGCCAAAAAGCTTTCCCGCTTGTAACACATAATAATAGCTTTCTTGTACTGCGCATATATCCATGACAAAGCATGCTCAAAGCGCCATGAGTATTATTACCCTGGCGGGATAGTATTTTCGGTGCCGCCGATTAGCAAGCGCTCCCGCGACCATGTAGCCCCATACTTCCCCCTTGTTCAGGGAACCCATTTGAACAGCTGGGTGAACTGAGTGCAATGTGGAGTAAGTTCCTTGCCCAGGGACACAACACAGGATGAGACCCAAGTCACACATTTTTGGTGTCTCCCGTGGGATTCGAACCTGGGTCTCTTGCTTGAGACGCAACCATGCTAACCACTACACAACTGTACTCCATATAACGCCCATGATGATGGGCTTGAATATGTGTCATAATCCCGGTTTCGTTGCCTCAAAACATTTCAGCTTGTATAAGAATTGGACCGGGGGCAGTTCCTACGTCTATGAATATAAGTTTGATCTTCTGATTTAAAGATTGACGCGTGTATATATTTTTTGACAGCTTCTTAATATGTTGTGTACTGATGAGCAATTATTGTCTGAACGACACATTTCTTTATGAAAGTTCTACCTCTGAACGATCCTGCTATCGAAATGAATAACTTTTATGAATTTTTCTTCCCAAAGGCAAAATTACCTCTAAACAATACATTTTGTGTGATACACACTTGATACAAGATAACATTCATTATCATTCACATTGTATTGATTTTGAAAAAGTTGGATATTATAAACCAATGGTAATTTTGTTTCTATGTGATTCATTTATTACTCTTAAAATGCATGGCCTAATCACTGCACATTAATACCTTGTACTTTTTTCTCTGCATTAAGTTCTCTCATGGATGAAAGTAATCTAAACTACCTTAAATGAACTGTTGACGTAGTCTTTGAAGTTGACATTTTTAGATGAACTACTCAATGGTGTGCCCCTATTTATATCAAATCAGTTAAAAGTAATGTAATTATATACAGTCAGGCCTCGATAATCCGAACGCTTCCGATTTTCATCAAAAAACGTTCGGGTAGTGAAGCGTTCGGACTACTGAAACAAACCTAACAAGTTGGAGTAACTCCACTTTGAATCTACAGACAGACGAGAACGTATTTAGTATATCAAACGAGTTTATTTCATATACATATATATATTTATAAATATTACACAATTTATTAACATCATAAACTCCAGAAACAAAGTGAGACATTTCAATGTAGTCATACAATCACTTCCTGACATAGGTTTATTGCATTGCAAATAGAATAACACAGGTTTAATGAGTCTTGCTACAAATGCTATTAAGATACCTTAAAGTTAGATAAGAAGCGTAGATATAAAGAAAATAACGAACATTAGATTATGTGAAAAGACAACATCAAACACCAAAAACCGAACGGCATACAGAAACTGAATAGAATATTACAATCTGTAAAATGTTAATCTTTCAAAACTACTACATGAACATCGAATAAAACATTGATAATGTTAAAAAGTCATAATCACTAACTTAAAGAATGAATGCAGTAATTCTAGGAGTTGCTGTTGCTTTAGTTGTGTCAATTTGTGTTGCAGTTTCATCAGTTGCCGACATCAAAGTTAGGCGGTTTTGATTTATAAGTAGGGTAGTAATGTAACAAAATAGAATAAATAGAAAATATTATCACTTTTAAAAAACAATGAGTGTGATGTTATTACGTTACAAGCAATAAGGGGACACGCCGTTAATGGGTGAAATATTTCCGAAGTTGAACTTAACCTTAATTCACTCCCAAGTAAAAGGGAAAAGACCAATAAACAATGTATATCAAAAACCTTTATTATATATTTGACACATTTAGGTTCATCATTATCATTATAGCGTTGAAGTATAAGGATCTGTTATGCAGTCTCAAATCATGTACCAGTTGTTCTCTTTCACCTAAACTCTAAAAACGTTTTTTACTAAATCAGGTACAGGAATCAGATAGCAGTTGATACCAATCGGTCACAACTACAGTTATTGTGACTCTGAGAAAATTCTACACACGTAATGTTAATGTCACCGAAAGCGAGTTCGTTTAATGCTTCTGCAAATTTGCAGAGGGAACTGCACTTCAGATTGTTCCAAACATCTTGACTGTGATGATGATCCTCATGCATCTGTAGGTCTGATTTTAAAGACTATTGTTACTTTTGAGGTATCCCTCTATCCTCTAGAGGTGATTGCGTCTTTGAGGCTGTTCCAGAAGTGGTCCTTCCCATCAACTTCGTCAGGGTACTCGATGTAAGTGCCGTGGGCAATCTCATGAAGGAGGTCAGTGGACATCTTCCTCCTGTCTGGGACGTCCTCGTACATTATCACACAGATGACATCACGACCAGTTTCTATTCCCTCAATCTTTGCCATGTGCACTTCATAATCACACCAAGCGCTCTTCAGGAAGTCAGGGGTCAGGATCACTATTGTCTTTCGACTTGTCTGGATGGCGTTGATGATGTTCTCGCATATGCTTTGCCCAACCATGAAATCCCGATGATGGATGCACAGCTTCAGACCAAATGTGTCTTCAAGTATCTTCCTCATTTCCTCGATGACAAACCCTCTGTCCTCATCAGCATGAGAGATGAAAGCATCATAGACAAAGGCATCTTCATCTTCGACTGCAAGTCTTTGGTATCCTCTGTGTTTCCTCTTGGTTGTGTAGTACAGATATCTCAGCTTCCAGCGATACCTGTAAACTATCCCAGAAATCAGAATAGTTAGGAAAACGGTTATCCCACCGACTGTCCCAAAGATGAGGGGTGTAACGACGTGACAGTGTTGGTGTAGATCCATCAGCAAGTCCTCAAGGGGGTCCATGTTTACAATATCACCATTCCACAATTTGCACTTTACTGTGGAGAGATCTGACACATTAATGTCCGCAGTTTTCAACCAGTGAAGATATTGTAAATGTGAACAATCACACATGAAACTGTTACCACTGATTATCAGATCCAATGGCCAAGGTCGTCTTGAATGTATTTCGTCGATGTCATTTCTTAGGCGCGATGGTATATCTCCAAGTCGGTTTCCAGAAATGTCCAGCAAAGATAAGTTTGTCATGTGATTTATTTTTGGTTTCCAGTTTGAAAGCTCGTTTTTGCTTAGATCCAGAATCTCAAGTTCAGACAAACTTTGGAATAATTGTTCTGGTAGATTCTGAATTGAATTAACAGCAATCCGCAAAATCTTTAGACGTGAGTTATGAACAAAAGTGAGACCTTCTTTGTCTTTTCTAAACGTTTTATATAAGTAGTTATGACTTAAGTTCAAGACTTGCAGTCCTGTTGCCAACTTAAAGAAATCTTTCGTTAAATTGCTCACGTAATTATTAGATAAGTCTGCGAACTCGAGTTTATCCAGAGTAGGTTCTGAGGCAGTCATTTCTGTTAATAGATTGAATGAAAGATCAATTGATGTCACATTATTTGGTGATATGGGAAATTTATCAATTTTACCAGATAAATCACAGTAGCTACCATTGATAGTTCTTACATTTTGTGGCATGGGGAGCATCAGCTTTGGATTCCCTGGAAATGGATTAGAAACGTATTTTAACCAAGAATTCATTTTCTTATTTGATATGACTGAACGTTTTCGTTTAGATTGAGGCAGGAATGGAAGAGTCTGTTGAGGATGACCATGACTTGCATCCACATACTGCAAGCTTTGCATGGGATCCAAAGCGAACAAGTAGAGGCCTGATAAAAGTCGGTTGGCTTTGATGTATAGATGAGTTAAATGGGGAAATAATGTAGGTACAAAACCATCAACTCTTTGAATACCATTGCCATTCATTCGCAAAACCTTCAACTTTGTCTGCTTGAGGTGGTACAGGTGCTCCACCTTCAAATGGACGACCTTGAAGTAGTTAACAATATAACTGATGTCGAGGACTCTCAGCGACGAGTGTATTATCCCATACAGAGCCTTCCCAAGGGTTTCAAATCCCAATTGTTGATTGAATGATAAGTCTAGAGTATCTATCTGCTTCAGAGACGCAAAGGTATATGTTTCAATCTCAAAAATCTTGCAGTAACTAACATCAACATGTCTCAGGCGAGTTAGCTGCTTGAAAGATGAATTGGTGAGATGTTTAACGGAGCAGTATCCTCGAGCCCCTGAAAGACTTAAATGTCTCAACTTTCGTAATTTCTCAAATCCTGCACCGAATGATGATCTGGAGAGACCATCGATGAACAGCTTCTCAAGAGAAATTAAATCATAGAAAGCCTGTAGATTGTATGTTGAACCGCCTACGCTTGAGTCGTCATTTTTTCGGACATCTAACACCTTCAGGCTCTGGAGATCTCGAAAAAGACCTGCAAGAAGATAAGATGAAAAATAAAACTTATTTTGCAAGCGAAGTGTAGTCGTTATCATTATCTCAACGTAAGTATTGCTTTAAAATGTGAAAGAGACCATTTAGGCCAAAATTAAAATATGATAAATACTAGCCGACGTCACGAGTTGCTCATACATAATAGATCATAAAAACTACCCCAGAACCAGCTTTTTTTCCGGCACATTATTAACTAAAATTCTAGGAGTTATTTCTTTAAATCATAATCTGTGAAGGCACTGAAACGCCAACTTGATTATCTTTGCATATACCGTTACATAATGCAGAGTCCAATCAAACATGCACCAGTTCACAAATCTTATATAACCTGTTATTGTATTACATGTTCATTCAATCAAATGGTGTATTTGTATGAAATTAGTCAAAACAGATCAGTTATAGATTTACCTTGAGGGTACGTGAGATTGTTGAGTCGCAGCTCATTGTCAGCAAGCATCAGAACCTTAAGATGTGTTAGTCCGCGGAAGGAGGAGACATCGAGGGAGCTGAGATTACACCTGGATAGGTCCAGACGTTCTAGATGACTAAACCTTTTCAACATGCCCTTATCCAGATGCTTGAATTTGTTCTTGTTCAGGAGCAAGACCTTGGTGCCACTTGGGATGGAGTCCGGAACTGCTGTGAGTCCAAGTCCAGTGCAGACGGCGATGATTCCTCCTGTTTTAGAGGTCTTACAGTGGCAAGGCTTACAGTCTATAGATTGGCTACCATTGCAGGCTGATACCATAGCCATAATCATTAGGGCCTGGGTCAGGGTCATTCTCTGAAAATATAATATAGCACTTCTCGATAAAATTCCAACGAGAAAACGATTTAATTGGCTATATCCCAAGTCGGGCCGCGCGAGCGAATCAAGCTTCTGAGCCCATGGTACAGATAAGTGGAGTTAGAGTAACGTTCGTACTTTGAGACAGGATGTCAATCCGATTGAAACTTGTCTACTGAGACTTCATTAGGCGATTCTCTAGGACAGTTGACAATTAACACGATGGTATGACATTCTGTTAATCGCACGGAAAACGCAGACTTGCGTGATTTCGTCTATCACTTTCCATGTAAGCAGACGAACGCAGTCCCTTCTGCCACGTCATAAGAGGTATCCCCCTTCTCGTGGCCTCTAAGCCTCGTTTCGGTTTGTCGCTGGGCGGTGAAAAACAGATGCCTTGTTACGCAATGTTTACTTAGCTGTAGTTTCATTGAGAAACTTTGAATCGTTGCTGTTTTGGCCTAATATTTATGTTATATAGTTGTTTGACTTATATCTTATGAAAAATAAATTTTAAAAAGGTTATGCAGCGTTTCTTTTATAAGCTCAGCGCAGACCCAAAAGTACATATATCTATTAACAACATTAATGATTGTTCAATGATTGTCCTAGAGATCCCAAACATATAAAAGAAATTTTAAAAGCAAATATTTAAGCAACACGTTGGCAACTTAATGTTGACCTGTTGATCTTAATTTTTTAGATTGAATGTTGACACACGTACAACGTACAAAATGATAATATATATAAAGTGATGCAATTAGATAATAAGATAAAGATAATTGCCATTAACAAAGTGAACACATGTAGCAGTGCTATATTTGGGATTACACCTTATGTAATAGTACCAAATTCTTACCACGCGTATTTTCATTATGTTGGATGGCGAAAGGGGCGAGTTAGTTAGCCGCTGGTGTGGTCATGATTGGCGGTGTTTTCGGAATGTGCTGGTTCGAATCCAGAATAATAAATAGTACACAAATTTGTACTAGATATTGTGATCCCAAAAATAACAATTTCAAACTCAAAAGAACCCTTACTTAAATTTATCACTTACTGTTGAGAAAGTTTGATGTCCAACTCTATAGACACATGGGAACAAACTGGCGAAGAGAACTTTAATTTTTTACCTGGAAGAAAAGCTATTGCGCAGGCGATGCTGTAGTGATTCAGGCGAGCAAATACTTAATTGAAAGAGAACAGTTACACCCAGTGTTTCATAAGAATAAATCAAATTTACCTCAGGCGTATCGTGTTCATCTATGAAATCATGCTGAGCACAAGGTAAATATGTGACAAAAAGATGCAATTGATTAGTTTTGCAACTTCCTTGTGTGTCTTGATACTTCAGATTCAACTAATTTCTATCTCATAAGGAAAAAGTATGTACAATAGGGTTTGGACTATCCTTATTACGTCAAATGATAGACTATGTTTAGCGACATATAAATATGAGGAGAAAAGTAGTTATTATTTTAGTATCCTTGTGCATGCAATGCTAAACTCAACATTTTTTTTTCATTCAATGCATACTTTCCTTCTCCCTAAAACTGTAGAAGCACCCAAGCAAGCCAATACCTTCGTCTATGTACTTAATCCACAGAAAATTAATCTGCTTCGAGTATACTAAAGATCTAAAATAAAATGCAGATTTAAACCAGCAAATCCTGAAACAAAATGTACTATAGGCCTCATTAAAGAGGCAGAAGCACGTTTAATGAAAATTTTAGATTTTAAATGTTTCACTGAAGTTAAAGCTAAATGTATTATTATGATAGTGTCAAAAATCTCATAACACAAATCAATCATCCATCGCCAGAGGACAAAGTATAAAGATTCACAAAACAAAGTTATATTGTATATACTAGACAAAAAATAAATCGTCTTGCTTATGTGTACCTTTTCCAGAAAATCATTTTGCGTACTATTATGCATAAACGCCAGTTGCATTAACAGTAGCAGAAGTAAGTTGTTCACCCTTAGAATGAAATGGAATGACCTAACCTACTAAACACTAAGCCCAAACAGAAACTCACTGAAGCGCGAAATAAATATTCTAAAATGCTAAAATGAATGTAAAACTATTTACAAAATATACAGCTGATACAGTTACATTAATTTTTTTAAGGAACAAAAGGTCATACTGACCAAAGTATTTACATTTACCCGAAATTCCAGGGATAAGGCTAACACAAAGATGTGCAGCTCAGGTTTACCTTATATCATTATGTCAAGCTAAGCGGAAACATTTTCATATACAATTTTTATTTTTGTTTCTAGGATAGCCCAATTTTAAATCTCAGCTCTTCTTGATCCGATTTCGAGGCCAAAAAGCTTTCCCGCCTGTAACACATAATAATAGCTTTCTTGTACTGCGCATATATCCATGACAAAGCATGCTCAAAGCGCCATGAGTATTATTACCCTGGAGGGATAGTATATTCGGTGCCGCCGATTAGCAAGCGCTCAGCATGACCGTGTAGGTCCTTACTTCTTCCTAGTTCAGGTACCCATTGAACAGCTGGGTGAACTGAGTGCAAATTGCATGAAGTTCCTTGCCGTGGAACACAACACAGGATAAGACCTAAGTCACGAATGTTTGGTGTCTCCACCGGGATTCGAACCTGGGTCTCTGGCGTGAGAGGCAAGCATGCTAACCACTACACAACTGTACTCCATATAACGCCCATGATGTTGGGCTTGAACATGTGTCATAATCCCGGTTTCGTTGCCTCAAAACATTTCAGCTTGTATAAGAACTGGACCGGGGGCAGTTCCTACGTCTATGAATATAAGTTTGGTCTTCTGATTTAAAGATTGACGCGTGTATATATTTTATGACAGCTTCTTCATATGTTGTGTACTGATGAGGAATTATTGTCTGAACGACACATTTCTTTATGAAAGTTCTACCTCTGAACGATCCTGCTATCGAAATGAATAACTTTTATGAATTTTCTTCCAAAAGGCAAAATTACCTCTAAACAATACATTTTGTGTGATACACACTTGATACAACATAACATTCAGTATCATTCACATTGTTTTGATTTTGAAAAAGTTGGATATTATAAACCAATGGTAATTTTTGTTTCAATGTGAATAATTAATCACTCTTGTCGAATAGTTTTCAATGTCCCTGAAATGCATTGCCTAATCACTGCACATTAATACCTTGTACTATTTTCTCTGCATTGAGTACCCTCATGGATGAACGTAATCTAAACTACATTGAATGAGCTGTTGACGTAGTCTTTGGAGATGACATTTTTAGATGAACTACTCAATGGTGAGCCCGTATTTATATCAAATCAGTTAAAAGTAATGTATATAATCATAAAATCACTTCCTGACATAGGTTTATTGTATTACAAATAGAGTATCACAGTTTTAATGAGTCTTGCTACAAATGCTAATAAGATACCTTAAAGTTAGTTAACAAGCGTAGATATAAAGAAAATAATGAACATTAGATTATGTGAAAAGACAACATCAAACACCAAAAACCGAACGGCATACAGAAACTGAATAGAATATTACAATCTGTAAAATGTTAATCTTTCAAAACTACTACATGAACATCGAATAAAACATTGATAATGTTAAAAAGTCATAATCACTAACTTAAAGAATGAATGCAGTAATTCTAGGAGTTGCTGTTGCTTTAGTTGTGTCAATTTGTGTTGCAGTTTCATCAGTTGCCGACATCAAAGTTAGGCGGTTTTGATTTATAAGTAGGGTAGTAATGTAACAAAATAGAATAAATAGAAAATATTATCACTTTTAAAAAACAATGAGTGTGATGTTATTACGTTACGAGCAATAAGGGGACACGCCGCTAATGGGTGAAATATTTCCGAAGTTGAACTTAACTTTAATTCACTCCCAAGTAAAAGGGAAAAGACCAATAAACAATGTATATCAAAAAACTTTATTATATATTTGACACATTTAGGTTCATCATTATCATTATAGCGTTGAAGTATAAGGATCTGTTATGAAGTCTCAAACCATGTACCAGTTGTTCACTTTTCCCCTTTCCCCTAAACGTTTAAAAGCCGACTTTTCGCGCAAGACCTAATTTTAATTTTTTTTTAAATCAGCTACAGGAATGAGATAGCAGTTGAAAGCAATCGGTCACAACTACAGTTGTTGTGACTCTGAGAAAATTCTACACATGTAATGTTAATGTCACCGAAGCGAGTTCGTTTAATGCTTCTGCAAATTTGCAGAGGGAACTGCACTTCAGATTGTTCCAAACAACTTGACTGTGATGACGATCCTCATGCATCTGTAGGTCTGATTTTAAAGACTATAGTTTTCCCTCTATTCTCTAGAGGTGATTGCGTCTTTGAGGCTGTTCCAGAAGTGGTCCTTCCCATCAACTTCGTCAGGGTACTCGATGTAAGTGCCGTGGGCAATCTCGTGAAGGAGGTCAGTGGACATCTTCCTCCTGTCTGGGACGTCCTCGTACATTATCACACAGATGACATCACGACCAGTATGTATCCCCTCAATCTTTGCCATGTGAACCTCATAATCACACCAAGCGCTCTTCACGAAGTCAGGGGACAGGATCACTATTGTCTTTCGGCTTGTCTGGATGGCGTTGATGATGTTCTCGCATATGCTTTGCCCAACAATGAAATCCCGGTGATGGATGCACAACTTCAGACCAAATGTGTCTTCAAGTATCTTCCTCATTTCCTCGATGACAAACCCTCTGTCCTCATCAGCATGAGAGATGAAAGCATCATAGACAAAGGCATCTTCATCTTCGACTGCAAGTCTTTGGTATCCTCTGTGTTTCCTCTTGGTTGTGTAGTACAGATACCTCAGCTTCCAGCGATACCTATAAATTATCCCAGAAATCAGAATAGTTAGAAAAACGGTTATCCCACCGACTGTCCCAAAGATGAGGGGTGAAACGACGTGACAGTGTTGGTGTAGATCCATCAGCAAGTCCTCAAGGGGGTCCATGTTTACTATATCACCATTCCACAATTTGCACTTTACAATGGAGAGATCTGACACATTGATGTCCGCAGTTTTCAGCCAGTGAAGATATTGTAAATTCGAACAATCACACATGAAACTGTTACCACTGATCATCAGATCCAATGGCCAAGGTCGTCTTGAATGTATTTCGTCAATGTCATTTCTTAGGCTCGATGGTATATCTTCAAGTCTGTTTCCAGAAATGTCCAGCAAAGATAAGTTTGTCATTTGATTTATTTTCGGTTCCCAGTTTGAAAGCTCGTTTTTGCTTAGATCCAGAATCTCAAGTTCAGACAAACTTTGGAATAATTGTTCTGGTAGATTCTGAATAAAATTAACAGCAATCCGCAAAATCTTTAGACGTGAGTTATGAACAAAAGTGAGACCTTCTTTGTCTTTTCGAAACGTTTCATATAGGTAGTTATGACTTAAGTTCAAGACTTGAAGTCCTGTTGCCAACTTAAAGAAATCTTTTGTCAAATTGCTCAGGTAATTATAAGATAAGTCTGCGAACTCGAGTTTATCCAGGGGAGGTTCTGAGGCAGTCATTTCTGTTAATAGATTGAATGACAGATCTATCAATGTCACATTATTTGGTGATAAAGGAAATTTATCAATTTTACCAGATAAATGGCAGTAGCTACCATTGATAGTTCTAACATTTTGTGGCATCGGAAGCATCAGCTTTGGATTACCTGGAAATGGATTAGAAACGTATTTTAGCCAAGATTTCATTTTCTTTTTTGATGTGACTGATCGTTTTCGTTGAGATTGAGGCAGGAATGGAAGAGTCCGTGAAGGATGACACTGACTTCCATCCACATACTGCAAGCTTTGCATGGGATCCAGGGCGAACCAGTAGAGGCCTGATAAAATTCTGTTGGCCTTGATGTACAGATGAGTTAAATGGGGAAATAATGTAGGTACATAGACATCAACTCCATCAATACCGTTGCCATTCATTCGCAAAACCTTCATCTTTGTCTGCTTGAGGTGGAGCAGGTGCTCAACCTTCAAATGGACGACCTTGAAGTAGTTAACAATATAACTGATGTCGAGGACTCTCAACGGCGAATGTATTATCCCATACAGAGCCTTCCCAAGAGTTTCAAATCCCAATTGTTGATTGAACGATAAGTCAAGAGTATCTATCTGCTTCAGAGACGCAAAGGTATAGTTTTCAATCTCAAAAATCTTGCAGTAACTAACATCAACATGTCTCAGGCGAGTTAGCTGCTTGAAAGATGAATTGGTGAGATGTTTAACGGAGCAGTATCCTCGAGCCCCTGAAAGATTTAAATATCTCAACTTTCGTAATTTCTCAAATCCTGCACCAAATGGTGATCTGAAGAGACCATCAATAAACAGCTTCTCAAGAGAAATTAAGTCATAGAAGGCCTGTAGATTGTATGTTGAACCGCCTAAGCTTGAGTCGTCATTTTTGCGGACATCTAACACCTTCAAGCTCTGGAGATCTCGGAAAAGACCTGCAAGAAGATAAGATGACAAATAGAAATTATATTGCAAAGGAGGTGTAGTTGTTATCAGTATTGAAACGTATAAGTATTGCTTTAAAATGAGAAGAGATCATTATGGCGTTGAGACATTAAGTGCAAAATTAAAAGATGATAAGTATTATCTGACGTCACGAGTTGCTCATATATAATTTTTCCGGCACATTATTAACTAAAATTCTAGGAGTTATTTCTTTAAATCATAATCTGTGAAAGCACTGAAACCCCAACTTTATGATCTTTGCATATACCGTTACATATACATGTATGTAGGACTCAGATCTGTGGCGGGTCTCTAATCCATGGCAGATTTCCTCATCTATGGCGAGTTTGATTGTTTGATTGTTTATTGACGTCATTTTTAGTGACGTCATTGACGAATGACGTCATAATCGCTAACTGTTCGCGTCGCCAGACGAAACCGCTGTTCATTCGGAAGGCAAGATATTTTCTAACAGAAAGAAAAGAATTCAGCCGCTATTGCCGTCCTAGATAGCATAATACCAATTGCATTATGTTACTTATTTCCGTCATACGGTTTATTTAAGCCTTGGAAAAATATCAGCTCTCCTTTGTAGCCCTTGAATTCATTGCAACTGTCTTCTTTAGTCATAAATTCGCTGAATCTATCTTCCAGTCCTTGGATTCATACTAAATGTCTACTTTAGACCTTGGATTCATATTAAGGGATTTCTTAACGGTTAGGGTTAGGGTTAGCGTTATAGGTTCACTGTACAAATATGTTCGCCACTTTATCTACAATGTACGTTACCGACCTTGCACTAGACAAACTAACCCTAAAACATTGTCGATACGGATCCAAGGGTTAAAAAAAGATAGCCAACAAATATCGATCTGCTAAAAAAGTCAGTCTAACGAGAATCCAAGGGCTAATTTCCTAAAGATATTAATTTAGTGGCGAACATATTGTTGTACCAATTGCATTACTTATTGACCAGTTGCAGATTTTGGCCTATAATACAGTACATGTAGGTAAGTACATGTAGGAAAACACATAAATTGAATGTTGGTAACGCAATTCTACCCAGCTGAAAATGTCTGATCACAATCAATACAAAATCCGCCACAGCTTTTGATAGGTACGGCAATTTTCCAAGCATTTGAAAATCTGTCATGGATTTGGAAATCCGCCACGGATTTGAGGCCTGCCATGGATTCGAGTCCTACATATATAGTGCAGAGTCCAATTAAACATGCACCAGTGCACAAGTCTTATAAAACCTGTTATTGTATTACATGTTCATTCAATCAAATAGTGTATTTGTATGAAATTAGTGAAGACAGATCAGTTATACCCCCATTTCACTGGGCAAAATGAGTCCACGGAAGATTTGAGGAGGCAATTCCGTTGTTATGCTGTGAAGCCACGCAAGTTCTCCCTTCTATTTCCGTATGGTTCCGTCAGTTAGCGCAGTTAATCTATTGTCTTTCCTCGTATTCAGCAGGCTTCCGCGGGCTACCGTGAGCCTAAAATCTTCCGCAAACATTCTTTTGAACATGTTCAAACGAACGTTTGCGGAAAAAAATTCCGTACCCTTCCGTAGTCAAAACAGCTATTTTACAGGCGGATTCAAGGGAAAATGCCGATTCTTTGCCGATTTTGCCGCACTTATGACGTGATTATTCCGTCACAAAAGGAGGTTGCCGAAGGTTGTCCGCACTTTATCCGCAGTTTTTCCGTGTAAAACATAAGTATTCAGCAGTTATTCCGTATGGCTTGCAGTTATTCCGAAGTTATTCCTTGCCAAACGGATTAGTGCCGCCACCTATTTTCCGCATTTTCTGTAGCTTCCAAGTGTGCTCCGCAAATTATCCAGATGTTTACCATTATTATCCGAACACATTCCTTTGTGTTCCGCAGTTTTTCCGCCTCTTAGCCGTAGTTGTGTCCTATTTTAACCGTATGTGTTCCGTTAGATCCGTGAGCGTCCCGAAAGTATTCCGAAACAATGTGAAATCCGTCGGATTTTGTCCATTTCCGCGTAGAATACCGAAGCTCCTCCGAAGAGGCGATTCCGGGAACGTCCGCGAACATCCACGAGTACCGTAGGGGTCCGTAGCTCAGTGAAATGGGGGTATTATAGATTTACCTTGAGGGTAGGTGAGATTGTTGAGTCGCAGCTCATTGTCAGCAAGCATCAGAACCTTAAGATGTGTTAGTCCGCGGAAGGAGGAGACATCGAGGGAGCTGAGATTACACCTGGATAGGTCCAGACGTTCTAGATGACTAAACCTTTTCAACATGCCCTTATCCAGATGCTTGAATTTGTTCTTGTTCAGGAGCAAGACCTTGGTGTCACTTGGGATGGAGTCCGGAACTGCTGTGAGTCCAAGTCCAGTGCAGACGGCGATGATTCCTCCTGTTTTAGAGGTCTTACAGTGACAAGGCTTACAGTCTATAGATTGGCTACCATTGCAGGCTGAGACCATAGCCATAATCGTTAGGGCCTGGGTCAGGGTCATTCTCTGAAAATATAAATATAGCACTTCTCGATAAAATTCCAACGAGAAAACGATTTAATTAGCTATATCCCAAGTCGGGCCATGCGAGCGAATCTAGCTTCAATCCGATGGAAACTTGTCTACGGAAACTTCATCAGGCATTTATCTAGGACAGTTGACAAATAACACGATGTATGACATTCTGTTAATCGCACGGAAAACGCAGACTTGCGTGATTTCGTCTATCACTTTCTATGTAAGCAGACGAACGCAGTCCCTTCTGCCACGTCATAAGCGGTATCCCCCTTCTCGTGGCCTCTAAGCCTCGTTTTGGTTTGTCGCTGGACAGTGAAAAGCAGACGCCTTGTTACGAAATGTTTACTTAGCTGTAGTTTCATTGAGAAACTATGCATCGTTGCTGTTTTGGCCTAATATTTATGTTATATAGTTGTTTGACTAATATCTTATGAAAGATAAATTTAAAATATAGCCGCAAGCGGCGACAACAGGATACAGCTCATCAACAGCGTGTTCAGTACAAAGATAAACATGTCAGGAGTCATTCCTGAAAGTTTCATGACTTTTTGCTAATGCATAAAGTTCCTAGAGCATTTTTAGAAAATCATCAATCAAGCAAATCTCTAACTGAATGGGCCTTTAGAAGAGATTTTACAACGCTTCTTTGTATTTCACTGTATTGTTGTCTGAGACTAACTGTTATAAATGCACTTTCAATTGTCACTATTGGAGACATTTAACCTATATTACCTGTCTGTAGTGCCAGTGAATGACTGCTGTGAGTATTTGAGGCAAGTAATGCAGTATGCATTATTCATGGCATAATTCAGTCCTGTTCTGCTGATGCGTTCAGCTTCAGAAGCCTTTTTAGCATTTTTCTTTTTTTTCGACCTTTTTCTATCGATTTTGATAATAAATTCTGAACGAAATTGACTGTTTGCTATCAATGTTTTGATAGATTCCTGTTGTTTAAATATTTGTCTTACATTCCTGAAAAAAGTGCATAATTCTGAGTCCACCTTTTTTAGTTACCGCCCTTTGAAAATGACACCTTGTACTAAGTCACCAAACTTTGAACACTTATTGAAAAAAAACTATTTGAGGTACAGTCTTCGAGTAATTCAAGTTGTATGTCCTCAGCTACAACATACCAAAGTTGCAGCACTTTGGTGCAAGTATCTTCAGAGAAGAACATCTTCAAAGGTGCATGGGGTCCGGAAATTCTGAAAAGTTGAAAAATCCAATATGGCTGCCAAACCACGTGACCTACGACTTCGTCATGATAGCTTTTTTGCGTAGAATTTCCTTGCGCACCCTCTCATAGAAAAATCATGAACGTCTTTGGTGACGTTTTTGTTTTATCTGCATTTGAAAATATTTTTTTCTACAACACAGCAAACTTTGAAGGTTTCGCTACACATAAATTATGCATTATGCAGTATGCATTACTCAGGGCATAGATAAACATGTCAGGAGTCAGTCCTGAAAATTTCACCAAGTTCTCCTGACGCGTTAAGCTTCAGGATCATTTTAAGCAATTCAATTTGTTTTCTGACATTTTTTCTGTCGACTTTGATCAAACATTCTGAACGAAAATGATTGTTCGCGATCGATGTTTTGACAGATTCCTGTTGTATATAAACTTGTCTAACATTCCTGAAAAAATGCATAATTCTGAGTCCAACTTTTTGAGTTATCGCACATTGTACTAAGTCACCCAACTTTGAACACGTATAGCGCAAAAACTATTTAAGGTAGAGTTGTCGACGAGACCAAACTTTAAGGTCCAATGCCTCAGCTACAACATACCAAAGCTCTCTGTTGCAAGTATCCTAAGAGGTGTTGATTCTCAAAGGTGCAACGGGTCCGGAAATTCGTCCTGATTGCCTTTTTTGCTTAGAATGTCATTGTCCATCTCTATGTAAAATTTCAAGTCTCTAGCTGCATTTTGAAAAAAAAGCCCATGTTATTTTTTCGATTTTGGAATCGAACTGTACCTTTAATGCGACCTCTGATTTGAAAAAAACGAAACGTCGTGATCTAAGTCTCAGTAAGGGCTATCAACATGGAAAGTTTCGCTGTAATAGTTTCAGCCGTTTTCGCGAAACGCTGTACACAAAATCGGTGGAATAAAATAATAAAACACGCCAATAACAATAAGAGCCATTGGCTCTGTAGCTCATCAGGCTTCATCATCAACTATGATGTAGAGTGTGGCCAATGTGATTCCCCCTTTGTAGAGGCCACAGGGTCACCAATCATAAAATTAAGTATATAGCAGTGTATAAAATAGATTGGAAATCTAGCCTGTCCTGAATATTCATTGGTCAATTCCTTTGGGAAATTTAAGAAAAAAAATTAAAAGTTACCAGTCCTGACCAAAAAGTTACAAGTCCTGACCAAAAAGTAACCAGTTCAAGGACTGGCTGACGGGCAATATTTTAAACACTGTATATAGGCGACAAGTTTCAGTTTTCTAGGCCTTATACTTCAGGAGAGGTGAAAATAGATTTGAAGGATGTTCCTGTTGCCTTTATTATTATTATAAAGCTACAATTAATCATCCTCACTAGTCAAGGAGTCTGTACACAAAGTTTCAGCTTTCTAGGCCTTATGCTTCTGGAGAAGAAGATGAAAATAGGTTTTTAGGGCGTGGCATATGTGGCCCTTATTAGGGGTCACAGGGCCACCAAAGCTACAATTTATAATCTTCACTAGTCAAGGAGTCTGTACACAAAGTTTCAGCTTTCTAGGCCTCATGGTTCTGGAGAAGAAGATGAAAGTAAGTTTTTAGGGCGTGGCATATGTGGCCCTTATTAGGGGTCACAGGGCCACCAAAGCTACAATGTATAATCTTCACTGGAGAAGAAGTCGAAATTCCACAAAGTTTCAGCTTTCTAGGCCTCATTGTTCTGGAGAAGAAGATGAAAATAGGTTTTTAGGGCGCGGCCCCTGTGGCCCTTATTAGGGGTCACAGGGCCACCAAAGCTACAATTTATAATCTTCACTGGAGAAGAAGTCGAAATCCCACAAAGTTTACGGACGGACGCCGGACACCATGCCATGCCATAAGCCCATCGGGGTGCAACATGCAACACATGTATATCTATCTACAACATTAATGATTGTTCAATGATTGCCCTAGAGATCTCAAACATATAAAAGAAATTCTAAAAGCAAAATTTTAAACATCAGATAACCCCGAGGGGGTACACAATGCAGAAATGAATTCAAAAGGATATGATTAGACAACATCGATACTTTGTTTGTTCAAAAACATGCGAAAATGGTCATTTAATGGCTTTAAAAACAAACGTCATATTTTAAGTCGTGAAAACTTCTTTCAGCCAATCACAGCCTGCCACATCACATCGCCCTTACTGGTCAGGCTATGGCTATTGTTTACAGTAATAAGTCAAGCGGACACTTACTTACTTGGCGTTTAATTAATACACAAACAAGGAACACAACTTGACAGTATGACAGTTAGATAGTGAGACATATAATAAAGGTATTTACTTATTTTTGTTGATTTGTTAAGACTGGTGACAGCTTAATCATGGCTTTTACTGAGAGAGTCAATTCATCAATATGAAACTACATGGTATGTCTTGGTTCTTTATTTCGCAAATGATAAGATGGCCTATTCTTCTCTAAAGAAAACTTATCATTATAAAAGAAAATGTGATTAAAACATATTCATCTAAAACAAAGAAGCAGGATTAGCAAACAAGCATATATAAATGCCGCTCCCTAGCCAAAAAACAGTTATTATATTTATTATAACAGTGACTTAACGTACTTATGGACAGATCGGTCACCATAAGATACAGAATTGTTTTTGAAAATATAAGACATTGAAATTTAGACTCCTGCTCATGTTACAATAAGATGGTATAAACGTAAGGATATTTCAGCCGGCAAAATCTCAATATGTAGTCATGTCAAATCTGAAAATATCTTAGATATTAGGATATAATGGTGTACTGACTTGAGTAACTCTATGTTTACATTTTGTGATGAGCCTGGGTGGCCATATAAAATTGAAGGCACGTTAAACCCTTTAAATAAATAATATTTTTAGAAACTATGAATAATACTGAGGTGATTTATGTTATGCGAATGAGGTTTGCTTTCTCACACTACGATTAATTGCAAAACAATGAGTGTCGTTTAGGTATCGTGTCATGTAATTGTAGCCGATTATCCTGTTCGCAAACTAATACAATTCGATACACCTTTTGACACCATGTTTCATCATGTACATTTGAGATTATGTTGTTTTTCAATTCTTAACTTCTTACGCAAAACAACTGTCTGACATGATAAAATGTATACATATAAGTGTAAATGAACCTACCTTGTCGAAATTACTGTAGTCAATGCCAAATACTCCATATACTATGTCAGTGCTCATGTGTTCATCTCAAGCCTCATACATTGCAAATGATCAATTCTGAAAAAAATGTTTTTGATTGGATCTAGTTTGACCTATTGTTGACCAATGAATGACTATTGCTTTGACACCTGGGCGTCACAGGGATGGACAGACAAACTACATCCTCTCTCTAATTCTTGTAAAAACATTGTCAAAGAGCGTGTAATACCCCAAGCGCGACTCCCCGTAATTAGACAATCAGTTACGATGTGTCATAACTGTTAAATTACTACTCTAATGTTTTATTGCCGGACAGCTGAGCTGCTAAAACCTGTTTAATCTGTTTATTTACCACCATTGTCTGTTATATTTACATTGAGTAGGCCCATTTCCGTTCTGTATATGACGTCATAAAACACTCCGGGCATGCGCAGTAAAGGCAATTTTAAAGCTGACAGTATTTTTTGTACATATTTACCAATTAACATGGAAAAAATAATGAGGTTTCTTGTTGTTTAAGCAACACGTTGGCAACTTAATGTTGACAGACGTACAATGTACAAAATGATAATATATATAAAGTGATACAATTAGATAATAAGATAAAGATAAATGCAATTAACATAGTGAACACATGTAGCAGTGTTATATTTGGGACTACACCTTCTGCAATAGTATCAAATTCTAACCACGCGAATGGTCAATGTGGTGGATGGCGAAAGGGGCGAATTAGTTAGACGCTTGTGTGGTCATGGTTGGCGGTTTGGCGGAGGGTGCGGGTTCAAATCAAACATATGAATCGGCCCGGAACAGTACAATAATTTCTCCAATTGCAGATATTGTGATCCCAAAGATAACAATTTCAAACTAAAATAAAAGCACGGAGGGTACAGAAGCTCACCTTAAAATGAATGATGTGGTAATATGATTTAATTGTGTAACCATCTTTTATATGATAATTGATTATGGCTGCCATCATGATTTTTTTGATTTTTTAAAATGCTATTCTTCTGTTGGAAACCACTAGAGCTTGAACAAACATTAATACAAGAATGATATAATCATGATTTGTTAACAAGCAGTAGGTTTTTGTATAATTTTGTTTGTATATCTATGGCTGAATTGGTGACCATCTTGGACCTTTTAATCTTCAAAATGCTACTTTTATGTGGGCATCTGTATTAATTTCATTATGATATCTTGATTGTTTTAGGAGTATTCATTTAGTCACACTCTCAACTTCCAAAGAACTAAAAAGATGATGCACATAAACATTTGGAATATATCCCTCTGACACAAATCACAAATTCAGCTAGTGATAAGTCCAATTGCCAAAGTAAACTGTCCAGGTCAATGTCTCATGTAATTCTAACTGAAGACTTCTGAATATCTTAAATCTTGACATATGTTAGTGCAATCTGATTGGTCAGAATAGGCTAGCAACATGGGGGTTTATGCTAATTACTAGATATGATGACCTATGATGACCTCTTGCACCTGCATGTAGCTTATGTAACTTATCCTCTTATGTAAGTTACTGTTATTCCATATAGTGAGTGTCCCCCCCTCATTTCAATATGCAATACAGATACCCTTTAGAGGAGAGTTGCAGGAGAGGGGCTGGAAGGATAGGAGGGGAAAGGGGGTTGTTTTTGGTGGTGGTGGTGGGGGGGGGGGGGGGGGGGGGGGGGGTAGAAGGGTTGGGGGTAAAAGAGAGGTTTGCAATGGAAATAATCTGGAGGTCAACTCAGTAATATGTTTATTGAAGTATCTTAACTAACAGAGAGAATTGGTGAGAAAGACTTTGTAAAAAAAGAATTGTTCAGACAGCTGATAAACAAAATAAAAGATAATTAGTTATTCATTAACCAAAATTTTCAATTTGGAATAAATTAATTGCATGGGAACAAAGGAGTAAAAAACCTTACAGTTAGTGTTGGGAGTGAACAAATTTAATCATTTTAAATGCTTTTGAAAAGGATTTGTTTGCATTGAATGATCATTATGATTATTTAGATAATCATTCAGACCGTAATCAGATATAGATGATTAAAAAATGTATATTTATCCCTCACTGGCTATGTTATTTGCCATATATGAAGTGTCAGGAATTATGTAACCCACTGATGGAGTGAACAACTTTTATCATTTTATGTTTTATTAAAAGGATTTATTAATACAGTCATGCCTCAGGCTGTTCGCAGATAAAGATGATTCATACATTTTTTTGTAACTGTATTTATAGTGTTGATGAATATTACAACAAGCGTATCAATACAAATATAATGACATTGATTTGATTGATCAGGAAATGTATTCTTTTCAATGAATTTCATGAAATCTAATTGGAAATTCAATATAATTGACATATTGACCATCTTGGATTCTTGATAATAAAAGAAATGCGTCTTTGTCAGGAATCACTATATAAAAAAATATTCACTTTTCAGAATGATATCTTAATTGATTTAGTAGGGGTAGTACTTGGCCTGAAATCTAATTGAAAAATAATGACTTCTATGATGACATGTTAATTGTTCCCAGAACCCCTTCAGCATTATACAATTATCATTTAGTTTTACAGGTATTTATAAAACACATGGTATTGGAACTGGAACCTGATACAAAATACCTCTATTATTAACTTATCATGTAGATTACTGTACATAAAAGAAGATTCTTGACTTGTTTAAATTGTTATTTGTAAAAAGTATTACTATTATTACAATACAAGAATACTTTTCATAAAGACAATTTATATACTTTCCATAAAGTCCATTATGTTCTATTTATCAATTAGGTCAGGATTACTATGCAATATACAAGCAGGCAGGGCTGCTAGCCCCAGATCCTTAAGGAGAGTGTAGCAATTTGTGTATTTGGCTTTGTGTACGTATATTTGGAGAAGCATCCTAGTGTGCTGAGCATGTAAACCTGAACTCTGGCTAAGACCTTATGTGTGGTATTAAAAGACTTGACGGGAGAGAACATGAATTGTTGTGAAAAATATATATAATTTCACAAAATATAGTTAGCTTATGTCCTAAATTGATTTTGTGTCAAGAAGAACTTCTGTTAGATATAGAAATGGTACAAATATGAGTAAAACACAGGAACTGGAACCTGATGCAAAATAACTCTTTCCACATCAACTTATCATGTAGATTGCTAAACACAAAGCTTATTGTTGACAAATTTTGTGTAAGTTGTTTTTCTTAGAAAGAACATATCACTGTCATGAGAATACAAGTCTAATTTCCATAACTCTTATTGCATACACATGGCCATATAGCGTAATGCTCTACCAAATCAATTGGGTCAGGTTGATTATGCAACAGACTAGCAGCTAAGACTGTGATGCTAGCAGCCTGTATTGGGATGTGTATTAGAAATGCATAGTGGACTCAACAGAAATATCTGAACTCTGGTTGACCCCTTTTGTGTGGTATTCAAAGAAATATAAGGGAGATACCATTGGTTAAAATTCAACATGATGTTTAATGTCATTGGGTTTTTGCAGCTAGTTGCCATAAAGATTTTAAACAAATTAATTAATTATGTTTGTCTTTCATCTTAATGTTTTAGAAACACTTAAAAATATAGAAAAACTTGCATGACAATCTCAAATATTCCATATTCAAGATAATATTATGATTAGTAAGTTCAAATTAGAGAATTTATATGGTGCGAGTAATCACTTGATGAAAGCTTAAAATTTAGTAATAATGATGTGTCATCTGCAGCTGAAAAGTCAATATGGCTGCTATCGCGCCCATCTTGGATTCTCAGAACTGAAACGTCTACCTTTGTGGGAGGAATCACTATAGGTATAACATACTACAATATGAAAATGATAACTAGATTAGTTTAGGAGAAGGAGTCATTTTCATGAAATCTAATTGAAAATTCAATATGGCTGCCATGGCGGCCATATTGGATTCTCAAAACTGAAACATCTACCTTTCTATGCGGAATCACCATAGTTATAACATACTACAATTTCAGAATGATATCTAGATTGGTTTAGAAAGAGTAGTCTTTTCATGAAATCTAATTGAAAATTCAATATGGCTGCCATGGCGGCCATATTGGATTCTCAAAACTGAAACATCTACCTTTCTATGCGGAATCACCATAGTTATAACATACTACAATTTCAGAATGATATCTAGATTGGTTTAGAAAGAGTAGTCTTTTTCCTGAAATCTAATTGAAAATTCAATATGGCTGCCATGGCGGCCATCTTGGATTCTCAAAACTGAAACGTCTACCTTTCTGTGAGGAATCACCATGGGTATAACATACTACAATTTCAGAATGATATCTGCATTCGTTTAGGAGGAGTAGTCTTTTTCCTGAAATCTAATTGAAAATTCAATATGGCTGCCATGGCGGCCATCTTGGAACCTCAAAACTGAAACGTCTACCTTTCTGTGAGGAATCACCATGGGTATAACATACTACAATTTCAGAATGATATCTGGATTCGTTTAGGAGGAGTAGTCTTTTTTGTGAAAGTTTACGGACTGACGGACAGACGGACGGACGGACAGACGGACGGACAGACAGACGGACGACGGACGAAGCGCCATGACATAAGCTCACATTTACTTTGTAAAGGTGAGCTAAAAATCCCTTACTTACATTTATCACTTACTGTTGAGAGAGTTTGATGTCCAACTCCATAGACACATGGAAACAAACTGGCGAAGAGAACTTTAATGTTTTACCCGGAAGAAAAGCTATTTCGCAGGCGATGCTGTAGTGATTCAGGCGAGCAAATACTTAATTGAAAGAGAAGTTACACCCAGTGTTTTATAAGAATAAATCAAATTTACCTCAGGCGTATCGTGTTTATCTATGAAAACATGCTGAGCACAAGGCAAATATTTGAGAGAAAGATGTAATTGATTAGATTGGCAACTTCCCTGTGTGTCTTGATACTTCAGAATCAACTAATTTCTATCTCATAGGGATAAAGTATTTAAAATAGGGTTTGGAGAACTTTGGACTATCCTTATAACGTCAGATGATCGACTTTGTTAAGCGACATATATAAATATGAGGACACTTGTTATTTTAGTATCCTTGTGCATGCAATGCTTAACTCAACATACTTTTTTTTCATTCAATGCGAACTTTCCTTCTCCCTAAAATTGTAGGAGCACTCAAACAGACCAATACCTTCGTCTATGTACTTAATACACAGAAAATGAATCTGCTTCGATTATACTAAAGATCTAAACTAAAATTCAGCTTTAACTCAGCAAATCCTGAAACAAAATATACCATAGGCCCCATTAAGGCTTCAGTTAGGAAGTTTTATTATTTTCTTTCTCTGTTCCCATAATGAATATATTTGATAAATCGAAATAAAAAATACCCCGCTAGTAACTTTTATTGAAGTAAATTGGGAAATAAGCATACAGTTTAAAACTATGAATTAACAAATATATTCCGTCAAATTTTGTCTAAACACTATAAAAAGTAATATCTTTCATTATTTGTATTGACCTCGCTCCCCTCCTAACCAAGAATCCAGCATCTGTCCCTGTGCTTCCATGTTATAAGTTTTCATTAGAGTCGTTAATGATTCGTTAACTAGTTCCTTGTCGATATGAAATCACGCACCTGTTTTCATAAACATAGTATTGGAATATAGTATAGAATGAAGGAAGCGATTTGAGATTGGATTAGGTCCAAAAGAAGTATCCAAGTTATCATTATTTAGAACATTATATCTGAGAGAGAACTTACTTTGTATATCCTTGATTGTGGATAATAGAAATATGAAGATTTTAAAGGGGCAGTAGCACGTTTTTGATTATTTTATATTTTAGATTTGTCATTGATAACGTTAAGTTTAAATGTAATATTTTTACAGTGTCAAAATCTCATTACACAAGTCAATCATCCATAGTCAGAGGATAAAGTATGAAGATTCACATAAAATTTATTGGCGGCATTTACAGAAATCATTTCTATTCCACTCAGTTACCACATTTCATAAACAACGCATGTGAACGTATACCATTTATTCAACCGAATTCTCAAAGATGAAAGAAACATTGAAAACTTTGTTGCGAACCCAACATGATTCGAAAACATCTTAAATCAAAGTTGGAAAGTGAATGGCAATTAATATGTAGGCTAATTGACATATCGTTGTAAATATATGTTTTAAAGATCGGAGTTGCTTTGATTGTGGCTTGTGGTAGTTTGTACTCGTTTGAGATATGTGAAAACGAGAATTTTGAATGTCTGCTTATTTGTTCTTGAGTTTCTGTATATTTGTGTGTGTGTGAGTGTGTGTTGTTTCTGTGTGAACCTTTTTTATGATCGTTTTTGTATGTACAAATGTATGTATCTATGTTTTATCTGGATTCCAAAAGTAATCGTTTGTTTTATCTCTGTGTTCATAAACTGGAACATAACAGTAAAGTATGTTTTTATCACCAGTACTAAATTTTTAAAAATCACAAACATTCAAAAGTTTATAGTCAGAAAAGGATTGTGGTGTTCATGTGTATGTTTTTTCGAGTACGTGCGGATGTTTGGATTTGTCTACGACTATGCTTGCCACTATGGGTTCAATGCTCAGGGGGTCCATTTAACGATTCAAAGACAACGCTCAAAAATACCCTTAACTATACAGATTCAAGGCTATGAAATCCCCTTAACATCTACAGATTCAAGGCTAAATGTGTGCCGATCACAAAAACTCTACAACTTTGACAGGAGAGTCAAACCCCTCACAAGAGTTTTCCATTGAGATCAAGGCTAAGGTAGCTTAGCGGAGAGGCAGCCAGGAGCGAATGTCGTAGGTTTGAGACATCCGTTTGCCAAGTTAGAGTGAAATGGTAGACTTGAGGAAGATATTGGTCTTTCCCCCCAGTGTTAGGACTAACAGCTCCGTCGTGTTCGTCTTGTCAGTGGAGCCTGCAACATACCGATAATGTCAAGATATAATGTCTTGTGAGGTGAGGTGAGGTGAATGAATTAATCTCTATTTCATTCTGATTTCAAGATCAAAGATTTTCTGATATCGGAGATCAATTGTAAACTGGGACAGTGCAGAGACCGTTGGCTATTGTGTACGTTGGATGACAAGAAAGGCCACTTAAGATTTCCATATTGATACATATTGTTTGGGGATATTGTTGTTAAATCTCCATTTGTATAAGGGCTATGGAGAGAAGATTTAAAAGCTTAAAAAAAACAATGTCAAAAATGTCTTTCCCCATATCTGGTACATAAATAAATGTCCTTCAGTTTATAACAATATGTTCAAAAGAAAGAAGAATATTTTTAAAGAAAAAACAAAAAAAACCATCTAAAATGTGGACATGAGTCCAGATAAGGAATACAGCTATTTAATGTAAAGGACAACCATTCATCTCCCTGACATTTCATCCATGTGATAAGCTACTGGTATATCACAGTCATAATCTGTTACGTGATTCATTCCCGCACACACATACACATAAAAAAGATGAGAAAATTTATTCTGTTATACCTTTGTTACTGACCTAGTCGGAAATTGAAAAATTAAAATATCTGTTTAGCACTCTGAACCAAAGTTTCGTTGCATATGATAACGTATACACGATCAAGGCACACTTAACCAGGTTTAGTTAACCTGATGGGATTCGAACCCAAACTACTAGATCCTCCGACCATAGCCAAATCCCGACATCCCTACCACAAATCCCAACTATTGTTATGGAGGAATGGCTTGTGTCTCGTTTTGATCTTTTTCTTAAGTTTTTAAATATTCATATACAGGATGTTGACTAATACACATATATATCCAGCTTTATTCGAGTCGTCATTGTTGACGTCCACACAAACGAGGGAAGCGCTAGTAAAATATAAAAAGGCAGATTGTGGTGTTTAATCAAATATTTTAGAAACGGATTTCATAACATATTTGTCTACACTGGCGTAGCTTGAGAAGCCATTGATACACAAGTTTAATTTATGAGTTTCTTGGCAACCAACAAAAAGTAACAATTTCTTATGAAATCGGATATTAATTTAAGGAAAGTTTGAATTAAAGATAAAAATAAAAATTGAAATTAATTGTAAAATCAAATTACTTGTTTTACTTCTAAGTTAACTAGTTACAGAGCTGTGACTTTTTATTGTCCCTGTACACTTGATTGTTCGCTAAAGAGAATATGAAAAATATCTAATTTACTTTTCTTATATTTGAAAATAGTTTTTAATGGTGATGTAATTGCGGCAGGCTCCACCTTTCATATAAAGTCCATGACCCTCGTAAAACAATATTTTTCCAGCAAAGGCTGGAGGAAAGAAAAAATATCACACGAGGGACAATAACTTGATATGAAAATGGAAGCTCGTCAAATATCCTTAAATTTAAACCTATTTCCAAAAACGCATACAAATACTCATTCTTTCGAGGCAAATTCTGTGACCAGGTACTTCATGCATTCAATGCTGATAACGAAATTCATATGTTATATAAGTCATTGCAGTACATTTAGCTTTATAATAATATGCATAATAACTTTCCCGTGACAGCAACGACCAATGCAAGGTGAACAAATAGCAAGTCAAGCAATATGCTCCAACGTTTCATTTTGTTATATGATAAAAGAGTGGATGAGTACAGGTGTAGGAAGTTTATAGCAGATTATTTTTTATCATGTTCCGAGACACTTGTCATAGATATTTGGTGTCATCTTGGGCATCTTTATTTGGCAGTAACTAAGCACTCAGCCCAATTATCCGTAATTGTAAAAGAAATCATCAAGAAATATCGAAAACTACTGGCGGCCATTATTTTGTGAAAAGCCTTAATCATTTGAGATAGAGAAATGGTCTCGCGTAGCAAAAACGAGAATGTGACGTTAGTTAACTGCTACTTACGAAATCGAGTATTACATAAAACTAGACTTATGATTAAAACATTTTTTTCTGCATAGGCAACATTTGTTTTCATTTTCGTGAGTTCCATTTCATTTACCTAAAATGTGCTAATGCTCTTAGTACAAGCCTTACCGTCGACGCCTTGGGTTGCGTTGATGTTGACGATCGATTTTTTCCCACAGAAAAAGTACAGCTGCTCATGGGTGGTTTGCAGATCCTTAACCTGCGCAGCTGTCATTTTGTCAGATCCCTTCATGATGTAACTTCCGGTGTCGGGAGTTACCACGTTGACCGTACCCTTTGGTCGAAAAAATATAAGAAGCAGGTGACAAAAACAATCAAAACAAACGTAATACATTCATTGAGATATAACATTATTTATAAACAAGTATGGCATTTCAAGCAAAACTAACGGCGTTAATGGCTGAAATTTTGCCCAAGCGGCATAAAACAATAACTGACACACTCAAGTCAAACTAAAACATGAAATATATATGAGTTTTTCAACCTGGTTAGCCGAATTCAACCATTTAAGAAAATGAATTCTATTAATTATATGTTTTGCAACACAGCTAGCCTTTCTTTTCATTTATGGTTTATTAGTTACACATCACACTTGACTCAATTTGGTCCGACGGTATAGCCAATAGATCAGGACTCTTTGGGATTCAATTTTTCATCATTTTGGTTTATAAGTGTGAGAAAACACTTCCGTCGTTGAAAGTTTGTGATTTTTTTATGAAACTAAAGACAAAAGATTAACTTATCAGATCATGTTGTTGATCGATGGCAGTATAAAAAGAACAGTTTTTCTTTAGAAAGATTTATAGTGTATTTTTACTTACGTTCCTGTTGTGAAGGGTGTTGTTGACGTCACTAAAGTTGGAAGTGAGGACAGAGGACGGGAGGATGAGACACAGCCTGGTAGTGTTCACTCGGATCTTTACAGCAGCCATCGACTACAGGGCACAACACATGCTTTTGAGTAAAACTTCAAAATGATAAGAAAATACCTCATCACGTTCATTATTAAAAGTCATATAGCATCATTATTACCCATAGTGTGGAAAATAACTAGTGTCATATTTCTAATATGAGCATATGTGCACATATCACGTTTGCCTAGCAAAACAATGTAACCTCAAACTTCAATGAAACCCAAAACCGAACACAATCACATTTCAGGTATCATCTTCTCAAGGCATCCCGTTAAAATCACAATCATATCGACAACACAACATCATCATTTCTTATTTCTTATTTCAAATGCACCCAGAAATGACCTACCGTTTTGAAGTCGTACAAGGCGACAGAACGAGTAATGTTGCTGCCAGCGAGTTTACTGTCCATGGAAAATAGAAGAACAGTCTGCTTGTCAGAGTTCAGAATAGCTCTTTCTGTCACCCCGGCTATTCCGTCGACTTTCCGATCCCAGCTCACCATGTCAATCAAAGGGCGCACCTGTATTATAGTTTTATCAAGTTTGATTCCCTATTTGCCAAAAAACAGGTACGAGGCGAAGCATCCTGTCTCAGGGAACGAACGTTACGCTAACTCCACTAATCTGTACCCTGGTCCAGAAGCTAGATTCGCTCGCGCGGCCCGACATGGGATGTAGCCAATCAAATCATTTTCTCGCCACCTTCTCGTTAAAATTTCAACGAGAAAATGATTTGATTGGCTATGGCCCAAGTCAGGCCGCGCGAGCGATTCAAGCTTCTGGGTACAGATAAGTGGAGAAAGCGTAACGTTCGTTCCCTGAGACAGGATGGAGGCGAAGCCGAGGGACTCTACAGCAGACCTGTAACTTGGCCAATAAGAAAAACTATTGTATTAATGAACATTGCTTCCACCATAGTAAAGTGCTTATTTTAATGAAAATCTTACTTGTAAATGAGAATGATGATCTATATCTATTTATTTAAACTAATATAAAACTTTGTTGCGGTAGCTGAAGTCATTCGCCAGCTTGTATTGTATTGGATCTGTTTGTCTCGTATTGGCCAAGTCTATCTTGTATTAACCAGTTGCCAAATCTGGTTGTTTATGCCATATGTATCATAAAAGTGACTTATGATATGCTATGTTGATAATTAGTTAACAACGGGATCAATGGTCTCTTTTAACTCAACGCTATCCCACAACTTGCAAGTGACAGAATCTACGAATTGTCTGATAAAATGGATCGGCAGGATTGAAAAAAATTATACTTGAAAAACTGAAATCACAAGAGCAACACGGTTTTCTGGACATTAACTTATTTATTGTGAAAATCAGGAAGTAAATTACAATAGGCAGTAATACTGCTGCTCCTATGTATATCATTTCTAAATGTCCGTAAAACTCGATAATCTTTTATCATGTTTGAGAACCTTTCTGAATTATGACTCTTAACACTTATCATATTCGGAGGCACGTGCACCGCTACCATCTAAATCAGCAAGTGTGTATAATACGAACTACAGTCTATACTTACAAGTCCAAACCTACGTCTGAAAGGAGCCCTCAAGTTTGGTCGTCTGCCTCCCGGACCACGTCGTCTGCCAGGGGGAGCATGTTGTCTTCCTCTGATCGGAAATAGGTGTCTGTGGTCGAGTGGTCTCCCTTGGATCCTCTGGTTCCTCAGATGTCCCCTCTGTCCTCTCCCGATGCCTCTCTCCCCTCTGTTCGGCGCGTCTCTTCTCAGGTGCATGTCCCCTCTCCTGGACTTGTCTCTCTTGCCCTCCACGTTCAGAAGGCAGACTAGGACCGCCATTACCACAAGGGAGATAACTGTAAGTCTCATG
Organism: Steromphala cineraria; assembly: GCA_916613615.1. NCBI lineage: Eukaryota > Metazoa > Mollusca > Gastropoda > Trochida > Trochidae > Steromphala > Steromphala cineraria. Next base: position 12,527,689 of record OU744728.1, read on the forward strand.
GCTGACCTTGTGTGCTGTCAGATTTTGCTTGGATCTACTGTGAGGAAAATGAAAAATTGTTAAAATGGAAGACGTTTTTCATTGGTTACGTTTATTTAGTAACGAAACATAGCCAATGAGAGATATCCAGAGTATTCAAGACCGTGTTGTGACGTCACTTCCGTCTTGGGTTTCTGTTTGGCGGAAATTGCGTTTCGTTATTTTCAGTCTGATTCGTCTGTCGAGGTATTTCTTGGGGAAAGTAAGTAGGCCTACGTAATTGATAGAAATTGTAGGTTTCGAAAAAGTATGAAACCTAATCAAGAATCGGTGGTAAGTTATAGCAGATGTCAATGCGTAGTATTTGAGATAGCGGCCCACGAGTGGTGCGAGATGGGGATTTTCCGAGATTTTGAGAACTCGGCAAATATGACGGCTGACTCTCGTTTAGCCTATTGTATATGGGGAGGATATATTTTATCTACATCGTACTTGTATTCTCAATACCGTGTCCTATCATTGTCCCATTTAGTTTCCAAGATTCCAATGCAACAATATTTAAACTTTCCTTTTATTGATTTATGATTTTTTTTCTTCTCTTTTTGGATAAAAACTAATCGTTAAACTTATCTATTGATGTTTATTTTCTACCAAAACCACTTTGCAATTAGAAGGATTTGTAAAAGCCAATGAGAATCTTGTTGAGGTTTGATAACAATTCGATATAACCTCGGGGCCACGTTTTCCAAAGAAATGGAATTTAGGGAATACTTTGGTGAAATAATCTCTAAAGTACCTAGCAAGACATATTTTATGATAGAAATTGTTATAATAATCAACGTCAGTAAAAAATGTCTATCAATAATGTCTAAATCGATTTCAGAACCTGATGTGATATGATTGAAAACCGGACACGATAGCGTTAGCCAAGTTACCGATCGCGATGTTTCGAAATATAAATAACATAGCCAGGTAACGATCCAACATTTGTGATATCATCATATTTTATATCTGCAACCAAATTTTGTCAAGCCAAGGCTTTTCTCTTTGATAAAACCTAAGGACTGCAACCAAACTCGAAAATTCTGCGTTTCATCGTGATTGATCATTCTGCAACCAAATTCAATTGTGTCATGCTTTATTTCAGGATATAAATAATGATCTCAGCTATATATCTGAAAATTCTCATTTTGGCATTTTAAAGAGTTAGGTTGCATGTAACAGTCGTATATGATACCCCGTCACCCGGACCCTTCAAGTACCCTTAGACCGAAAGAGCTGTATAACACAGGTTTTAAATTATACTTCTACTTTGATCCAAAAATTAATATTACTTTATACCAAATGTATGTATCATCTTTAGGGGTTCAAAAATATTATTATTCAAACAGTTCATGCGTTTTAGTGAAATAATTTATCATGTATCAGTTGAAGAAATTATCATATATCAGAAGAAAAAACACAGGCGGCCAGTTTTATGTTAACACCTTTCATCTGAGGTAGGGAAATGGGCTCATTTGGAAGCATTCATGTTGTTTTCATTATTGAAAGATCATCTTATTCATCTTAAACGTGCTGATGTCATCTTAATCATATACCGTTTTCATGTACTTGCATTATAAATAATTATCGAAACCTCGCTTTTGGGAAATTAAGATGTTGTCCATCAAGTAGCATGGTCATCTAATACTTACATTTAGAAGTCATCAAAATATTTTCTAAATAATACTCACAACTATTCCGTCTTGAAGCGGTTCAGGCTATTTATGCCATATTCAAGTTTCTACATCCTTATATAGTGATACAGCCGACTGATTTCATTGTTTCAACTCGCTTTATTGGCTTTGTAAACGAAATGTCTGAATCCTTCATTAATCCTACAGGTGTGAACAGCCTAATCCATGGATTAGCATCCAAACCTGGATCAATGCTCAGCTGTATTAGTGTGCCACGCCCCTTACTCCTGTTTTGAAAAGGACATTTATCTTTAATGACAAAATGGACTATTGTCGGTTATCATTATCATTAATGATAATAACTTAAAGCATTGCTGAAGACTTTTGTTAATTCTCGACCAGGTGTGTTTTTAGTAGGACTACGTTTATCTGTTACTTGCGGTCCCGGTTATTTGCAATTTGACATTTATATGCATTTTTTATTTAATGTTACACAATGTAATCGCTTTAAGAAAAATAACCGATGGGACTATCTTACGGTTAGGTAAGTTGCGACATGGGTATTGCATAAGACTGTACACATTAAGGTGTGTTTTAAAACTTTTTAAAGTGAATAATTAGAATAATACTTCATTTTCCTTATACGAAAATTGATTTGGAAATTCTCTTTGTGTCCATGACATGGAAGGCACAGTTGACCGCCAGTTCAAGCGTTCTATCCTTTCAATGCTGAACAATATCTCCTATCTTTTTACATATTTGGGTATGACGGGGCCGGGAATCGAACCCCGGCCTCCCTGTTGAAAACCGAACGCTTTACCAGCTGAGCTTCTTCGCTTGAATGTACATTGAATAAACGATAGAGATTTTTTTAAATAAGGATGATATCACAAACGTATTGCCTGTAAACATAAACCATCGCTAAATAGCAGTTTTATGCAATTTTGGGGATTCTGATTATTGTACTCGGATATCATGCAGATGATCATGCATCAATTCGATTCAAGGTGATATTTATTGTGATTAATGTGTGTCCCAAATGAATATTTGTTGTGTGCATGGCATTTTCTACTCAAGTGAATATTGAGTGCATAAGTTCCTAACATGATGATCACCCAAGTTATCTGATCAATGTAGCCCAGTTATCAAAAAACAAAACAATTAAATGTTAAATCTATATGTAAAAATACTGTATCTCCTGCCATTGTTTATCATTTATTTTTACTTATATGCATAAACGTGTCATACTTGATAGTTATGGAGTTGTTGTTTATTTCCTTTCAATTATCAACCTTCAAACAACAGCCGTCATCTTAGGGTCAATAGGACACGAAACGGCGCAGTCGCATATCCATTAACTATTAAACAGTATTGAAACTAGCAGGTTAGATTATATGCGGTCCAGTTAATCTACACTTTACCCGTTGTAAAAGGGCACATTTCTCGGCGACTTCACTGGAGTTCAGCACGATGATAGTTAATAGTAAGACTAGTTAAACCTACTTATTACATTATATCACTACTGTAACAGATGTACATGTAGATATATGGAATAAAACAAATCCTTTTATAATTAACAGTTATATAGGCAACTTCTTCAACACTTGTTCAGCACTAATGTTATTCTCGTGATATTTCTTGAACAATTGTTCAAGAAATATCACGAGAATAACATTAGTGCTGAACAAGTGTTGAAGAAGTTGCCTATATATGGAGATACATAAAACAAATTTTGTCTATATCCGTTTATGAGGGTTATTTATTTTGCCCAAGGGCTGCCATTATTTTGAAGTTTAAAATCAGTCAATAGACCCTTTTAGTCAAACCCCGGACATTTAGGCCTACATAGGAGAGACACTCTCTAAATATCTTAATATTAGAAGCGTGTAAAGTAATATCAAAGAAGGCTATCAGGTAAGATCAGATGCGTTTGGGTGTTTATGTAACGTAACTTTACCCTATATTTTGCCGGTGAAAGTTTCAAATCTTCGTCAAAGAAACACGTTGACAACAACTTGCAACAAACCGGAAGTACCATCTCTGACACAATCTCGCGTGACGTCAACTTTAAAATACGTTTTCTCAAGTTTGGGATTATATTTTATCAATCAATACATATAAAGACATAAAAGGGGTATTCACTGGATAAAAGTAACAAAGACTCCAAAGATCTAGACTGATTCCTTCTATCTACAGCAAAAGAGAACGGAGTGTATACCAAGCACCGAGGTATGACAAGAGACCAGTCTCATTCGCCAACTACCGGTGACGTTATGTTTGAAGGGGGGAGAACTCTCAATAGTTTTCTGCGCATGTACGTTCTGTACGACGCAAACATTCGAGGTTATGTTCGAATCTTGGATGAATAAACAGATCATGTCTTTTTTTTTCACTATGACCAAACATTACATGAAAACAGTGTTGATTTCTGCAGCTCAGCGGCCCTGAATAGTCTATGTCTGTAATAACAGTCTGTTTTCACCTCAGACCTCCCCAAACTCTCCACTGAGTTAACCAAACGACATGGTTTATCTATGGGTCCCAATTTGGAAACTTATTCCGAATAGACGTACATGGGCTTTTATTCTATTCCAAAGTATGTGTAATGAAAGTAACCTTCCTTTTCTGAAACACCGATATTTGATGTCCCTTCTCCCTACTCATATTAATGGGAAAAGGAACTGGTTGAACATGGTTACATTGATGAAAGTAACCTTCCTTTTCTGAAACACCGATATTTGATGTCCCTTCTCCCTAGACATATTAATGGGAAAAGGAACTGGTTGAACATGGTTACATTGATCAAAATATGGCTCTGTATAGTTGCAGTAGCACACAAAGCTGGTGGATTCTTTAGGCAAAAACTACCATGTAGTTTTGAAAACCTTATCTAAAGATAAGCTTAGCTGCAATAGATGATAACAGATCGCATCATAGCATCAAAATAATGATGTGTTTATCTTAGTTTGAAGCAAACTTTCTTTTTGGAATTTGAAGCTTTAGCTTTAGCTTTCAATGACAATTTGCCCAATACAAAAACTTTTTCACAACAAAGTTCAGATAAAACCGCAGTTTTTGCTTCCATTCCCAATAGTTTTAGGTCAACTGGTTCGATAGCGATAAATGACATTGATAATACAGACATACATGTTTAACAAATCTATTTAATCAGTAAAATCAATAAGCATCGTTGACACACCATGCTGGTAAAGTAAATATTCCTAACTTATTTTTTCCAGTATACTTTGGTTACAGAGAAACATGTTACCAGTAATTACCGCATTTAAGTCCTGGGCAGTAGCACGTTTTTGAAAGTTTTATTCTTTCATTTTTCAGTGATTATTGTACGTTAATGCTAAATGTATTATTTTGATAGCGTCAAAATTCTCATTACTAAAACCAATATTCAATAGTCAGAGAACATATCATAAAGATTCACATAAAGTAATTTGGCGGCAATTTTTGTATAAACACCTTTTTATTCATTTTATGTAAAAAAAAAATGTAATATCATGGCTGAACCTTACATTATATATTTGATTTATTACTGCTTCATTAAGTTAAAACATATTCTCTTTCTATTGGAACCATTTATTTTCATTCATTTTCCTGACATCACCTTATATTCTCCCTAAAACGTGTTACACTGCCCCTTTAAATACGTAATAATACTAGGCTGGTGTTGAAATATTCAAATCACGTTTAAGCCCAGGGCGTACATTGGAAAAATGTGAAGTATTTGGACAGTAAGGAAAATGTGCGTTAATATGATCTACAATCATGAACATTATCTATGTAAATTACAATTTAAAGTTTTAAATACTTTTGATATGTCAGCTGAAATGGTTAAACTGAATATATATCAATGCAAACAATGAACATCATCAAAGACGACGACAATGATTCGCTAATTTAGATAACAAATCAGAATCTATATTGTGACTACTCAGAGTACATTCGACATCTCTTCCTGCTATACAAATTTAGCATTGCAAAATGGACGTTTCTTCCAATCTATTCGTATCGGAATCCGGTAGCCTAAATCTTGATTTTCAACAATATGTCATTGAAGTTAAGAGAAATCTAAATTAACTGAGAAAGTAATATGTATCTTTTAATCTCCTAAAACGAATAGGGAGTTAAGTGTATTCTATTACAAAAATAAACTTTCATCATGCCCGAAAATGCGAAGTGGAGAAGATGCTTTCAAAATCTCACACCTCATCTAATGTAAACTAAAGCATTAATTAAAAATTCGTCGCCATCTTCAACTCCTTATAAGCGCAACGAGAGTAAAAACAGTAATATATTTGACGTTTCGGCATGCGGAAACGAAGTTTCGTGAAAATTCCATCATACCTTCTCACTATATAGCTACTTAACATCATTTAAATCTTCGTGAATTACATTTTTTGATCGAGAAGATTATCAAAATAACAATACAATGATGTGAAAAGGTCCCTTAATAACAAGCTTCAAAACGTCGAAATTGACCATTCGCATTGAAAAGGACATGAGTTAAGAAACCGAAAATCCAATATTTATTTAAGCCCATCGGCTAAATAACAAAAAGTAACCCGTTTTAAGCCCATGCGCTAAATTTCGGGATACGGGAATTCCCGGTACTTCAATCTGTGATACAATCACATGGGTTAAATGTTCACACAAGCCCAGTCTGATTGGTGCCACACCATGCTGGTAGAGAGTTGTTGCACACACTGCAGTCTGTTTGTTCTGGAGGCTTGAACTGAATCACCACGATGAAGTAGGTCACGATACACCCGATTATCTGACAACAGAAGATGGAACCAATGGTAAATGATACCCGAAAATTCAGAATAAGAGTGAGGTGATGTGGGGGTTATCGCCGCTTTCAAGAGTATTTAACTTTTATCGCGGCTGCTAGTATTATTGCAGGGAGAAAGCCCGCAACACCATTGTGGCTATGCATTGCGGTGAAACCAGGAGCATCGGCTGGAATCATGGGTGTTACTGAAATTCAGTGTAGCATTGCATTGATAAATATTGATGTCGCTATATGAGCTAGAAGAACAAGTTCTTATGGATAGTCAACTTCTTTATTGCATGAAATAAGAACTTGTTCTTCTTAATCAATCAGCTTCAAAATGCCTATCAAAAGAAACTACACGAATTTAGCGAACTCGGATATAGCAAACAAATTTTCAAGTCCCGTCCCTATATAATATCATTTAAATTACAGGAGAACACGGATATAGCGAACTCGGATATAGCGAACAATCGGATATAGGGAAAAAAAATTCAAGTCCAGTCCCTATATAATATCATTAAAATTATATGCGTATAGCGAACACCGGATATAGCGAACTAAATTCTTTGGTCCCTTGGAGTTCGTTATATCCGTGTTCTACTGTATATGCGTTTAGCGAACACCGGATATAGCGAACTAAATTCTTTGGTCCCTTGGAGTTCGTTATATCCGTGTTCTACTGTATATGCGTTTAGCAAACACCGGATATAGCGAACTAAGTTTTTTGGTCCCTTGGAGTTCGTTATATCCGAGTTCTACTGTATATGAGTTAATGGTATGAGATTGGCCAGAGAGACCTGTAAGGGATATAATCTTACCGAGAGAACAGCAGGCATGGTGAAGGTGAAGAACCCATACACAGTGTAGCCAATAGATGTACCTGTTAGTCGGATTGTCAGCTGAGATAACTGGGAATGATAAATAAAATAATCATTTAAGAGATCTGTGTGTGCAGAACGTGGAGAGTAATGTTGAAGTGACAGAAGAATTTCGTTTTTGATATTGAAAAGGTAAACACATTATGAACAAGACATTATATCCTCTAATCTATTTCGAATTTTCTTGGCTGATACAAGAACTAGTTTTAGAAATTTTCAAAACAACGTATCTGCTTCTTGACAACAAAGGAATGTTTTACTGCGAAAACTTTGACTACTTGATATATGACATATATAGAGGATATTATATGAGTGTCCATTACATACTATGTTTACGACACGAGTGCCTAAATATAAGTATTTCCCGAGCGAGAGCGAGGGATATACTGATATTTAGGCACGAGTGTCGTAAACATAGTATGTCATGGGCCCGAATATAATATTCTGTTTATTACCAAAATCCATAATTTAACGAAAATACTCAAAAACTACATTTTAGCATGGGCCGACAAGCCGCCGTCGACCTGTATAGATTTTGACATCATAGGTGAACCGTGACGTCAAAGCATTGTTTATAACCTGACGTCACAATGAAAAAGTGACATTTTGCCCTGGGGCAACATAAACTGACGTCCAAAAGAAACTTTACACCCTTTTTGATAAGCTTTAGATAAAAAACAACAAAAGATAGATGGACGAAATAAAGTGTATTAAAACGATCAACATGTAAACATAATAACCTCAAAAGATGATGTGAAAGAGGCAGTACACTAAGAAAATCCCTCAAGTTCAATAACGTGGTGCAATAATACCATGTGTGACCACCTCGTGCCTCAATACATGCATAGACCCTTCGACGGACAGAAAACGTCAGTCGTCTGGTGACGTCATGTGGTATACGCTGCCATTCCTTTTGAAGTGCCAGAATCAGTTCTTGCGGGTTAGCTGGTGGTTGTGGTCTCCGTCGAATACGACGATCCATGACGTCCTAAAGGTGCTCAATAGGCGACATGTCTGGGGAACATGCAGGCCACGGCAATACCATCACGTTGTTGGCTGTGAGGAAGTTTTGGACGATGTGGGCTGTGTGGGGCCTGGCGTTGTCTTGCTGGAACAGGACGCCATTAGGTTGTTGATGAAGAAATGGGAGGACAGCCGGACGAAGGATGTGGTCAATATAGCGCTGAGCAGTCAGATTGCCATTAACGATGACCAATGGCGTCCTCTCCTGACCACAAATCCCTCCCCAAACAATCACACCACCTCCCCCGTACGGAACAACCTCCTGAACACAGCAAGCTACTGTTCGTTCCCCTCTTCTACGGTACACGCATTGCCGTCCATCAGCCCTGAACATATTGAACCTACTTTCGTCTGAAATGACGACCCTTTGCCAGTCACGTCGCTGCCAACGCCGTACGGTTCTGGCCCATCTCAATCTTCGACGACGATGTTCAGCAGTCAACCACTGTCCTCTGTACGGCCAGTGTGCTCTGATTCCATGAGCCCTGAGTCTTCTAGCAACGGTCTGTCGGCTGACCACGTGACCAAGAGCATTCCACGCAGATGACATCACTGTAAGGAAGCGGTTTCGGAGATGTAAAGTACGCACGTGTCGGTCTTCATGGGGATTGTCACCCTCGGTCGTCCCGTTCTTGGCCTGTCAGATGTCTGCCCTGTCTGTCTGTAACGTTGAATCAAGTTATAGACAGCTACACGAGAACAGCCAAACGTTCTTGCAATATGGGTATGGCTGGTACCCATTTGCATCATACCTAGGGCTCGCTCACGGTCTTCTGGTCTCAGTCGTGGCATATCTTTGGTGGATTTTTTACATTGTGGACACCAGGCATGCTATTGGTATCTCTTTTATACCTTTACTGCACGTGCGGTAATGGCTGCACGTCATGCACATGCTTTTCAATTTTTGGCATTTTTACCAAAAACCACGAGGGGTACAAAGGTCATGTTCAACACACAGAAATGTTGGATTTGGGCGATTTATTCCATATTACTTCGGTTGCAACTGGTAGTTTAGATTTCGATATTTTAAATTTTTTAAAGTGTAAAGTTTCTTTTGGACGTCAGTTTATAAATAATATGAACCTCGATAAGACTGCCCTCATAGGTAATAAATAGAAAATACTAAACGACGTCCCGTTCAATAACATTTTAAGAACCGAGTGGATGGTTTGGTATTTAATGAGCGAAAGCAAGTTTAATACCTCTACCATTCACGATTTCGTAACAATTATATTAAACGGGACAGAGTTTAGTATTTTATTTATTACTTACATCGTCGAAAACTCGCCAACATGACCATCGCAACCTGTCCGCTGATATTGTGACGTCATATTTAACGATTATGACGTCAGTATTACGTCACGTAATTCCGTAGGTGCGTGATGACACATATGTGTAATTACATAGTAGATTTATTAAACAACGATATTTGCAACGGAAGATAAATAAAATACCATATTAATGTTATAAATGTTGACACTTACCTTTCTCATGGTTGATTCTTGTAACTTCTCAGTTGGCAGTTTCCAGATGTGGTCTAGTGCCTTGTGAGCCTGGAAAGTTATGCAAACATATATCAATTTTAAATTTATCCTTAACAATACTTTATCCACTTTTTGCAACTTTGCTTAATGAATAGTCACCTAGATTGCTCAGGTTCAATTAAATGATTACTTTTAGTAAAATGGAATTAGAAATCGTTCCCATGGTGGACTGAGTTATTTTTATCTTATTATTTATATATTTATTTTATCATTTTATTATCTATTATCTACGAAATACATATTACCTTACCTTGTAATTAACATAGCAACCCAATATACAGTTAGTCAGTATGGGAATTAATGACATTACGACAGTCAAGGTCGTCATGACAACATCCACTGTATCCTTAGCGACAGTTAGAAGAATGTAAAGTGCAAAACATGACATTGGCAAACCAATCAGAAAAGAGGCTGCAGAGTAGTGATTCAAACAATTGTTGAAGTGACCAATGAGATCGCAGATGTGGGAGTGCTGTTCCATGGCTTTATCCAATCGCTTTGAGATGTCGGTTTCTTTGTCTTTCAAGTCGATGGTTGAGACTGCTGTTGTTTCTTCACTCTTTTCTTCACAACAGATTTCAAATTCTTTATTTGCACGATCCATTTCATATGAAATAACATTTGAACAAATCTGCACAATAGGGCTGAAATTTGAATGAGTGTAATTTTTAAGAAACAAAATAATGGCAAATGACACGGTATTCAGGACTTGCATTTCATTTGGGAAAAAGAATATATATTCTCCAGCACCCAGTAACAAGATGTCTATAACACATTCTACTCCAGTCAAGATCATGTTGATGATAAGGTTCGAAATAACACTTCTCGGGATCTTCCTTAAGGTGACAATAATCTTCTCATTGAGTCCATAGTCATCACAATACTTGGACACCTCGCGACACCAGGAAGAGAGATTGCCTCGTCCAAATCCAATCATGACACTAAAAAGCAAGAGAGCCACTGCTGAAACCCACACTAAAACGTTGAAGCTTCTGATCCAGCCGGATGTAAAGAGCGACTTGAAATGAAGACGGTACGCAAGGAACGACACGTAAGTAAGTATATACATGAATACCAGACAGCTGATGATCTTATGGACAATCTTCAGCCAAATTCTTTTCTTAACCATGTGAACGTTGCCGAGATACAGACCACTCCATTGACAAGACATCAACCACCACTTCATCTTGTTCTCAAAGATTTCTCGGGAATCTTTCTTTGTGGTGGCTAAAGGTTGAATGTTTGCCATTTCAAAGATATGCCTAAATCGCCCTTTTCAATATGGAAATCTGGGATCTTTATACACTCGAACTCAGATCGAAATTAGATTTTGTATTTCTTCAATGCTGTCACTCAGATTATTGGTAGGATTCCTTCAAGTCACTGAGTTTGTGATGTGCATCGAGCTGTTTTAGAAAACCAAGGCACTTGTACTTGTGAGGTATCAAACCCTTGGCCGACGTGTAAGTCTGGAACCACAGCAGAAAGCCATCGTTATATTCATTCCATTAGATTGACCGAAAATGTATGTCCATACCATTAGGAACAGTACACACTCTCGTCACTGATTGAAGCTGTTGTTGAATACTGATTATATAATCATAGCTATCAGAGAGAACCCATTTGGTCAATACTTTTAGGCAATTATCGATAGTACTGAATTGCCTCACATGATGAATTCATGTTTCATGTTTGCCCTTGAGAGCTTCTAAGCCCTTTTAATTCGTTCCAACATTTGCTTTATTTGCCAGCTCTATTTATCTACCATCAACAGAAACCACGCAATAAGTTATCGATTCAACCGTTAGTTATAACATAGGTTCTCATTGCAATTGATTGATTCGGGTTTATTATATTGTCAATGTTCATTATCGTTAAAAGCAATATAAGTGCTTTCAATATTACATTAATGGAAGATGATAGGATAGACAGATTACCTTGTTTCATTTTACAATATGTTTTGCTCTGTTGTGTAGTTGTAGATGTTTTTCTGATGTAACAGGGATCATAATTCAAATTCATATGGTAAATCATATATCATAAAGATATATGGGCAGACTTCTTCATTATTTATTGTATTCAACTTTAATCAGAGGTAGTGTCCCGAAAACTTTATGCCTCAACCCTCTACATCGACGTCAAAAATAATGCTTTTTGATTTCACAGACAATTAAGAAACCTCGCACATGCCCTCAATTCTTACTTTTCACCAAATGTAAACTTTCATTAGAATCCCAATTACTTAAAGAGTCTCTAGACTACTTCATCATTCTTTGCTTCTGGAGAAGAATATAAAAATGGTTTTAGAAGTGGCCACAGAGTCACCAAAGCTATAGATTATATTCATAGCTAGTTAAAGATTTCAGCCTTCTGGGCCTTTTGGTTCTGGAGAGGAAGTCATAAATGCACAAAGCTTATTGACGGATTGACAGATGGACGGATGGACACCGGACACCATGCCTTTCAGGCCTGATGAACTTATGTTGCATGAAATACCTTTTAACTCCTTTTTTTCAGAAGTATTTTCATATATTTTTATTGACACACTGTTTTAAGATCTTGTAATGTGGCAAATTTGCAATTACATGAAAACGTTTATATTAATGTTTCTATAAGTTTGATGTAGTTACTGTAAAACACTGCAATGGTTTGATTTTGTTGTTCACACAATAAATTATTGCCGGTATTTATTTCTTCTCGGTTTGGGTTCACTATGTGATAGAGAAAATAATTCATTTCATTAATCTTTACAATCACACAAGCCCAGTCTGATTGGTGCCACACCATGCTGGTAGAGAGTTGTTGCACACACTGGTACAGTCTGTTTGTTCTGGAGGCTTGAACTGAAACACCACGATGAAGTAGGTCAGGATACACCCGATAATCTGACAACAGAAGATTAAACCAATGATAAGTCCTTGCCCAAAATTTCAAAATAAGAGACCAAAAATAACCAATAATCTGACAATAGAAGATGGAAACGATTATATATATATGATTTGAAAGAGTCGTATTCAGTATAATTAACAACAGGGAGCTGTCCAGTCCCTAAGTCATTCTTCTGGAAAACATAGAATGTCTAGATCCCAAATATTTCACAATGTTACGCTAGTAACCTTAATGAATGACATGCATTTCTACAAATTGAAGATAATAATGGAAGTCTATATGCTTTCTTATTATCTGAAAGCATTCAAAATCCCTATTATGTTTCCATTCGACCTTGAGAGTGATTGCAACAAAACTATAAAATTATTCTAAATCAAAATGTTATATTGAAGAAACCACTCCAATGAAGGAACAAATAAGAACAAATTCTGCATCCGGGTCTGATATTTTCTTTTCTTTTTCATTATCAACTTGCAAAATCAGTATTTTAAGAATCCTGGAAATGTATGGCATCTTTCACTGCATTTTCCATAATAATACATGTTCAATATAGCCTTAACGTTTTGATGTTTAAACATTCGGCCATGACACATGATTTGATGTATAGTGAGAAATAACACGTTAATATTGTAGTCTCTGTAATAACCAAAAACATTTCCCATAATCTGTGGAAACTATTAGACAGGAGAGAAAAGATAATCTTACCGAGAGAACAGCAGGGCTGGTGAAGGTGAAGAAGCCATACACTGTGTATCCAATAGATGTACCGGTTAGTCGGGCTGTCAGCTGAGAGACCTCCACATGGACAAAGACAGAAATAATTGCGGGTCAACTATATAAAGATCTACTTTCTTTTGAATTAAGAATTCATTTCATTATGTTTAAGGTCCTTTATAAGGATAGTTTTGTGATGCAATTTTCTATCTTACAATGTTTAACCCTGTTGGTGAACAAACGTGGGGTCAATCATTTGGTTTGATTACTTGTTTGTGATAAATGAACTTCAATAAACTTTACAACGATCGATAGTTTTGTAATTCAATTTTCTATCTTACAGTGTTTAACCCTGTTGGTGTACAAACGGGTAGTCAATCATTTGGTTTGAGTACAATAAACTTACATCCCACTTGGTTGACTCAGGTAACGTTGAACCCGACAGTTTCCATACGTAGTCTAGGGCCTTGTGGGCCTGCAATAAAGCAATATTGATAAACTTATATAATTCATACAAAAATATTATAAAAAAGTACTAGAATCAAGGATATCATTCAGAAACAGGCAATAATGATGCCTTATTGAAATCAGCCACATAATAACAAAGATGTTGTTAAAAGATATACAGCTAACCTTAAAATACGAGAGAAATTTATATTTTCAAAAATAAAAAGGATCATTTGATCAAAGGAGGGTTTTAATTTCCTCATGTTAGTCTAACATTGCTTACCTTTTGGTTTACGTAACATCCTAGGACGCAGTTCGACATTAAGGGATACAAAAACAAAACAATAGTTAGTATCGTCATGGTAACATCTACGGTGTCCTTGGCCTTAGTGATTAGAATGAACAGTGCAAAGCATGACACAGGCAGACCAAGTAGGAATGCAGCAGCCATATGGTGACATACACACTTGTTAAGGTGACCGATTAGATCACAGATCCGATAATGTTGTTCAATGGCTTTCTCCAAACGCGTTGATGTTTCGCTTGTTTTGTTGTAGTTACTTGAGACCCTCGTCTTAGAAGCATTCTTTTCTTCACAGGATGTCTCAATTTCTTTATTTACACGATTTAATTCGTTGGTTATGAGACTTGAAGAAGTTCCCGTAATCGATCCAATTAGCATGGTGATTGAGTTGTGAAATAATGCAAGAAGGAAGGCGAAAAGCACGTTCAGAAATTTCATCTTTAAAGGAAACATGTAGATGCTCTGCCCAATTGCTGGCACGAGTTCATAGAGGAGCGCTCCCAGAGAGGTGAACGTTATGATGGAAATGATGTTCACAATGACACTCATCGGTATCTTCTTCAAAAGCACAAGAACATTTTCATTAAGTCCGTAATCGTCGCAATAGATGGAGACTTCGTGACACCAGGAATACAGGTTCCCTCGTCCAAAGCCAAACATGACAGATATTTGCCAAAGTGATACTCCAGAACACCACATGAAGACGTTAAAACTGACGATCCAGCTTGAAGTAAAGAGTGGTTTGGACTGAAGCTTATACCCAAGAGTTACCATATAAGCCAGTAGATATACCACAGCCAAACTGTTTGCTATCAGCCATATTCTTTTGAGCCATTTTCTTCGTGTGGACATGTGCAAGGCGTCACTGGGGGCGCTTCCGAGATATAGACCACTCCACTGCAAGGTTGTCAACCACCAGTGCATCTTGTCCTCGAAGATTCGTCTGACGTCCTCTTTCATAGTGCTGATTGGGAAAACTCTAGTCCTTGCTGAAATTAAATGCAATAAATGATATCTTTTATTGTTGCAAAAGTTGCTACGAATTGCCTATTTATGTAATTGACGTGTAGATTTATCAATTGTAACTTATTCAAAGAAGCATTATAGAGCAACAATGATGTGAACATGATCCTTTTTTAAGTTGTTCCAACAACCATGCAAAACTATTTCAGGTCCAAAAGCTTGTTCCAGTTCTGTTCATCCAGTTGAACCCTTGAACTTGTATTGAATGATAAACTTGGTTTCAACTATTCCACAAACATGACGCCTGATTGGATCATAAAATTACCTTTGCTAGGCACCATCACTGCATGATACTCAGAGAATCCCAGTTTATCATCGGTTTCAACACTGGTCGCAATTCACATCCTACTTGGTAATTGATGGCTGATTCAAATGAAATTGATTTTATACTTGCAATCTAGATGAAAAATAATTTAATGGAATCCTTCTAGGCATCTGTGTACACGACGTATTCAACACAATGTTGACACTCCAACTGCCAGCATGAAATTATCCATACCTCTGGCCCATAATGCTGCATTTATTGTAATGTTGGTAATGGTTTACTCAAAGTTTCTGACATATTGACTTGGATAGCGTGGATGATTGTTGCTGAAAATGGATAGAGTGCTAATGTGATCACAACTCCATAGACCTAACTCAAACATGCGGAAAGTAGTTGGAATAATGGAAAGTAAATGATGCCGATGAGATTGCTTCCTCCTATAACCCTTGAATTGTGTATTGTCTGACTATCTAGCCACCCATCCAATTAAAGTTACATGGAGCGCACTGTGTGATAAACACATATTCAGTGATATTTTAGTCGTTTTTGATAAAATCATGGCATTACATATACATGTTCATGGATTATTAAATATCTAAACATTGGTTGTTTGAAATTCTCGTGAAGATAAATCCATTAACCTCAACACCCTGAACATTTAGTAGTTTTTGATGGAATAATGGCATTACACACATGTACATGGATTAATAAATATCTTAACATTGGTTGTTTGAAACTCTCGTGTTAAATCCATAAACCTTAACACCGAGAAAATTTAGTAGTTGGAATAATTGCATTTCATACAGGTATGTATGGATTAAGAAATATATAAAAATTGGTTATTTGAAACTCTCGTGTTTATGTAATAACCATGAAAGTTCTGCATCCCACGAAGCTGTTTCATCAAGTCTTTCAAGGTACTGTCAAACGTTTAAAGTTGATAAATGTATGTTTGGTCATTCGAAATACATGGTTCTTTCACCTACTGGAGATGTGAATAAACAATCGAGCTGCTATATATTGATTTAAGTTAGAAGCTGTCTGTGTACATATCTCTTGTTCTCTAACAACAAAACTATGATTGCTGATGCAGCACTCAAGTATTCAAAGCATCTGCTTTGATTTTTAATAAAAAGTTATAACTTTCTCTTTGAATTTCTCTGGAATTTCTTTTGTTTAAGGCAAAATTAGTACAGTAACAACAAATACGAAGCACACTGTAGGACAAAAGCTAATTCTTTTTATTTGACATTGCCTTTTCCGTCACAGCAAACAAAAAGTGTGATTGCTTTTTCAAAAATAGAAAAAAAATTATAGAATCATTAAGAATGACTATTTGACAAGGTTAGTAGATCATATTTAGCTTCTTCGTAATTAGAAGCCCCGTCTAAGGACGGGGCTGCTATCAGTTTTTGTGAAGTTTCCATCGCCGCCGCCGCCGCCGCACTCGTACTACTAGCTATAACTTTTTTCCACTAAGCTTTACAGAACTCTTATTCATACCTTACTACTCATACCTCGGGGGAACGATTTTGACACGGTCACTTTCAAGGGCAAAGGTCAAGGTCACGAGATATGTATTCACTCTAAGAATTCCTTGTAAACACGATAACTTGAAAAGTTTTTGTGCTATGAAGCTCTAACTTGGTATATATCATCCTTGGAAAAGTAAAATTTTTTGAAAAGGTTTTGGCTACAATCCGTCAAAGGTCAAGGTCACAGCAAGGTCATGACTTAAGCATGGTTTAGCGAAAATGCTTAATTTTAACTATGATCACTTTTAATCAATACATGATTGTTATACTCAATAAAAAGTGTTCAATTATTGTGTGACCTTGAAGGTCAAAGATCAAGGTCATGAGATATGAGTTATTGCAATTCCTTGTAAACACAATAACTTGAAAAGTTTTTGTGCTATGAAGTTTAGATTTTGTATATATTATCTCTTGAGAAGTACAACATTTTCAAAAAGTTTTGGGTACAAACTGTCGAAGGTCAAGGTCATAGCAAGGTCAACATATATGGAGAAAATGAATTAACTAAATTTTTAACACTTTATTTCATTACAATAATGTTATATTCAATGAAATGTGTTCATTGATTGTGTGACCTTGAGAGTCAAAGGTCAAGGTCACGAGAAAATTCCCAATTTGGTGAGGCCTGTAAAAGGCGGAACAGGGTAAGGCGAAACCCCAAGTTCCGGGGCTGCTCTGCTTTTGCGGTATCCCGCAAACGCTAATCTAGTTATATAAGTTTTTCATATTTGCAGCTCAAATATCTTGTATATCAGGTTGTAAGTTGTAACATTCTATGCTTCATTTTGCAAATAATTTACTATATTGATACATTCGGTCATTTATTCGGAAAAAATGAGTAAGTACATTTATCAATTCATGAAACAAATGTTTTCCTCCTGACATGGAGGCTAAAATTTAGCTGTCACAAAATTATGGGTTTCGGTTAAAGCTACATTGTCTGTTTTATTTTGTTCTTCATAAATTATTTATCATATTCTCTTCTTTTCCTACATGGAAAAGCAGAATTAAATAAAGTTATGATTGAGGCACAACTTGTACACATCTATAGATTTTTGAAAAAAAATTCAAGTTTTTACCTTAAAATGATAACTTTTCTTAGAATAACTTTTCAGTGATGAGTAGAACTCAGGGATGCTCTACGAGTGACCCCGACATACTATGTTAATGACACGAGTGCCCATAAATGAGTATATACAGATCGCTAACCACCGGCATTAGCGTTATTAATATAATGGCCAGACAGGAACTAAAAATTATATTACAAAAGTCTCAAAACAAAAAGCCACCAATACATTTTGAGCTCAACCATATACTTACTTAGGCCCTTTACCCCAACGGAGAATAGGCGACCCCTCCATTTGACTCAGCTCTTGGCTAACTGCTCTACTTCTTTCCAGGTCTTTCCTATCGAGCAGAATTCCTCCTCTGTGTCTCTTCTCCAGCTGTTTCTGGGCATGCCTCTCTTTCCTTTCCTCTGTGGGTTCCAGGTTGATGCTTGGCCGGATGATGCTAGATGATGGCTTCCTGAGGGTGTGATCAGCCCCATTTCCTCTTCAGAATCTTCAGTAATGAAAAAGTGCATGAACAACTTGAACCAAGTAATGGTAATATAATATGTCAATAACTCTGTCTATGATAAAATCTACCTTTACACCTTCCATAAACTTTTACACCTTTTACATTCCTTCTTTTCATTTATTCTTATCCATTTAATAAAGATAAGGTTTCATGTTTTTCTTTATTCCTCTTGTTAAGGGTTAAAGTAGATTACTAGATAGCCACTAAGTCTGCAATCCTTTAACTCGTCCTGACATTACTTATTTCATATTAACTTCAGCTGGTTCACAAAATTATACAAAATTCAGATAACAACAAAGTTTATCTAGAAGACCGAAAATAAGAAGCGCAAACAATTTATTAATGGATAAAATCGATGTGAAGGAATATTTTCAATGTACATTCTGAGATTCATCAAATTAAAATGAATGTTCATACTTAAATAAGCTTTAATTATTTCAAAGACGGATGTTTCTGCACTGGAAAACACCTGGACTAACAGAATCAATGTTAAAAGGTTTGTATTTAGATTAATTGATACCACAATGGACATTGATAACGAACTATCAATCGCCCAACACAATCAGAAACACTGTTACAACTAATGACTAAATTGATTTCTTGTTTGGTGGTTTCAATTAATGTTAGTGAGTAATATACTCGGCAAATACAGCAAATGGTTAGAATTATTGAAAGGAATTAGTCACTCTCGGAGACAAACATAACGCTAGAATGAATTTATCATGTGAGTGATTCCTGTCAGTCATTTGCTAAATTAATCTTTTAGGTAATGGCATTGTGTTAGTTATAAACATTGGGATTTATTCTACCAACAGTTCCTCCCTGTGAGTGACACGTGTTTAGTTTATGTCTGGTACATTCGGATGAACATTTATATTTTGTCAGTTTCGTAATAATAAGAATTTGATTCCAAAAAGCTATATGTAAGAATAACTGTGATTCGAATGCAAGATCGTCTGTTTTATCCAGATCTCGAAGAAAAACCTCACTTTTGACTTACACCAAATATTTTCAAACTATTTCTGTCATTCAGTATCCAAGCCTATGTAACCTTAAAGAGACCAAATATTAAGGTTGCATCAATCAAACATTTGAACTTGTACTTGTCACAGACATCGAAGGAAGTGACTCTGGCACTCTGCAGTTCGGAAAATGACAAACGTTGAACCTTTCGGCATCATAAAGGAAGATTGCCGGCAAATCTTTGAGAAGAAGATGAAGTGGTGGCTGTTGTCCTGCCAATGGAGTGGCCTGTATCTCGGCAACTCTCGAAGCTCCTCCAGTTCAGATAAGAGGAAATGGCTGAATAGGGTCTGGAAGGCCATCAGCTGTCTGGTATTCATGTACATACTTGCTTACACGTCCTTTCTTGCATATCGTTACCATTTCAAGACGTTCTTCACATCTGGTTGGATCAAAAGCTTCAACTTGTTAATCTGGTCTTCAGCAATTGCGGTCTGGCTTCTTAGTGTTATGATTGGATTTGGACGAGGTAATCTCTTTTCCTGGTGCCACGAGGTGTCCGAGTATTGCGATGACTATGGACTCAATGAGAAGATTGTTGTCCTCTTGAAAAGGATCCCAAGAAGTGTCATCAGGAACATTGTATTTAACATAATCTTGACTGGAGGAGTGTGGGCTCTATACGACCTTGCAATGGGTCTTGGTGAAAACATGTATGCTTTCCCAAATGAGATGCGAATCTCGAATGTCACTGCATTTTTCATTCTCGTGTTTCTTCAGAACTACACCTTTTCAAATTTCAACCCGATTGTAGAGATTTGCTCAAATCTTGTAAGCTATGAAATGGATCGTGTGAACAAAGAGTTCGCGGCATGTTGTGAAGGTAAAAAGGTTTCAAAGACCACAGCCTCGACCATAAATGTAAAGAACATAGGTACAGACGTCTCAATGCAATTGGACAATGCTATGGAACAACACTCTCGTATCTGCGATCTCATCAATAGCTTTAACAAATGTTTGTATCACTACGCTGCTGCCTCATTTCTTCTGGGTCTGCCAGTGTCATGTTTTGCATTCTACCTTCTACTTACTGTGGCTAAAAACACTGTTGATGTTGTCATCACGGCCATGACGATGGTGACGTTTTTGACCCCCATCATTTCGAACTGCATACTTGGATGCTTTGTCAACTACAAGGTAAGGACAACATTGACTTACTTCTGCTTGGTTCATACATACATTTATGAAAATAATAATAATAATAATCAGTCCCGAAGTCTTTCCCAAGAAATACAGACTGCTGCCCTTGAGATCGACAAACAAGGAGGGATTTTGGAGTTTTTTTCGATTGAAGAGGCAATTTCTGTCATGTTCAACTGCGAAAGGTTCTATGTAATATCATCATTTTTTGAAATTCTGAATTGGTAACCATTTTTTGATAGATTTCTCATAGTCAAAACTTTGAAAGTTGACCATATCTGTAATACATAAATATAGAAGAGATATATGACATGCCAGTTACAATTCTGGTGCTCCCAAAGAAAGGTTTTTGGTCAAATTTTGAAATATCTGACTTTTCTTCCTTCTGCAATATGTTTTTCAATGAAACGCTTTTCCAGCTAACTTTCGGTCAAAATAGTCATTATTGGTCAACATTATTACATAACCTCGGTTTTACAATAGATATGTCGAAAATGACAAGATAACAAAGAAATTTGAGATTTTGCATTTTGGACCCCATTGTTGCATACACCCCTGCCAAATATGTTCCTCGGGTACAACTAGTATCATCTTTTAGTCTTTGATGGGAAAATGATTTTGTTAATCTGCTCTATAAATCATAAATTAGATAGGGTACATATTCAATTTAGTGAACACCATAATCCATGTTATTTGAATTGAGTTCAAAAGCAAGTATACAAGCTTTTGAACTAATGTGGATTTACCAGTTGGTCTAGAGTGTTTGAAATATGAATCTTTAGGGTTTTGGGATGTTTTTACTCCAAAGCAATTATTGAATTTCCTTCTCTGAATACATAATCCTTGCATTTGTCCTTTGCCACACTAACACCTGCATTAATAGTACAGGGGGCATCTCAAACAGTTAAAATTTATCAAAACAGTTTTCGTTCAGAATCGTATGATTATAGTCATTGGAATTTGAGTAAGTCACCCCTTAACTTATATTTGAATATCAAAAGAAAAATCTACTAATTAATCTGAATGTATGAAATGTATACCAAAGATCGATTTTGAGATGAGCGTCTCAAAGTTCGATTTGGACAATAAATAAGGGTCTTTTTTAGCGAGGATAGTTTCAATAGTACCTTTATGAATAAATTTATTTACACCATCGGAAACTATCTCTACTGAAAAGAAGGTTTGTTAAAATATCTTGTATGTATATCTTGTAGTGTTTTATATCATATTTTGCTGCATTATCCAGAGACTGTTGTGGATTCCTATTGTAGGACTAAAACAATACATCTATGACAGGAAGCCGTTTTCTGAGAAATATTATTCCTGTCAATTGCTGTTAAGATATATATTAAATAAATAAATATGAAATATTATTAAATAAATTTAGTGGCTTACGTAGAATATATTCCACAAGGTATGAATGATAACGTGAAATAATCCTGAGCTTATACAATGTTCCCATTCGCAAGCCTGTATTAATGGCGCATATTAATGTGTGATATCATTGTCAATATTGAGATATCTCAGCGTTGATTTTCCTTTGAGAATTCAAATTTTATTTAACTTAGATACGTTTAATATTACCTCGGGTTATCTCCCTTGTTAGAGTTGAAATATAATACCAGTCAAAGTGGGTAGCCACGGGTTTATCAACCATTGGTGCTGGATGTAGGTCCAATCAATGTTAATTTAATAAATCATGTACAAAGGGTTTCAACATTTTCTTCTTGAAAAAATATAATGTGCAAACAGTTCTTTTACTGTGAAGCTGTATGTTATTTAAATGTGTATTTTATTACCTCGGGTCATCTCCACTTGTTAGAATTGAAATATAATACCAGTCAAAGTGGGTAGTCACGGGTTTATCAACCATTGATGTTGAATGTATGCTTTATTAAAAACATATGTACAAAGGGTTTCCAGATATTCTTCTTGAAAAAGTATAATGTTTTAATGCAGAGTTGAATGTCAAGGAAAATCTAAATTTGAAACTGTTTCCTTAAACCTGAAAGTTCCAGAGCCCAGTTTCCTTCATCATAAGGAATGTCTCTGAATTTCCTCCTGATCACTTCTTTCTCGTTATTGTTCTTGATTCATTTAAATAAATCAGGGCCTTTCTTCAAACTTCTCTATTCAATATCTTCAAGCAAGATCATTCTTCAAACGCTTTCTCGAATTCTTCTTTGATGATTTCTTCTAGGTTTAAAGGGGCAGTAGCATGTTTTTAGGGGGAATATAGGGTGATGTAAGGAAAATGAAAATTAATGATTTCAATTGAAAGACAATGTATTTAAACTAAATGGAGCAGTAATAATTCCAATATATAACGTTAAGTTTAGCCATGCGATTCCTTTTCTTACAAAAAATGAATTAAAGGTGTTCACAAAAAAATGGCCGCCAATGGATTTTATGTGAATCTTCATTTTTTGTCCTCTGACAATGGATGATTGGCTTATGTAATGAGATTTTTGACACTGTCAAAATAGTACATTTAGCATTCACTTACAATTATCAGTGAGAAATTCAAATTATAAAATTATCAAAAAACGTGCTACTGCCCCTTTAAAGGTTGGTCTTCAAATGTTTTTTCAGACATATCTTCCAGACTTTTCTTCCAGACTTTTCTTCCAGACTATTCTTCCATATTTTTCCTCTTAAGTATCAGTATCTTAAGTCTTTAGATGTTCCTTAAAAATCAACTGAACTGCATAAATCATTATGTACACTTGTTGTGAAAATGTTCAAAGTTTTGGATATTATTCTAAATTTTATTTCGTTTTATCATTCATTTTTCTTTAAATATTAATTTTTACAGTGTTTGATGCCATTCATTTTACATTGAACCACATGTCTTGATCAATGACCCATATCCCTGACCCTGTGGGTGATATACTGTTATTTGTGATTATACAGCTGTTAAACCGAATCAAATACGAAGAATGCCTTTCATTCAAGATAAAACTATATTATTGTTCATTTTAATTCTTCCCGAAAATTAATTTCAGAATTGAAATTTCAACCTTGGAGACCTGTATTAAATCAATGAATCAGCAGAGTTGATCAAAACATTGGAAATGAATCAAGCTTATCACAATGGAGCTATCATTAAACTGTTTATTCGCTATGGTGCAGAAGACAATAAATAACAAGAACGTAAATAAACGATTTATAGGCTCATCTCTAAACCACTGTTTCCATTAACGAATTGATTGATTACTAGCTTGTCTCAATCCATGATGATGTGGAGCGTGTTTGACAACTAAAGCTAATTGCTGGGATTGCTTAAAGGTATTACAAAAACACGAATTAATAATGTGGCGATGAGATAATTGCTATCAGTCATTTTCTAAAGTTAGCTAAATGTGTCATCGTATTTCGTAGCATTGGTTCAGTTGTGAGTTCATTGACTGACAGGGATTGAAACCTTTCCCTTCGCAAAGTCCCTATTCATTCAGTTGAAGAGTGAACAGTCTGAAGTTCTTTTTAATTTGGATAAGCAGGACCATAATCATTAAACGTTTGTTGTTATTCGTGAGTCATTCCAAAAGCTCTGTGGATGAACATTTTGGATTCAAGTGCAAACATTGTCTTTTTTTATCTTGGCCAGAAAATTGTGAACTGACGTGTATCAAAGAGATTTTCTTTCTGTCTTTCCATATCAAAACCTCTTTGGCAATTAGTCTGAGTATTGACAAAAATCGAAGAAGGCGATTTTCGACATAGGCATCTCTTTCTGGTTCTGGAAAGTTCTGGAATGGCAAACGTAGATCCTTTGGGTATTACAAGGGAAGATTCCCGACGAATCTTTGAGAAGAAGATGAAGTGGTGGCTGTTGTCCTGCCAGTGGAGTGGTCTGTATCTCGGCAACTCTCGAAGCTTCTCCAGTTCAGATAAGAGAAAATGGCTGAATAGGGTCTGGAAGGCCATCAGCTGTCTGGTATTCATGTACATACTTGCTTATACGTCCTTTCTTGCATATCGTTACCATTTCAAGACGCTCTTCACATCTGGCTGGATCAAAAGCTTCAACTTGTTAGTCTGGTCTTCAGCAATTGTGGTCTGGCTTCTTAGTATCATGATTGGATTTGGACGAGGTAATCTCTTTTCCTGGTGCCACGAGGTGTCCAAGTATTGCGATGACTATGGACTCAATGAGAAGATTGTTGTGCTCTTGAAAAAGATCCCAAGAAGTGTCATCATGAACCTTGTATTTAACATGATGATGATTGGAGTAGAATGGGTTATATACGACTTGGTACTGAGAGTGGGTGATTACATATACATTTTCCCAAATGAGATGCGGGCCATGAATCTCATCGCATATGGCATTCTTATGTTTCTTCATAACTACACCTCATCCAATTTCGACCCAATAGTGCAGATTTGTTCACGTCTCGTAAGCTTTGAAATGGATCGTGTAAATAAAGAGTTCGCAATTTGCGCTGGAGAGAAGAATGTTTCAAAGCAAGAAACACACATGGATGACAACACAACTGACATCTCAATGCAATTGGACAAAGTCATGAAACATCATTCCCGGATCTGCGATCTGATTGCTCACTTCAACAAATGTTTGTATCACTACGCTGCTGCCTCATTTCTCCTTGGTCTGCCAATGTCATGTTTTGCGCTATACATTCTTCTTATAGTGGCAAAGGACACAGTGGATGTCCTCATGACAACCATAACTATGATAATGGTTTTATTCCCCATAATTTCGAACTGCATTTTGGGATGCTTCGTTAACTACAAGGTAAGAACAAAGTTTTTAAAACCCTGAGACTATAGATATATTTTAGAGAATATTTGTTCATCACAGCATCATAGTGGTTGATCTGTATCATAGATTTAGGTTCATGATTGATTTAAATAAGGTAAATCAACGATGAATAGGTTTAGGATATACCAAGTGTTAGTTGATGGATATATCTGCAAGGGTGGGTAATTGCTAGAGAATATTTATGCAAAGTCGTTTTGAGTTGATATATAGGCTTATTTAGGAAATCCACCACGACTTTAAAATGAGACTGGGAATTGGTTTTGGAATCATTATTTAACTGTAAAGCATAAAATAACAAAATTAGTTTCTTAGAAGTTAACCTTTTTAAGTACTGCTCCTTGTATTAGAATCAATAGCAAAAGGCGTCTTTTTCATTTTCTACAGCTTTTAACTGAGATTTTGACACTAATTTTTAAAAATATTTTGATTCACTGCTATTCTTTCGCCAGATTTATAATACTTTCATTTAACTGTTCATAATTTCATTGTCAATATTGTTTTGTAAAAACCATATTGTTCTCCATCAATCAACAGGCTCACGAAGCCCTCGACTACATCTGGAAAATTCCTACAGAGGGGTTAAGAGAATCAACCATGAGAAATGTAAGTATACATTCTGTAAATGAGTTCAACATATTTGTCATTTCTATCCACGACGATTTCCCGCTATTCACACAAAAATACAAATATTACTATTTAAGTTAACTGGTGATCATTTCATCTTTAGTATTAACATCATTATGCATTGAAATTATAATATTGATGTATTTTTTTCAAGGGAAAATACTCCGAAATTTCTAGTCCTTTAGCCATGAGTATTGATTTGCAGTAGGTAAGCAAGATTTTTTGGGACATAAATCTTTATGGCATAATTCATAAATCTGAAAACTGTGGGCTATTTAAAAACGAAAAATCAAATGATAATGCCAAGCAATCAGCTGTAAATAAACAAAATAAACAACTTCAAAAACAAAGAACAACAGTGCCCTTGACTTCATAATGTTAGTTCTAGTCATTTCAAATGTACCTACATGACTTGGACCTTAACTTTGACAAGATTTACTAATTGTTTCACAAGCAGATTTAATGAGTTATTCAGATGCAAATTTAGTTTGTTTGTTTTTTTCACTTCAGTTGTACCAGCTGACAGCCCGACTAACCGGTACATCTATTGGATACACTGTGTATGGGTTCTTCACCTTCACCATGCCTGCTGTTCTCTCGGTAAGAAAAATTCGTGTTATTTCACTGATGTCATTGAAAGACAACATTATCCGTAACAGGTACAACCAAGTTTTATTGGCATCCATATACTGCTAATTGTACAGACATATTCTTAAAGTAGCACAGAGTATCTGTCTTAAAATTTTATTTGGTTTTGATAAGCTACAAAATATCTAATATGCTGATTGAAGTTCATATCTCATCACTGGACTTGCAAATATATCCATTTATGCATTATATCTCTAAAATGCTTGATTTTATGGAAAAATTAAGAGAACATCTCAAATACGTTGAATATTCGAAAATATGCATCCAATTAATCTACCTATTAGTTACAATACCTAATAAACACTATCGAGTCGAATATATCTTCCTGAATGGCCGTATTTTCGCTCTAATGGACTGATTGACCTTTAACTATGACGCTGCTCATACCCTAGTCCGGTGCCTCATCTTTGCGCGTCTGGACTACTGCAACAGCCTCCTATTTGGTCTCACTCAAACACAGTTATTAAGACTCCAGAAAATTCAAAACAATGCTGCAAGGATTGTCTCTCTTAAAACCAAACAGGATCACATAACGCCAACACTGAAATCTCTCCACTGGCTTCCCGTCAAATATAGAATAGACTTTAAAATTTTATGTACTGTATATAAATGTCTCAATAACCAAGCCCCATCTTACTTATCAGAACTGCTCACCAGTTATGTTCCAGCAAGACCACTTAGATCTGAACAGAAATCCCTTTTAGTCAAACCCAGAGCGAAGCTTTCTTCTTATGGCCAAAGATCATTTTCTTATGCAGCTGCCGCCTTATGGAATCCTCTCCCAGAAAATATCAAACTGTGTGTGACACTAGACTCTTTCAAGTCATGTTTAAAAACCCATTTCTTCTCAATAGCCTTTGACTAACTTTTCATACTGTCGACGTCTTGTCCCCCCTAAATGCGCCATGAGCATGCATCAGTGTATGGATTTTGGGCGCTCTATAAATATCCGTTATTATTATTATTATTATTAACTTGTTATTTTCAGTTACAGTTAGTGGTTCCCGATGTAATAACATCGATTTCAAAATTTGACACATGTGATCCTATCAACATACTCTGTGTCTCTTTAAATATGATATATTCACATGTTATGTGATATGCACCCTCGACTTCTCATAGTTCATGTTATCAAACGTATATGGTCATTTGATCAACGTTTCACCAATGGTTTGATTGAATAATTTTGAATCTTGTTTAAATGGAATTCTTAATTTGTTTTTATTATTTCGCAAGATTTGAAATACCATTCCCATAACTTAAAATCTGCTTTACATTTTTTACCTAACCATTTCACTGTTATTTGGATACCTTTTAGAAACATTGTTTGATATAATTATTACAATATACTGTAAGAAAAAAGTCTAGATGTAAATGTAACCTGTAAGTTCTATCTATTCACAACAATGCCAATATAGAGAGTACTAAACGATGTCCCGTTAAATAACGTTTTATGAAACGGGTGGTTTGGTATATGACAAGCAAAGGTGAGTTAAATGCCAATACCATTCACGAGTTTCATGAAAATATTATAACACAGGACTGAGTTGGGCATTTATTTATTACATCAAGAAATATATCAGTATTTTAAAAAGTATTTTTAAAGTATACGTTGTATTTTTAGAAAAAAAATATATATATATATATATCGTCAAACATTTAAAGCATATTGCCAACATTACCATTGCGGACGCCCATTTACATTGAAATATCATGCTTAATGTTTATGGTGTCATCATGGTGTGTGATGGTTTTTTCTGTGTAATAACTTCGTAACTCCAGCAATATCATCAAAATCTTATTTGTATGATGGTGAGAAGTGGAAACAGGGCTTTAGTGACCTAAAAGATTGTTTCCATCTTCCATTGTCAGATTATTGGCTCTTTTCTAGTTCCTATTTTGAATTTCGGGTTGGAATTATCATTGTTTCCATTTGCTATTGTCAGCTTATTGTCTATATTTTGAAATTTCGGGAAAGATTTTTTGTTTCTACTTCTTTTGTCAGGTTTGTTCTGTTTCCTATTTTGAAATTTTGTCTAGGATTTATCATTGGTTTCATCTTCTGTTGCCAGATTATCGGGTGTATCCTGACCTACTTCATCGTGGTGATTCAGTTCAAGCCTCCAGAACAAACAGACTGCACCAGTGTGTGTAACAACTCTCTACCAGCATGGTGTGGCACCAATCAGACTGGCCTTGTGTGATTGTTAAAACGTTCATGACACGTTATTTACTTATTACCAATAAATGTCAATTCAAGATGTCAGAGTCTTAACGTCAAATAATGTATTAGGAAATGGCGTTTATAAAACCTGTATTTCCTTATCACTAATACATTTATGTCATTATTATGACGTCAAACGATGTATGTTTAAGATAGAAGATATAACGCTTAGAAAGGTCGTGTTTGAACTGTGTTACTGTCAATAAGCAATTACAGAATTATCTTATCCTCCCTCTGTCATATGATGCCACATGTATGTAACGAATGAAACTTTTCGTTTTGACACTGCCTTTTGTTTATAATGAATATTTAAAGA
The DNA here is from genome assembly GCA_916613615.1 of Steromphala cineraria. Taxonomy (NCBI): domain Eukaryota; kingdom Metazoa; phylum Mollusca; class Gastropoda; order Trochida; family Trochidae; genus Steromphala; species Steromphala cineraria. Next base: position 12,557,091 of record OU744728.1, read on the forward strand.
AAATATATTGATTCATAACTTTACATAATTTGAAGATGTTTATTATCAGATTCATTAGTTATCGGTATCAGTTTGAAAACATGATTATCTTTTCTCAACACCTACTTTTTTCTTTAAATGAAAATATTGTCACTTATTACATATCTGATAGAAATTTGTGAAAGGTTTACTTGTATGATCGGTTGAAATGTTGTGAATGATGGCCTCATTATTGGTTGGTATATAATGTTAAGACCATAAATGCTTCTGTGTATGTTCAATCCACTCATTATTGCAAACTATGAAGGATTTTTTAATATTCATGTGCATAATAAGCCGATTTCTATCACTGTCTATGAGAATTTGAATTACCGCACATGATTGGTGTTTATCTTTATGGCATTGACAATTTTGTGATCATTGTTTTAAAAAACATTTCCGTATTCGGCCCAATAAGCGCCCAGGGCGCTTACAAATTTACTTGGATGGGTGCTTATTAAAGAGGTTTGTCTGACGATCGAAAAATAAAGACAACTTAAGTGGAACTGTTTTAGGTTATCTTTGATAACTGATACAGGCATTCAATTCATACTTACACATGGACTAGAAAATAACACTTATTGCCGTTGATGTTTCCTTTAATTCCACATGAAACAAAGTGAATACGCTGAATTGATCATTTTAGTACCGCTGATATATGGGCGGTTATTAGACCTGTAATAACAAAACCTTTTGGGGTGCTTTTTGGCGCAGGACGCTTATTTGGTCAGAATACAGTATATTCAAACATAATTTTTCATGGAATTAGAAATGAAAAAAAGCATGATGATAGAAGTTGGTTAAATGACAGTTCTGAACAAAGTCAATACACAGCTTTAATGTAGAAACCAAGGTACGCTGAAATTAAATCCAACCCTAATCACTTCAATTGTTGAACTACAATTAAACACAAATACATTCTATCCACTAACTGTTGCAATAATGTTGTAGCTATTATATCCATCAGCTACATTGGTTCCATAAGCTCATAAAATAGATAGACTCGTTAAATGCAGTTTATGTATACTTGTACAAAATAAATCAATACAATAACTAACAGTTTCTGCATTCGGTAAATTATTTTCATTACTTAATCAAACCCATTAACAGTAGAGTAATTTAGGGTGCAAGGTAAATAATGTAATGGATAGCACGGTGAGAAGCTTTTAACGACTCCTAATGGCAAACACGTGAATCAATTGATATCAGATAATGGACATAGTCATTGCATTCACAGTCATTGTCTAATTGCATCTCACGAGTCAAGTTCTTCTTATACTTGAATACATTTGCATATTTTCAAATCAGCTATGTTCAATCCACTCATTATTGCAAACTATGAGAATTTGAATTACCGCCCATATCGGTGTTTATCTTTATGGCATGGATAATTTTGTGATCATTGTTTTAAAAAACATTACCCAGGGCGCTTAAAAATTTACTTGAATGGGCGCTTATTAAAGTGGTTTGTCTGACGATAGAAAAATAAAGACTACTGAAGTGGAACTGTTTTAGGTAATCTTTGATAACTGACACAGGCATTCACATCCTATTACACATTATTGACTAGAAAATAACACATATAACACAAAGTGAATATGCTGAATTTATTATTTTAGTACCGCTGGTACATGGGCGGTTATTAGACCTATAATAACAAAACCCTTTGGGGATGCCAATTGGAGCAGGACGCTTATTGGTTGAATACACTATATTCAACCATAATTTTTCATGGAATTAGAAATGAAACAAAGCATAATGATAGAAGTTGGTTAAATGACAGTTCTGAACAAAGTCAAACACAGCTTAAATGTAGAAACCAAGGTACGCTGAAATTAAATCCAACTATAATCACTTCAATTGTTGAATTACAATTAAACACAAATACATTCTATCCACTAAATGTTGCAATAATGTTGTAGCTATTATATCCATCAGCTACATTGGTTCAATAAGCTTATAAAATAGATAAATCGTTAAATGCAGTTTATGTATACTCATAAAAATAACACAATACAATAACTAACAGTTACTGCATTCGGTGAATTCGTTTCATTACTAAATCAAACCTATTAATACCAGAGTATTTAAGGGTGCAAGGTAAATAATGTAATGGATAGCACTGTTAGAAGCTTTTAGCGACTCCTAATGGCAAACACGCGAATCAACTGATATCACATAATGGACATAGACATTGCATTCACAGTCATTTCCTAATTGCATCGCACGAGTCAAGTTCTTCTTATACTTGAATACATTTGCATATTTTCAAATCAGCTACTGGAGTACTTCCTTCAAGACCCAGGCTGTTGTTCTATCGTCTTGCATACAAGTAACGTGGATTCACTCTCATCTCCTGTTCAGGCAGCATCAGAATCCAAGTTTGAAAGGACCATAAAAGGATCTTGTATGGATCATGTATGGGTCATGAATTATCATGAAAGGATCATGAATTATCATTAAAGGATCATGAATTATCATTAAAGGATCATAAGATGAATTCCAGTCATAGCATTGATTCAACCATTGAATTTCGGCCATAATTGCATGGGACTGATGGAACATCATCAGGCTTAAAACTCCCCTGAATGAAGATAACTGCATAGAAGATATCGGATACCTCCAAACCGTAAATTCGGTTACATCTATCTAGACCGATGCTAGCTTAGAGTTTGAAAAGTCCATTCAGATGGTAGCAATAGGGTTTTAAATGTGTGTCTGACGAATAAAAACTTTACCAGCCTTATGATTACTGTGGCTACACTTGATAAGTTGTGACAACATTTAGGTAAATTAAATATCTAAATTTGGAAATGACAAAGGTTCAGCCATTTAGCAACATGAAAGAAGACGTTGGGCGAATCTTTGAAAACAAGATGAAGTGGTGGTTGATGTCCTGTCAATGGAGTGGTCTGTATCTTGGCAACTCGCCTGGAGACAACATTCACATGTCAAAGAGAAGAACATGGTTGAAAAGGGTATGGCAGATTATCAGTTGTGTGACGGTGTTATACCTACTGGTCTACATGGTCCTTCTGGGTTATCGCTTTCACTCCAAGACAATGTTTACACCTAGGTGGATACAGAATTTCAATGTGTTCATTTGGTGTTCGGGAGTATCACTCTGGTTATTAAGTGTCATGATCGGGTTTGGAAGAGGCAATCTGTATTCCTGGTGCCATGAAGTTTCCTTGTATTGTGATGAATATGGACTCAATGAGAAAGCTGTTGAGTTTGTGAAGAAAATACCATCGAAGGTCGTCAGGAATTTTATTTTCAACATAGTCATGACGGGATTGGCTGTGTTCATATACGATCTGGTGCCAGAAATTGGTCATAGTATATACCTCTTCCCATACGAAATGCGTGCCCTGAACATCATCGCAGTTGTGATTCACATATTTCTGCAGAACTTCACATTCTCAAACCTAGGTCCAATTGTGGAGATATGTTCAAGCCTGGTAAGCCATGAAATGGATCGTGTCAATAAAGATCTTGAGGGCTGTCAAGAAAAGAACATTTCAAGTGCATCAATGTCAACCATCAACTTACACGACAAGACTGATGTCTCAATGCGATTGGATAAAGCCATGGAACAACACTCCCGAATCTGCGATCTCATTGGTCACTTCAACAAGTGTCTTTATCACTACGCTGCAGCCTCTTTTCTGATTGGTCTGCCAATATCATGCTTTGCACTGTATATTCTTATCACAAAGGTGAACCACTCTGTAGATATTGGCATGACAGCTTTTACCTTGATAACGAGTTTGGTTCCGATAATTACAAACTGCATGATAGGATGCTGTGTAAACCACAAGGTGAGTGTGAATAAAGAACAGCATCCTGTCTCAAGGTACGAACGTTTCGCTAACTCCACTAATCTGTACCCTGGGCTCAGAAGCTAGATTCGCTCGCGCGGCCCGATTGGGATATAGCCAATCAAATAATTTTCTCCTTGAAATTTTATCGAGAAGGTGGCGAGAAAATGATTTGATTGGCTATATCCCGAGTCGTGCCGTGCGAGCGAATCTAGCTTCTGAGCCCAGCGTACAGATTAGTGGAGTTAGCGTAACATTCGTACCTTGAGACATGATGAAAGAACAGTTCTGTACATCCAACATCCTTTTGCATGGCTCACAAGCCATCATCAGCTCCCACAGGATTTTAGCTTCAAATTTTCAGATAGAGGATATGACAGAGCTAAAACTAAAATATGTGTGGCCGAAAACCTTATTTACATCTACTTTTTCTGCCCTCTTTTCCTTTTTGATATTTTGACCTTCACATGAAACCCTTTCATCAGATAATTGTTTGTCTCTACATCCTTATGCTTAGCTTGGAAGCTATGATCAGCTCCCACAGGATCTTCACTTCACATTTTCAGATACAGGATAAATTCAGGGCTAAATCTGAAAATTTTGAAAATCAAATATGTGTGGTAGTAAAATCTTATTTACATTTTCATTTTGTCTGCCCTCATTTCCTCTTTATATATTTTGACCTTCACATGAAACCCTTTCATCAGATAATTGTTTGTCTCTACACATACCCTCTAAAAGCATTTTTTTAAATTTCCAGGGTTGGAATTTGTTCAGAACTTAAAACGACAGACTCACTATTATCCACACAAGCCAACACAAATAGAATGTGTTTATCCTAACCGAATAATTCTCTCCCTGACATGGCAAATCACATAATTTCCCATTATCCAACTTGACAGGCAAACTAAATCCACACCAGTCGACACAAAGAGAAAAGATCTAACCCTACCCATAAGATTCTGACATCGCTTATCACTTTTGTTATATTGATATTTGTATCAAAAGTTATCTTTGAGAATTTGATGGAAATTTAAACTTTTTGTTGAATAAGGAATCTTAAAAAGGGAAACTTGTTGAATGTTTTTTAAGAAAACTCTGTATTGAGAGAAAGCGGCCACATTTGTCCAAAAATGTTGGTCCCTGCAAATTCGTTCTCCAATCATTAAAACATGATGGTTTAAATGGAATATATTTTCTTGAATACCAAATTTATACTTAATTAAAAAAATTATTTATTCCAAACTGTATTCATTTTGATATTTCTACCAGGCTCACAAAGCCCTTGACTACATCTGGAAACTGCCCAACGAGAAGTTACAAGAATCAACAATGAGGAATGTAAGTAGAGTAGCATTAGGTTCTAGTTATATTTCACGTTTGTCAATCTATTGGAATGTTTTGAAGCAATCTGGTTCTGCATTATATGCATAAAGTTCAATCTGTTCAAGGCACAAATCATGTGTACTTGATCGATTATAATGATCAGGGTTTTTTCTGAGCAACAAATTTTGGACTCCTTTTCCTTTTTACATCTCCATCAGCCTTCACCAGTTTTTCAAATCTGAATAACTTAAGATCGACAGGCTTTTCTTTTCTGTCATACAGTATAACTAAACATCAAACAGTCGATCTTAATATATTAAAGGAACCACTCGAGCGGCTTTCGTCCGCCATTTTAAAAGGTTAGCATTGCGAGTAAACAAATGTGCTGTAATATGCTTATTCATTAAAAAAATTAAGTAATAACTACCTGATTGATAGAAGAGGAGCATATTTACAAATAATTCATAATAAAAGTTATCAGTTGCGACAGCAATTTGTTATAATAATGCATTCAACGATCGTAGCTTCGATGATTGGCTTTATTTCACAATGTTTTTAATTTTTGAGCGATACAGTTTAATTTTTGTCTAATTGTCAAATCTTTAACAACTAAAATGCCTATCTCACAAACATATATGAAATTAAGTGTGAAATTATCATGTAAAAATCATCTATAATTGTAAACAGGAAAGTCCTCCTGAATTTCGTTTCCACAAAAATACCCTGCTCGAATGGTCACTTTAAGATTGCCTGTTCATACGAAATTCTTATGAAATTTAATCAAGATGTGACGTAGTGGCAACTGCTTAAAAACTTTATTGGCTGACTCGGAGGTTGTAAAAATGAAACAGTGTTTAAAATTTTCACAATAATGTTTCAACGTGATAACGAGTAACTACAACTGCCTTGTTGTGACACAAGCAGGGTTGTCTCGTTAATTCAAGAAACCAATTTTCACTTTTGACAGATGTGAATAAATGAATGGACACCTAAAATGAAAATGTTAAAATAATGAGTGTCTTAGAATTATAAAAATGACAAAACTTGGATAATGTTTTGATACAGAAAAAGTTTGAAGCAAATAAAATAATTTCTAGTTTAGACTGAATAATTGTTTTTTCCCCTAGTTATCTCAGCTAACAGCCCGACTAACTGGTACATCTATTGGTTACACTGTGTATGGGTTCTTCACCTTCACCATGCCCGCTGTTCTCTCGGTAAGATTATTTCCCTGAACATTGTGTCATTCTGACCAACTCTAAACCAACAGCTTCTAGAAAGAAGGGTGCGTCCATATATAAGTGCTTGTTGTACAGATATATCAATAAATTTTATATATTCACACTTTATATGATATGCATCCTTGACCTTAAATGTTTCTTCAGTAATTTTGTAGGTTTCTGTTTTCTACCACAACCTAGGAGGCAAGTTTTGTCCCATATAAGATGTATGCGTCGTTGACTTTTGAAATTTTGGGAAAGGATTTACCATTGGTTTAATCTTCTGTTGTCAGATTATCGGGTGTATCCTGACCTACTTCATCGTGGTGATTCAGTTCAAGCCTCCAGAACAAACAGACTGTACAAGTGTGTGCAACAACTCTCTATCAGCATGGTGTGTGACCAATCAGACTGGGCTTGTGTGAACATTTAACCCATGTGATTGTATCAAAGATTGAAGTACCGGGAATTCTTGTATCCCGAAATTTAGCGCATGGGCTTAAAAAGGGTTATTTTCGTTATTTAGCCAATGGGTTTGATTAATATTTGATTTTTGGTTACTTAACTCATGTCCTTTTCAATAGGAATGGTCAATTTCGACGTTTTGAAGCTTGTTATTAAGGGACCTTTTCACATCATTGTAATGTTATTTTGATAATCTTCTCGATCAAAAAATGTAAAAATGCAAGAAGGCACAGAAAAACAGCCATAAGCAGCGAACATGTCAGATTTAAATGATGTTACGTAGCTAGATTGCGAGAAGATATGATGGAATTTTCACGAAACTTCGTTTGGAATATTTCTAATTTTGACTCGAATGGACCAGAATATTAGAAATTCATACAAACCGCATGCGGAAACATCAAATATATTACTGTTTTTACTCTCGTTGCGCTCATAAGGAGTTGACGATGACAACGCATTTTGAATTAATGCTTTAATTTTCATTAGATGAGGTGTGAGATTCTGAAAGCATCTTGCATTTTCGGGCATATGAGAAGGTTTACTTTTGTAATAGAATACACTTAACTCCATATTCGTTTAAGGAGATTAAAAGATACATAATACTTTCCCAGTTAATTTTGATTTCTCTCAACTTAAATGACTTACTATTAAAAATAAAGATTTAGGTTACTGGATTCCGATACGAATGGATGGGGAAGAAACGTCCATTCTGCAATGCTAAATTCTGATAGCAAGAGGATATGTTGAATGTACTCTGAGTAGTCACAATATAGATTCTGATTTGTTATCTAAATTATCGTTCTTGATGATGTTCATTGTTTGCATTGATAGGACATATATATTCAATTCAATCATTTCAGTTGACATATCAAAAGTATTTAAACTTTAAATTGTAATTTACATAGCGATGTTCATGATTGTAGATTATATTAACGCACATTTTCCTTACTGTCCAAATACTTCACATTTTTCCAATGTAAGCCTTTGGCTTAAACATGATTTAAACAGCAGCCTTGTAATTTTACCTATTTCAAAGGGGCAGTAACACGTTTTTAGAGGGAATATAAGGTGATGTCAGGAAAATGAATGAAAATAAATGGTTCCTATAGAAAGAGAATATATTTGAACTTAATGAAGCAGTACTAAATCAAATATATTATATAAAGTTCAGCTATGTGATTCCATTTTTTACATAAAATGAATAAAAAGGTGTTCATACAAAAATGGCAGCAAATTTACTTTATATGAATCTTTATGATTTGTTCTCTGACTATTGAAGATTGGTTTTAGTAATGAGATTTTTGGCGCTATCAAAATAATACATTAAGCAATAATGTACAATAATCAGTGAAAAATGAAAATATGAAACTTTCAAAAAACGTGCTACTGCCTCTTTAAGCCCAGAGCTGAAATACGGGAATTATTTGAAACACATTTTCTCTTTTATTAATGTAAATAAGTAACAGATATTTACTTTACCAGCATGATGTGTCAACGATGCTTATTGACTTTAGTGATTAAATAGATTTGTGAAACATGTATGTCTGTATTATCAATGCCATTTATAGCTATCGAATCATAAAATAAGTTTACCTCCAAGTATTTGGAATGGAGGAAAAAACTTTTTTGTTCTATGTCAATATTGTTATGAAAAAAAAACAAACCAATATTTATTACGACTTGTGATTATGAATTTGTTTAACATTTAATTTGTATTTATGCATATTGTAATTGAAAGTTAAAGCTTTAAATTCAAAAAAGGAAGTTCGTTCTGATTTGGGTGCTATGATGCAATCTGTTTACATCTATTGTAGCTTGGCTTATCTTTAAATAAGGCTTTCAATACTAGATGGCAGTTTTCGCATACAGAGTCCACCAACTTTGTGTGCTACTGGAATAATAGACAGAACTATTTTGATCTATGTAACCATGTTTGGTTTAAACAAAACAGAAAAACTGATGGGATTGGCAACAGCCACTCCCGACAACATACAAATATTGACATTCACTAAATTATGATGACGTTCACAGAACAATAGAAACAGTAACAGATCAGATATGCATGTACATCTGCAGGCTTAGACACTAAGTTTAAAATAAAAGAACAACAGTTTCGTAACCAAATTCAACCAGTTCCTTTTCCCAGTGATATACCTAGGGATATGATATGACATGTGTGCTAAAATGCTAAATAAATGTTTAAAAAAAGAAAAATAATTTCGTAACCATATTTAATCAGTCCCTTTTTTCCATTAAAATTCTAAAATGCTTCAAATTTAATCAATTTTGTCATAGATTTTGTATCACTAAAAATGATTAAACCATACCGGGGTTTTCGTAAAACAATAATGAACAGTTTTTAAGATATTGTTCGGAATAAGACCCTACCCCCTATATGCAAGTTCAAACTGTTTCCATGGGAACTATCAAAACAGTAAAACATTCAGAATAACCAAAATAGCAGAAGGCACCAGTCCACCACTGATACCAAATTTTGTTAAATAATATAGAATGTTTTTTGAGATATGGCCCGGAAACGAAAGCATTTCGGCATTACAAAAAATTTTACTGGATGACGTAAGCACATAAGCACGGAACTACGGTAATACCCCCATTTCACTGAGCGACGGACCCCTACGATACTCTCGGACGTTCGCGGAATCGTCTCTTCGGAAGATCTTCGGTATTCTACGCCGAAAATAGGACAAAATCCTACGGAAAATGTACAGTGTGTCAGGCAGTTCCGGATCACTAAGGAATCATCGGCTGCATGCGACTACCCAGAAAGATATTTTAATAGTCTTAGTGCATTTCCTTTTCAAACCATGTTTCATGCAACTCGACACGGAATTAGAATTAAATACAACCCTGATTAGATTTAGAAAAATTAAGAAAGAAACAAGCCGTCATTATGGTAGTTCCGAATCAGTTCCGGGTATTCCGGATCACGTGACTAACGGGGCCGTGATAAGCTGTCGATGCATCTTTTTTAGCAACGAGTATTTTTTCAAATAAAAACTTATCTTATTCATGACAGATGAGCAAAAAATATTATCGATTATGCCTAGTTAAAAAATTATGAACACATCAGTCCATAACAACAAACATTGAGATTTTCGATTTATCACTTGAGCGCGAACTGCGCATATAATTTTTACAAATCATAAATCAAGGTACAAACAAGGCTAACATATTTTCTTTGTTATTGCAAAGGTTTGATAAGCTCATTACCTCTATTATGTATGATTACCTAAGAAATTGACACTAATTTAGCAAGTTGGTCGTTTCGAGATTGCCCCCATATTCAGGTGATCCGGATGACGTCGACACGAACATTGTTTATTTCTAAAATAGTAATCTTCATTTTAGAATTCTCTCCCCTGAAAATAATAGTTATAACATGCATGTATGTTGTGGAATATCATTAATTTGCATTTTGCTTCTATTGATATTTGAGACGGTCCATCCAAAATAACATATGCTTTTCTGAAGCGCCGGTGGAGATTTATCACAATGATAGGTGTCCTCTTTTTCGGGCGCTCGAGTTCATTTGCAAACAGTAAAAATTAAAATAATAATGTATCATAAAAGAACACTGTCAGAGCTTTAAAATGATACATAAATGAAGTCAATCCATTGAAAACTATGAATTCTAGCTGCAAATGTACGTGCAAGTGATCCGGAATACCCGTAATCCGGAATACCCGTAATCCGGAATACCCTTACGTACTGTACAATTCACGTTGTTTCGGAATACTTTCGGGACACTCACGGATCTTACGGAACACATACGGTTAAACTACGACACAACTACGGCTAGGAGGCGGAAAAACTGCGGAACACAAAGGAATGAGTTCGGATAATAACGGTAAACATTCGGATAATTTGCGGAGCAGACTCGGAAGCTATGGAAAATGCGCGGAATAACTGCAATAGGTGGCGGCACTAATCCGTTTGGCGAGGAATAACTTCGGAATAACTGCGAGCCATACAGAATAACTGCTGAATACTTACATTTTACACGGAAAAACTGCGTTTTGTGACGGATCAATCACGTCATAAGTGCGGCAAAATCGGCAAAGATCAAAGCATTTTCCCTTGAATACGCCTATAAAATCGCTGTTTTGACTACGGAAGGGTACGGACTTATTTTCCGCAAACGTTCTTTTGAACATGTTGAACAGATTAACTGCGCTAACTGACGGAAACATACGGAAATAGAAGGGAGAACTTGGGTGGCTTCACGGCATAACAACGGAATTGCTTCCGCAAATCTTCCGTGGACTCATTTTGCCCAGTGAAATGGGGGTATAAAATTAGCAAATTTAGGAATTTTATGTCAGAAAGTAGTTCTTTTGTTATCTTTTTTGTTACATTAATAATATTTTGTTCAAAAGTTTACTAAAGATATGGTTAGAATGGGTTTAAATGAATTTTTAAGAACATTTGCGGCCATTTTGGATTTGGTCACTTGACCAGGGTCCCGCGGCTGAAAATTTTTGATCCTAGGCAAAATGAATAGAGTAGAGCCGTGCTTTTCCGTGCACCCGAGGAAAGGAACACTCGTGGCGTTATTGCAAATTATATTAACCTCACTATTATTTGATTTAACAAAGCAGAATGATCTACAAAATGGATTCTCTTTTAAGTTTTAACAGGGGAATATATTTATTTAGTGTATCATCGAATATATCATCTGTATCACTGTTCGAAAATTTCGCACACTTCGCTGCTAATTCCGTACACGCAAGGTGCCTATTCCGTACACCTGCCGAAATATGTGATAATTTTATTAAATAAACATAGATTGTTAAAGGTAATTGATCTAAACGAATCTTGAAGATGTATGCAACAATGTTTTTGTTTTTAAATATCTGACGAAACAGCAAACACATTTGTACGATATCATATAGAATACCAACAGATATGATTTATCTAATTTTCGTGATAACTGTAAACATTGAACGTCAGTAGCAGTCTTTAAAAGCCATCCTTACTAACATGTTTGACTTTATTTGCGCTGAAAAAACATAATCCCCACATATCACAAGCAACTGAAGAACATTTGTTGCATCTTTTGACAATCTCAACTCTTTATTTATTGCAGAACAATTAAATCTTGACTAGGCTCCTAGACTAATAGTTTTTATAAGGCATTTTCAATTTAAATCATCCTATATGGCAATATTCACGTACAAAATCCAAATCAGATGCCATATATTATTACTTTAAGATTTGATACAAAAATGCTAACAAGGGAAAAGCCAAAAATTCTTAAACTTATACTATCCTGTCATTAATGTATATTGTAAAACAAACCAAACTTATTTAAAGGGGCAAAGTTTGAAATAACATTTTAAAGTGAAAGTTTTAAAAAGTCTTATGGGTGAAAATCATTTTCTGTTTGGTGTCAGTGAGAGGGTTAAACCGAAAATCGGTGTACGGAATAACAAGCACCCTGCAAAAGCAGTAAATTAAGCTGTGTGCTATTTCGTACACTTTTGTTAGGGCTTATTTCATTTTTATAATACAGTGTTTTGATTCAGGTAAGATTTTAGAATGTTTATAAAGTTCCAAACATGTTATCTCAATGACTTTATTCTATATATAAGAAATTATCGATTAAGGAATGGTCCGAATAGCGTAAAGTAATGAATGACCTTGAATGACAATAACTGTGAAGGAAAGAGGACGTGAGACGAATCTTCGAGGACAAGATGCAATGGTGGTTGATAACCTTGCAGTGGAGTGGTCTATATCTCGGAAGCGCCCCCAGTGACGCCTTGCACATGTCCACACGAAGAAAATGGCTCAAAAGAATATGGCTGATAGGAAACAGTCTGGCTGTGGTATATCTACTGGCTTATATGGTAACTCTTGGTTATAAGCTTCAGTCCAAACCGCTCTTTACTTCAAGCTGGATCGTCAGTTTTAACGTCTTCATGTGGTGTTCTGGAGTATCACTTTGGCAAATATCTATCATGTTCGGCTTTGGAGGAGGGAACCTGTATTCCTGGTGTCACGAATTCTCCATCTATTGCGACGATTACGGACTTAAAGAAAATTTTCTTGTGGTTTTGAAGAAGATACCGATGAATGTCATTCTGAACATCAGTTCCATCATAACGTTCACCTCTCTGGGAGCGCTCCTCTATGAACTCGTGCCAGCAATTGGGCAGAGCATCTACATCTTTCCTTTAAAGATGAAATTTCTAAACGTGCTTTTCGCCTTCATTCTTGCATTATTTCACAACTCAATCACCATGCAAATTGGATCGATTACGGGAACTTCTTCAAGTCTCATAACCAACGAATTGAATCGTGTAAATAAAGAAATTGAGACATCCTGTGAAGAAAAGAATGCTTCTAAGACGAGGGTCTCAAGCATCTACAACAAAACAAGGGAAACATCAACGCGTTTGGAGAAAGCCATTGAACAACATTATCGGATCTGTGATCTAATCGGTCACCTTAACAAGTGTGTATGTCACCATATGGCTGCTGCATTCCTACTTGGTCTGCCTGTGTCATGCTTTGCGCTGTACATTCTAATCACTAAGGTCAAGGACACCGTAGATGTTGCCATGACGATACTAACTATTGTTATGTTTTTGTATCCCTGCGTCCTAGGATGTTACGTAAACCAAAAGGTAAGCAATGTAAGACAAAACATGAGGGAATTTAAACCCTCCTTTGATCAAATAATCCTTTTTATTTTTGAAAAATATAAATTTCTCTCGTATTTTAAGGTAAACTGTATCTCTTTTAACAACAGATTTGTCGCTGATTTCGATTAGGCATCATTATTGCGTGTTTCTGAACGATATCCTTGATTCTAGTACTTCTTTATAATATTTTTGTATTAATTATATAAGTTTATCAATACTGCTTTATTGAAGGCCCACAAGGCTCTAGAGTTCGTATGGAAACTGTCGGGTTCAAGGTTACCTGAGTCCATCAAGTGGGATGTAAGTTTAGTCAAGTTCATTCTCACAAATAAGTAATCTAACCAAATGATTGACCACACGTTTGTACACCAATAGGATTAAACCTTTTAATATAGAAAATTGTATCACAAAATTATCCTTATAAAGTTAATTGAAGTTCATTCTCACAAACAAGTAAGCAAACAAAATGATTGACTACACGTTTGTACACAAACAGGGTTAAACCTTTTAAGATAGAAAATTGAATCACAAAACTATGGATCGTTACAAAGTTTATTGAAGTTCATTCTCACAAACAAGGAATCAAACCAAATGATTAATTACACGTTTGTACACCAACAGGGTTAAACACTGTGAGATAGAAAATTTAATTACAAAACTATCAATCGTTATAAAGTTTATTGAAATCAAACCAAATGACTGACTACACGTTTGTACACAAACAGGGTTAAACCTTTTTGGATAGAAAATTGAATCACAAAACTATCGTTATAAAGTACCTTAAACATAATGAAATGAAAAAAATCTTAATTCAAAAGAAAGAAGATCTTCATAGAGTTGACCTGCAAGCATTTCTGTCTTTGTCCATGTGGAGGTCTTTCAGCTGTCAGCCCGACTAACCGGTACATCTATTGGATACACTGTGTATGGGTTCTTCACCTTCACCATGCCTGCTGTTCTCTCGGTAAGATTATCTTTTCTCTCCTGTCTAATAGTTTCAACGGATAATTGGAAATTCCTGGTTGTTACAGAGACTACAACAGTAATGTCTTATTTCTCATGGCATGGCCGAATGTTTAAACATGTCCAAATGTAAAGGCTATATTGAACGTGTATTATGATGGAAAATGCAGTGAAAGATGCAAAGATTTGCAAGTCGATAATGAAAACAAAAGAAAATATCAGACCCGGATTTTTGTTCCTTCATTGGAGTGGTTTCTTCAATATAACATTTTGTTTTAGAAAGATTTTATAGTTTTGTTGCAATCACTCTCAAGGTTGAATGGAAACATAATTGGGATTTCTAACGCTTTCAGATAACAAGAAATCATATGGACTTCCATTTGTAGGAATGCATGTCATTTATTAAGGTAACAAGTGTAACATTGGGATACATTTGGGATCTAAACATTCTTTGTTTTCAAGAAGCAGGATTTAGGGGCTTGACAGCTCCCTGTTGTTAATTATACTGAATACGACTCTTTCAAAAAATAAATCTATAATCGTTTCCATCTTCTATTGTCAGATTATTGGTTCTTTTTGGTCTATTATTTTGAAATTTTGGGAAAGGATTTATCATTGGTTCCATCTTCTGTTGTCAGATTATCGGGTGTATCCTGACCTACTTCATCGTGGTGATTCAATTCAAGCCTCCAGAAGAAACAGACTGCACCAGTGTGTGTAACAACTCTCTACCAGCATGGTGTGGCATAAATCAGACTGGGCTTGTGTGATTATAAGGATTAATGAAATTAATCGTTTTCACTATCACATAGTGGACCCATACTGTGGAGAAATTAATACCAGCGATTTTTATGAACGATGCTACATGCCCTGCTTTAAAAGGAAAATTATTGTAATAATGAAGCCAACCAAGTATTAATTTATATATGGCTTTTAATAGATAATGTGTCATGTGAACAACAAAATCAAACCATTGCAGTGGTTTACCCTAACAACATAAAACGTATAGAAACATTTATATAAACGTCTTCATGTCATTGTAAATTTTCCACATTACAAGACCTTTTTAAACAGTCTGTCAATAAAAATATATGAAAATACTTCTGAAAAAAAAAAGGAAGTTAAAAGGTATTTCATGCAACGTTTAGTTCATCAGGCCTGAAAGGCCCGATGGGTTTATTACATGGCATGGTGTCTGGTGTCCATCCCTCCGTCTGTCCATCTGTCAATAAGCTTTGTGCATTTATGACTTCCTCTCCAGAACCAAAAGGCCCAGAAGGCTGATATCTTTAACTAGCGATGAAAATAATCTATAGCTTTGGTGACTCTGTGACCACTACTAAAACCATTTTTATATTTTTCTCCAGAAGCAAAGAATGATGAAGTAGTCTAGAGACTCTTTAAGTAATGGGGATCCTAATGAAATTTTACATTTGGTGACCCTGAAGCCCTGTATAAGTGGTAAACCACATTGGGCACACCCTAAAACAAAACCAAATATAAACCCTGATGAGCTGCAGAGTCAAAAACATATATACATGTTTCAAAAAATTAAATACACAAACAATTTCATCAAGAGTTTTGGACTTTGTGTGTTTGTTTGAGCTCTTCCTGTCTTCACTGTTTATTTTAAGTGAAAAGTTGATGACGACAAACGCTTTGACGTCCTAACCACGGACTCACCAAATGGTTTATTAACCAATGGGTGAAAAATAAGAATTGAGGGCATGTTCGAGTTGTTTTTAATTGTCTGGGAAATCAAAAAGCATTCTTTTTGACGTCGATGTAGAGGGATGAGGCATTTAGGCAAGTTTTCGGGACAATACCTCTGATTAAAGTTGAATACAATAAATATTAAAGAACTCTGTCCATTTTTCTTTATGATATACGAATATGAATTTAAATACCATATGAATTTGTGTATCAGCAAAACACCTACAACTACACAAAAGAACAAAACAAATTGTAGAATGAAACAAAGTAATCTGTCTGTCCTATTGGTTTCCATTTATAGCACTTCCATAGCACTTATATTGCTTTTAACGATAATGAACATTGACAAAGTAATAAACCCGAATCAATCAATTGCATTGAGAACCTATGTTATAACTAACGTTAACTTATTGTGTGGCTTCTGTTAATGGTAGCTAAATAGAGCTGGCAAATAAAGCAAATGTTGGAAAGCGTTTAGAAGCTCTTAAGGGCAAACATTAGTGAAACACGAATTCATCATGTGAGGGAATTCAGTACTATCGATAATTGCCTAAAAGTATTTACCAAATGGGTTCTCTCTGAAGTAAGTCAGTAAGTATTCAACAACAGCTTCGATCAGTGACGAGAGTGTGTACTGTTCCTAATGGTATGGACATACATTTTCAGTCAATCTAATGGAATGAATATAACGATGGCTTTCTACTGTGGTTCCAGACTTACACATCGGCCAAGGGTTTGATACCTCACAAGTACAAGTGCCTTGGTTTTCTAAAACAGCTCGATGCAAATCATAAACTCGGTGACTTGAATGAATCATACCAATATTATCTGAGTTTCAGCTTTGAAGAAATACAAAATCTAATTTCGATCTGAGTTACAGTGTATAAAGATCCCAGATTTCCATATTGAAAAGGGCGATTTAGGCATATCTTTGAAATGGCAAACATTCAACCTTCAGCCACCACAAAGAAAGATTCCCGAGAAATCTTTGAGAACAAGATGAAGTGGTGGTTGATGTCTTGTCAATGGAGTGGTCTGTATATAGGCAACGTTCACATGGTTAAGAAAAGAATTTGGCTGAAGATTGTCCATAAGATCATCAGCTGTCTGGTATTCATGTATATACTTACTTACGTGTCGTTCCTTGCGTACCGTCTTCATTTCAAGTCGCTCTTTACATCCGGCTGGATTAGAAGCTTCAACGTTTTAGTGTGGGTTTCAGCAGTGGCTCTCTTGCTTCTTAGTGTCATGATTGGATTTGGACGAGGCAATCTCTCTTCCTGGTGTCGCGAGGTGTCCAAGTATTGTGATGACTATGGACTCAATGAGAAGATTGTTGTCACCTTAAGGAAGATCCCAAGAAGTGTCATTTCAAACCTTATCATCAACGTCATCCTGACTGGAGTAGAATGTGTTATATACATCTTGTTACTGGGTGCTGGAGAATATATATTCTTTTTCCCAAATGAAATGCAAGTCCTGAATATCACTTCATTTGCCATTATTATGTTATTTAAAAATAACATCTATTCAAATTTCAACCCTATTGTGCAGATTGGTTCAAATATTATTAGATATGAAATGGATCGTGCAAATAAAGAATTTGAAATCTGTTGTGGAGAAAAGAGTGAAGAAACGACAGCAGTCTCAACCATCGACTTGAAAGACAAAGAAACGGACGTCTCAAAGCGATTGGATAAAGCCATGGAACAGCACTCCCGCATCTGCGATCTCATTGGTCACTTCAACAATTGTTTGAATCACTACTCTGCAGCCTCTTTTCTGATTGGTTTGCCATTGTCATGTTTTGCACTTTACATTCTTCTAACTGTCGCCAAGGATACAGTGGATGTTGTCATGACGACCTTGACCGTCGTAATGTCATTAATTTCCATACTGAGTAACTGTATATTGGGTTGCTTTGTTAATTACAAGGTAAGGTAATATGTATTAAGTAGATAATAGATAATACAATGATAAAAGATCAATATTTAATAACTCAGTCCACATCACCATGGCAACGATTTCTAAATCCATTTTACTGATAGTAATCATTTTATTGAAAATGAGAAATCTGAAATTACTGAGTGTGATCATTTTATTGAAACTGAGAAATCTGTTCTAGGTGACTATTCATTTAGCAAAGTTGCAAAAAATAGACAAAGTATTGTGATTGACAAATTTAAAATTGATATATGTTTTCATAACTCTCCAGGCTCACAAGGCACTAGACCACATCTGGAAACTGCCAACTGAGAAGTTACACGAATCAACCATGAGAAAAGTTAGTGTCAACATATATAACATTAATATAGTATTTTATTACTCTTCCGTTGAAAATATCGTTGTTTAACAAATCCACCATGTTATTACAAATATGTGTCATAACATCACACACTGACAGAATTACTTGACTTAATACTGACGTAATAATCGTTAAATATGACGTCAAAATATCAGCGGACAGAGTGGGATGGTCATGTCGAGTTTTCGAAGATGTATTTAAGCCAGTTAAAAATAACATACTAAACTCTGTCCCGTTTCATAATTTTTTTTTATGAAAATCGTGAATGGTATAGGTATATAATTCGCTTTCTCTCGTTAAAAAAACAAACCATTCACTCGTTTCTTAAAAATGTTATTGAACGGGACATCATTTAGTATTCTCTATATATGTTAAGAATCAAGTAGTCAAGGTTTTCAGGGTAAAACATTCCTTTGTTGTCAAGAACCAGATACGATGTTTTGAAAATTTCTAAAACTAGTTCTTGTATCAAAAAAGAAAAGTAGAAATAGATTAGAGGATATAATTTCTTGTTCATAATGTGTTAACCTTTTCAATATCAAAAACGAAATTCTTCTGTCACTTCAACATTACTCTCCAAGTTATGCACACACAGATGTCTAAATGATTTTATTTATCATTCCCAGTTATCTCAGCTGACAATCCGACTAACAGGTACATCTATTGGATACACTGTGTATGGGTTCTTCACCTTCAACATGCCTGCTGTTCTCTCGGTAAGATTCTCTCCCTTTCAGGTCTCTCTGGCCAATCTCATACCATTAACTCATATACAGTAGAACTCGGATATAACGAACTCCAAGGGACCAAAGAATTTAGTTCGCTATATCCGGTGTTCGCTAAACGCATATACAGTAGAACACGGATATAACGGACTCCGAGGGACCAAATAATTTAGTTCGCTATATCCGGTGTTCGCTATACGCATATAATTTTAATAATATTATATAGGGACTGGACTTGAAAATGTGTTCGCTAACTCATATTGTTTCTTTTGAGAGGCATTTAGATGCTGGTTGATGAAGAAGAACAAGTTCTTATGTCGTGCAATAAAGAAGTTGACTATCCATAAGAACTTGTTCTTCTAGCTCATATAGCGACATCAATATTTGTCTTCTCTCGGTTACACACTATAAAAACGTGGAAATATACAAATCTTATACCATACACTTAAAAGGGTATATAATTGTCCTAGAGCAAACATCTATCAAAACCTGCAAGACCCTTTGAATGAAGTTCGATGCTTTGGAAACAAATTCGGGCATCAATCAACTGATTATCAACTTGTATTCTTATGTTCAGCAAGCAAGCCTCTTATTTTATAAAGGTTTAAAGGATTATTTTTAGCTCATCTGGCCTGTAAGGCCCGATGGGCTTATGGCATGGCATGGTGTCCGGCGTCCGTCCGTCCATCCGTCCGTCCGTAAACTTTGTGGAATTTCGACTTCTTCTCCAGAACCATAGGGGCTAGAAAGCTGAAACTTTGTGTACAGACTCCTTGACTAGTGAGGATTATAAATTGTAGCTTTGGTGGCCCTGTGACCCCTAATAAGGGCCACAGGGGCCACGCCCTAAAAACCTATTTCAATCTTCTTCTCCAGAACCATAAGGCCTAGAAAGCTGAAACTTTGTGTACAGACTCCTTGACTAGTGAGGATTATAAATTGTAGCTTTGGTGGCCCTGTGACCCCTAATAAGGGCCACAGGTGCCACGCCATAAATATATATTTTAATCTTCTTCTCCAGAACCATAAGGCCTAGAAAGCTGAAACTTTGTGTACAGACTCCTTGACTAGTGAGGATTATAAATTGTAGCTTTGGTGGCCCTGTGACCCCTAATAAGGGCCACAGGGGCCACGCCCTAAAAACCTATTTTAATCTTCTTCTCCAGAAGCATAAGGCCCAGAAAGCTGAAACTTTGTGTACAGACTCCTTGGCTAGTGAGGATTATAAATTGTAGCTTTGGTGGCCCTGTGACCCCTAATAAGGGCCACAGGGGCCACGCCCTAAAAACCTATTTTAATCTTCTTCTCCAGAACCAAAAGGCCTAGAAAGCTGAAACTTTGTGTACAGACTCCTTGGCTAGTGAGGATTATAAATTGTAGCTTTGGTGGCCCTATGACCCCTAATAAGGGCCACAGGGGCCAAACCCTAAAAACCTATTTTAATCTTCTTCTCCAGAACCAAAAGGCCTAGAAAGCTGAAACTTTGTGTACAGACTCTTTGACAAGTGATGATTATGAAATGTAGGTTTGGTGACCCTGTTGCTCCAATAAAGGCAACAGGAACGTCCTTCAAATCTATTTTCATCTTCTTCTCCTGAAGTACAAGGCCAAGAAAACTGAAACTTGTCGCCTTTATACTTAATTTTATGATTAGTGACCCTTTGGTCTCTACAAAGGGGGAATCACATTGGTCACACTCTACAGCATATATTGTAATTGACGATGAAGCCTGATGAGCTACAGAGCCAATGGCTCTATTTTTCATTATTTGTTTAAACTTTTTTCTATGATATGGAAAAAGCTTTATGCAAAACAGTTTCATTTGTGACATTTTTGAAAGCCCAAAAGAAAAATACTAAGAATGTTATTTTATGACAGCAGTGGTGGTATAATTGGTACATGAGATTGTTTTCATCTTCTATTGTCAGATCATTGGCTACATTATTACTCTTATTCTGTCGAATCCCGCCAGGGGCTTGGCAACTTTGTCTGCAGTAGAGAACTGTTCTACACGCAGTCAGATTTGGAGGCAATGCTACACTGAATTTCAATAACACCCATGGTTGCTAGTTCCAGCCGATGCTCGCATGTTTCACCGCAATGCATAGCCACAATGGTGTTGCGGGCTTTCTCCCTGCAATAATACTAGCAGCCGCGATAAAAGTTAAATACTCTTGAAAGCGGCGAAAACCCCCACATCACCTCACTCTTATTCTGAAATCTCGGGTATCATTTACCATTTGTTCCATCTTCTATTGTCAGATTATCGGGTGTATCGTGACCTACTTCATCGTGGTGATTCAGTTCAAGCCTTCAGAACAAACAGACTGCAGTGTGTGCAACAACTCTCTACCAGCATGGTGTGGCACCAATCAGACTGGCCTTGTGTGATTGTTAAAACGTTCATGACACGTTCATATAAACGTTATTTACTTATTACCAATATATGTCATAATTATGATGTCAATGTATTAGGACATATAACAGTCAGAAACAAATGGGAACATCTTGTTTGAATTATGCTTCTGTCAAGATGCAATACTAATAATATCTTGTATCGCATGTAATGAATTTGGAAAGTGGAAGATGTGACATATGACGGCTCAACTGTTTGAAAATATTGCTTCGTATACGTGTCGTCATGGTCATTACGATCTGTGAAAAGCCTTTTCTCTATTACCATTATGTATGTAAATTACTAAGCCAAAGACCTTTAATTTTAGAACTCATTACGTTAAATCGAGTATGCTATATTGGTTTAGTGTTATTGTTGTAACGTTGCTGTTTTGCTACATTATCTTCTTGAATGTGAAGCTGTGTAAATAACGAACATTTATTTTGGCATATGGCTAAGTCATAGGTATGAAATCATGTCACATAGCTTGCTTCATACAATATGCAATAAGTTTACGTAATATTCAGAGAAAAAAAAAACATTTGAAGATGTCTGTTAAATTTCAACATAACTTTGTTCAATGCGTGGAGCAATTCATAGCATATAAACTCATGTCCAAAAGAAACGATACCAAGTTTTCAAAGTCGTCCGAAACAAAATTCTATAACCTGACAGAGTCGAATTTAAGTGTGGCTAACAGGCATATTTCTTTTAAAAAGGTATGCACATTTTCATTCTTCAGGAAAAGATACTTTTGATTTTGTGTCTTTTCAAATGTACATGGAGTGCATAAATCGAAATTTCAAATTGTTTTATGAACAGAACTTTTGTCATTTCACTTTAAAATTGATAAAGTATTGAAATTTTGTCAGAAAAAAATGTTGTTGATATAATAGACTTTATTTGACATAAATTCGTTGACGCGTCACTGCACTAGAACGTTTTAAAACAACCGAAATAATTGCGATTGTTGAGCTCTTAAGGCTGGTTACCATTTGTACGACTCAAAGATGTGTCAATATGACAAGTAAGATTGTGTCCACACATTCCCATTAATGGAAAAGCTTCGATGCAGACGAAATGTGAAGTTGAACCCGCTGACAGAAGACGTAATTTAACGTTTGACCTTTTTTGTTACTTATGGCAGATTTGAAAGTTTGAACACTCCGGCTGCTCAAACCTGGCACTTAAGTAGCACATTTTAGTACTTTAACGAAATTATTGCGAAAACATCATTTCAACGAACCTCTGAACAACCAAAATTTTGACCCCTGCCTTCTTCAGATCAAATAAGTGCAAAACTGGGTTTCCCACCTTTAATTTGGATTCGCTGGTTGTTTAAACAAATGATTGATTAATAAGAGGTACTTTGTTTTAAATTTCTATCGTTTTCCTTCTTCAATCAGAATCATTACAAAATGGTGCAAAGTTTCTTTTGGAAGTCAGTGTTCATCAGAACAAATATATTAAAGAAAGGCTGCATAACCTTTTTTAAATATATTTTTCAAAAGATATTGGTCAAATAACTATATAACATAGATATTAGGCCAAAACAGCAACGATACAGTTTCTCAATGAAGCTACAGCTAAGTAAACATTGCGTAACAAGGCGTCTGCTTGTCGCCGTCCAGCGACAAACCAAAACAAGGCTGAGAGGCCACGGGCAGGGGATACCGGAAGTGACGTGGCAGTAGGCGAAGCGTTCGTCTGCTTATATGGAAAATGATAGGCGAAATCCGCAGTTCTGCCTTTTCAAAGCGATTAATAGTATGTTATATCACTGTGTTGCTGTCAACTGTCCTAGAATATCTCCTGATGAAGTTTCCGTAGACAAATTCCCATCATATTGATGGTTTCACGCCAAATTGACCCGCTGTGTTAGGTCAAACAGAGCAATGTGACAATCTACATCGAACTCACGTGTTCCGATCACTACACCGATTTTCTGCTTCGAGCTCGCATTTTCACTGAATGAACAGTTTGGCATGCAGAGAAAAGGGAGATTAGTAAAATATAAAACATAGCACAAAGTTTTGGGCTGATTTATGGTAATAATCCGAATATACAATGCTCACATTTAGATTTGAACGTTGTGTAAAAAGGTTGAATAAACAATGACATTGGTCTGCAGGTGTTACTTACTCTCTTTAGATCAGATACTCACTTATTACACAATTATTTTACTGTCTATCGTATGTCCTGTCTGTTTCCTAAGTAGATGATATCAAATGATGACTATAGCAGGTAGGTTATATAATGCACAATCATCAACACCTGGCTATTTTATGACATCAGCTAATTAGGTAACATCAAATAGCAATTGTATTCCTTAACATCCCTTTTTTCTCCGATTGGTAAATCATAACCTATTAACCTGAAATTAGGAATACCGTTTTTGCTCTATCTGATAATTATTTTGGATAAGGTTCATTTAATAAATCTTCATTCTGTTTGGCCATGTATCGGGTATTGTTGTGGAAAATATCTCCTCTATGTACCAGAGTGAAAACATTAAGATTTTCAGTGAAATGCCCTATTAAAATAATGTTTTAAACAAGACATCAGTGATCATCCAATACATGTCTTTCATTGAGAATTGTAAATTGTCCATCACTAAATGAAATAACTAAGAAAAACGTATATATTTTTTATCCTGTTACAAAATGAAGTCAAAGGCAATTCAAAAAAATGGTTTAAATGTAAAAAAAAAATAGTATTGTATAATAACATCCTTTCTGCTGTGCTACTAAAGTAATATTCAATAACAACCAACAACTGTGCACGAAGATAAAACAGTTCACACGGGAGCAATTGTTTACATAAACATCCGGGTTCTCACGTGCAGTCTTATGACAACATTGCGCAAAGCGAGACCATCTAGGCCTACATGCTGTAGCATTATGCGCACAACTTCGTTTTTAATCAGGGTCTTACGTTTTCATCAATACACATTGCCAGTTGAATAAATAAACTACCGATTTATTGAAGGTTTGAGATGTGTGGATGTTGTTTAGGGTGTTTAATCGACGGTTAAACATCGAGCTGTAATGTTAGCTTGTGTTGTTTTACATAACGAGGGCACACAGGGGGGTATCACATCGCCTACTAACACGTCACGAGGCAGTCACGCTTCAGTGCGTTTTATTCTGTTCGCCGGCCTAATTAGGCGGTGTTCTTTATACAGTCGTAATTAAGCCGTTTCTAGGTCGATTTCAGAAATTTAAAGTTGAGTCCATGTGAAATTGTTATCACTATTTCATGAATCCTGAAAGTTGCCATATAGCATTTCAGTCCATCTTTAAATCTTATGAAAAAATGACTTTGTAAAACATCCATCTCTGAAACCCTCTATTGGATCGCTTTACCATCACTATAACTCACTTAACAAATGCTCATCGCATTTGGTGGATACATTTTTCTGTACTAACTTTTTTTGTCTTCTATGATAGATAATTTTTGTGTGGCCATAACCGCAACTTTAAGTTGTTGAAAAGTGTGATCGAGTCATAGTGACAGTTAGACCGGTATTCCATGTGTCCATAATGCCAATCTATTAAATAAATTTATATCAACAGGTGTTATATTAGTAAGTCCTTATATAAATTATGTCTGAATTTTTTTAGATTACCGAAATGTGTTATGCTGCTTCTCAGAAAGCAACGTTCCAAAAACTCATTTGAAATCGTCTTAGCATATTAATCTTTTTTCCAAATCTGTTGACTACTTCAAAAGGTCTTTTCAAGATGAGGTGAGATTATACCTTTCACCTCTTTTGAATGTGCATTTCCTTCTACAACTACAACTATGTTTACTTCTACCGCTACTTCTACTAGTACTGTAGTACTGCTACTTCGAATACTGCTGCTGCAACTACCACTACTTCTGCTAGTACTACTGCTACTACCATACTACTACTACCATACTATTACTACCACTACTATTACTACTACCACTACCATTATTACTACTACTACTGCTGCTGCAACTACCACTACTTCTGCTGGTACTACTACTACCACTACCACTACCACTACTATTACTACTACTGCTACTGCAACTGCCACTACTTCTGCTGGTACTACTGCTACCACTACCACTACCACTGCTACCAATACTACTACTACTACTGTTACTACTACCACTACTACTACTACTGCTGCTGCTGCAAACTTCTACTTCTGCTGTCACTGATACTACTTTTTCATGTTCTTGTTTGCTGTAAAAGTCTTTATTCAAACGTATCAATGTGTTTGAAGCACTCTTAAAATGTGTCAAATGTCTTAAGTCTGAAAAATGAAAACAAACAAGTCCATTATATCTCCCTTGTTTATTACCAACATTGTTTGTGCAATTTTGTTACATTCATACTACACATCTATCTCTTGAAGGTCAGGCAGAAACGGATACTAAAGTACTCACATTTCTAATTCACAAGCTGTCTTCTGCAGGTCACAGAAACTAACCTAAGAGAAACCACAGTCTCCGGGTTTGCTTTATTAAAAGAATATTTATATAAGCTAATAAATCAACATGCAGAAATCTTACATTACGACTAAGGCTTGCCGTTATTTTCAAGACAGATTTGTCAAATCATCTTAATTATTATCAATGATATTTGTGATTTTTGTCAGTAATAAATGAGCATGCAGAAATCATAAATTTTTTAAGCAAATACAATGACCATAACAAATTATCAAAATGATATATGGTCATTTTTGTATATATAGCTAAACGTAGGAATTTTTAAAACATTGTCGTTTCTTAAATTAAAACTCCTTCTTTAAATCAAATACACAAGGAACAAAACGATTGTGTACCCGTCAAATCTTAACATTGTTCCAAGATATTTGCACATCATTCCTCTGTACTAAAGTACCCGTTACATCCCCAGTTCATTGTAACATTGTAACACAAAGAAACAGACAGGAAATGGTTACATACAGTTACACACAGGCGTTGGAATAGATCTGGAATAGCCTGTGGTGTCAACATAACAAAAGCTGGTAAATACAAAAGTCTCAAAAATATAATAAACAGAAAAGAACAGGAACTGAGAGACAAGACCATGAACAAAGCACTATGGATTGGTGACAAACTCTACATGGTAATTGATTTTTCATTATCATTTGTAATTTAGTAAATGTTATGAAATCGACTTAAATATATTTCATTGTTATAATTTGAAACTCTTGCTTAACTGCTCAAATTGCATTTCAAATATTTGAAAAATCTTAAAGCGTACAAAGACTATTATTCTTAAAGAAACACCAAGGTTTCATAATATCAATTAAGAGATATTTCTTCTGTGTTTCTCACATACATGTAAATCAGCAACATAATGCATGGAAACATCAAAATCAGAAATAATTGTACCATTTAAAGAAAGTTTGCCATTTTATTGCCACTTTTCACACCTACTAACAGAGACAAAACTAGTATAAAGTTAGCACTACAAAATATAAGTATATGGATTTGAGTATATGAATAAACATAGGATATCAAAAGCACTGGTCCCAAAGCTTAAGATTTTATTTAATAGAAGACAAAAACGATAAAAATCAACCGCAATGTTCCATCCAATTTTTAAAATCCCCATCATACAATGTCATGTCCACCAGTGGATATGCTTCTTTCAAATAAAGGGGGAATATTTTTTTTCGATTTGGAAGGCTTTTAAATCTAAAAAATTTAAAATCTAGTTAAAACTAGCTGTAATGTTATCGTCCCCTAAGTCCTTACGTTACATCTAGCTACTAACCCACCTGGTCCGTGTCGCGCATGCGCGGAAATCAACCAATGGATAAAGAACTGGCTGATCCCTTTGAATCGGACAATCTAGTTAATACAAGCTGTTAGAATCGGTCAATTTAGTTAAAACTAGCTGTAATGTTTATTTACAATAAGTCATACATTAAATCATTGATATTTATGCTCATAATGAGCAAAATGCAACATAAATCCTAACGAAGCCCAATTCAAAGAGATCAGCCAGTTCTTTTTTCATTGGCTGATTTCCGCGCATGCGTGACACAGGTGGGTTAGTAGCTAGATGTAACGTAAGGACTTAGGGGACGATAACATTACAGCTAGTTTTAACTAGATTATAAAAATCTGTATATATCTACGCAGTTATTAATCTTTTTATATCTTGATAATATTGTAAATATTATACTTTTCTTGTAAGATTACAATTTCATATAGTGCTTCGTTATTAATTTCTAATGGAAAAAAATATGGAATCAGATATAAAAAATATGGAATCAGATATAGAATAAACTAAATGATTGAATTTGAACACAATAACTTTGTCTGAGTTATCTCCCTTCGTGCAGTTTTGGCTTGCCAATATTTTCCATGTTTATAAACCAATCTCTCAACTGTGTTTCCCTTTCTGAGGAAAAGATATATCCTTTTTTGTTTTTATAAGAAACACAAGGAGGACATATTCTTAAAACTTTGAGATTGATAATAAGCATGGAAAAGGTGGAAAGCCCAAAAATGTAACATTGCATAAAACAGTTCCTCTTCTGAATATCGATAAATAATTGCAAATATAAACATACATTTCTACAAACAATCAACACACACTTCCTCATATACACATTGTGAAAAACACCAGTACAGGATACATTAACCACCTTAATATAACAAAACAAAAAGGCTCCAAAATAAATAATTGTATATCAATAGTAAATTTTCACTCAGTGAACTTTTTGAGTTTATATAAACAATCACATCATAAATCTGTAACAATAGTAGAACAAAGCTTGACAATTTGTTTGGCATTCGCACGTGCTGTTCTGACGTTAGTTCATGGTTTTCATCGAATATCAAAATAATATTGCTTTTACAATGGTGTATGAGATGAGCTTGAAACTTTAAGATCTCTTACATTTTAACAAAAGCTTCATTATGATGCAAACAAAGAGTGGTGAATTGATGACAAATTTACCTTTCGAGAACATCTATGTTAGACATCCCGAAAAGATACTCACTGTCTGGAGCTGGCACTATTTTGTTGAAAAATATAGTAAGGGACATAACTCTTATTCAACACAGTCAGAGCCACAAAGTGATGCCTATCACTTGATTCACAGTATTACACCCGATAGTTGAAGATCTAGACAGGAATAATATTAAACCAGATATATATACTATCAACCTCTTGCGACTCATACAAGTTCACATACCATGACCTCAATGTTGTCATGTGACCAAATAGGCCAATCAGAAAGACAGATATAAACCATTCATATGATAATATAATTTCATAAAGTTATAAGTAGGTGAAAGTGGACTTTTTCCAATGATAAAAGAAGTCATGAAGTATTGTATCCAATTAAATTACATGGGATTCAATTGACCAATGACATAAGAAATGAACGCAATTTTATAGAACAAAATATTAAGATTTTTACCATTGACATTTGACTGAAGTTAGTTGCATACATAAAATAACACCTGATGCAAGTCCTATCACATTGCATTAATTTAGCCAAAGTGTCACCAAAACAATCTTATCATTTGAGTTCAGCTTATGGTTCTGTGGATCATGTGAGAATAATTATTGAGGATTTCATTAATGATCATAATAAAAGAATGTTTTTGTCACGATTATCAATTGCATTCCCTGAGAAAATTCTATGAAAAACACAAGAAAATATATAAACATCCTTACAAAAATATCTCAAAAAGATGATGGAAGCCATGACCAAGAATCTCAAGACAGTTCTTCACAACCAACGACTTTGTAAATGCCAACCAAATTGTCAAGGACAAATTTCATTAATTTGCACCATCTTTCCACTCAACACCGACCAACACAAAGCTACATAGGCTCTACCCTTCCAGACCTTGCGATCTACTTTAATCCCTACCTTGCTGAATTTTTTGGTACCAAACCAGTCTCAGAATAACAAACTATCAAGATCCTTGCCGTCTGTCTTAACCCCTTCCCTGCTGAATATATTGGAACTAAAATATCCAGACCTTGCCATATGTCTTAACCCCTGCCCTGCTGAATATATTGGAACTAAAATATCCAGACCTTGCCATATGTCTTAACCCCTTCCCTGCTGAATATATTGGTACCATACCATTCTCAGAATAGAGACATGAAGATCTCTATTGAGAAATCTCCGCTCTGGCCAAGACATACCTTGATCACAGATAAGAGAAATTTCTTTGACTTATCCCATACCTAAGATTAAACAAGTTTTGTAATGGGGTCTCATGTCTTTGAAATTGTAAAAAAAATTCTACTTAGACATAACCTTATCACAGGAAGAGATGATAATTTCTTGCCTTACTCCATTTCAAGGCAGAATTACGGATTATGGTTTTGAGTCTCATATTTTTTAAGTAGCAAACAACTTCTTGCTTCAGAGAACTCGATCAAAAAGAGAGATGGCGACTTAATTAAGCAATAG
Organism: Steromphala cineraria; assembly: GCA_916613615.1. Classification (NCBI taxonomy): domain Eukaryota; kingdom Metazoa; phylum Mollusca; class Gastropoda; order Trochida; family Trochidae; genus Steromphala; species Steromphala cineraria. The sequence continues at coordinate 12,587,139 of OU744728.1, forward strand.
GCTTGTGAAGGCAAGGCCGGATTTGACTCGGTCTATAACAAGGCTGAATTACGGTCAGTGTTGAATGGAAACATAATGCAAAACAAGCACAGCTTGTACCACAACAGTAAAACTAACGTTTGACTGCTAATTTCAAAACATTTCTAAAAATCACCGCTACCTTCAAAACTAAATTTCCTTTTCTCTAAAATATACTGGTAATTCTGTCAAATACTATTTGCCCATTATCAAACATTGAATATATCTCCCTATAAATTTGATAATATATCCTATAAGTAGTTGTGTGTGAATCAGTCTGTGACCCATACCCTGTTGAAGAGGAGCATGAAGTTATCATATATCATGAAAGTGATCGCTACGTCCAGACACACTCGACTCAGTCGTGGAATGGTACCTTTGTAGAACCTGTAACAAACCATATCACAAAGTTGAAAATAATAGGGGCGTTTTTTGTAGGTAATTTTTTTGGGAAATGTAATTATGTTTTTCCAGGTTATGTTATATTGAAAATATAAAGAAAGAATGCTTTGAATAAGTGAAGCCTTGCAAAAATTCAGGTATTCTGCATCTAAAATGCATCTACTACAAAAGAAGATAAATATATCAAACTTTAAATCATGTTTAGTTTTTACCAAAAAATATAGAGCCATTGGCTCTGTAGCTCATCAGGCTTCATTATCAATTATGCTGTAGAGTGTGGCCAATGCGATTCCCTCATTGTAGGGGCCACAGGGTCACCAATCATAAAGTAAAGTATATAGGCGACAAGTTTCAGTTTTCTAGGCCTTATACTTCAGGAGGAGAAGATGAAAATAGATTTTAAGGACGTTCCTTTTGCCTTTATAAGGGGCAACAGGGTCACCAAATCTACAATTCATATTCCTCACTTGTCAAGGAGTCTGTTCATAAAATTTCAGCTTTCTAGGCCTTATGCTTCTGGAGAAGAAGATGAAAATAAGTTTTAAGGGTGTGTCCCCTGTGGCCCTTATTAGGGGTCACAGGGCCACCAAAGCTACAATTTATAATCCTCACTAGTCAAGGAGTCTGTACACAAAGTTTCAGCCTTCCAGGCCTTATGGTTCTGGAGAAGAAGTCGAAATTCCACAAAGTTTACGGACGGACAGACGGACGCCGGACAACATGCCATGCCATAAGCCCATCTAAAAAGGCATTTCATCATTCCTGTCAGGAGAATTGTGGCCTAGTTTTCACGTTTCTATCCTGTTTATAATTTTTTTTTTTTATGCAGAAATTTGTTGTTGTTGCTTGCCACCTATGACACTTCTGAAACTGAAGTCACCGAAATAAATACAGATGGCCAAAATGTTGCTAGCAATTTCAGCAGAATTTCAAAAGCATTTTCCCCAAGTTCAATGTCAAGGCCACAGGAGTAACTGAATCAGTTGATTGTCAAATGGATTTACACAGATAGAATGAATTAAGAAGATATGTTCAATACTTTATCGACAGGACAATTGACAATTAATTTTCTAAATGCCTCTCAAAGAAGTACAAAGATAAAACTTGGATCAGGACTTCTACCGGTATTAATAATTTCTCATTTTAGAATTTAAACCAAATATATATGATATCAGTAAGGGTTCAAGACTTACGCTCTTGGTCCCTCGTGTTTAAAGATCTGCACTGCACAGTCTAATGTGTTCTTGTATTTGGATGCCTCAAGACCCTATAATAGACACATAAAACATTTAACAAGTACTGCCATATAAACATATATACTCAATATAATAAGTTAAGGACCACTCTTGTTTTCAATATTAAGATATTCTATAGTTAATTTGATGATGTATACAACACCAAAATATTGAGTATTTAGGGGTTTGAGTATAGCATGACATGCTACTGTTATACTATTGTTCAAAGAATGATAAATAGTGAATACTAAACGACATCCCGTTTGATTAAATTTTTATGAAAAAAAATTGGGATTGGTTTGTATTTTAACCATCGAAAGCACATGTTTTGTTCAGCTGGCGATGTTAATACACAATGTGTAATAACTTTTTAGATTTATTAGACAGCGATGTCTTCAACAGGCGAGTAATAAATGCCTTAATCACCAGTCAAATGGTATATGTATCTACCATACCTGCATTCTTGTTTTGATGACATCGATGGGCGTGTTACCAAAGACGGAGGCTGCTCCTGCAGTGGCGCCAAAACATCCAACAAGCAGCGTCGGTACGTGTTTCTGTTTATCCTCCCCTCGATACCAGTCCTTCATCGTTTCCATGACAAAGAATCGGATTGCTTGGTTACTACCCTGCTTAATTATTGTCGGTGTCAACCCTTGATAGACTCCGTGCAAACCTGGGGTACAAAATGAGTAGATTACTACAAGTGCAAATGTGTCATAAAATTTCAAATAAAGTATTGTGAGATATATCTTTCAGAGTTTATTCAATAGCAAGGCTATTACAGGATGACCCTTAACAGATTTCAATTTCATTGCTATCCATTTGCTACGATTGTGAAACATGGTTAGGTATGAGAAAGGAGCACATATTTGTAATGAGCTAAGAATGTTGATGTTATTGTGTTGAATATGGTAACAATCTTATCATTGCAACGGGTTCTACTCAGGCGTTGTTTTCCGTGTCACAAGTGAAATATATCACTGATGCTGCTCACTTGTGTCAGATAACAGGTAATCCTTTTGACAGCCATAATTTTTTCATTCTTATTTTTACCATTTCTATTCCATTAAATAATAAAGAGAAAAATAATTACTTAAGGTCAAAGTTAGTTATTTCCATATAGTAACAGAATAAAATATATCAAGTTTCTTTTTACTAAGTTTGATGACTAAAACTTGTATTTAAAGAGTCAACTCAAAGCTCACAAAACCTCTTATCATTATTATCAAAATTACGATTACAACACATAATTAGCTGACAACTGTTCAATTAATGAATCATTCAAGGTGAGATGAAAAACTGAATTGATTACAAACCTTGTTCTTTGACGATACAGCGTACACCATGAAAGAAACCTTTATAATGAGGATTTTTCGATGTTTGGTCATTAATGAATTTCACTTTCACAGTTTCCATGGGTGTGACAGCTAAAATAGCTTCGCTTACACCAGCACCTGCACAAATAGAAACAGAGAAACAATGTAACACAAAAGACCAGCTCTGCACTTAAATTTTGTTACATCAGCAGTTTTTGTCTCCGCTTTAGGCTTCAACATATACCCTGATATCCATCAAGCCTAATTCCTCATAATGTGTGCATGTTGCAGGATGAATGAATGCATGATACAAGTCTGCGAAGTAGCTAGCGCAAAAGAGCCTTTTCTTTATTTTTGAATTAAAGAAAATCCTTGACGGCACAGATCAAAAGAGATACTGGAGCTGGTGTCAGGTCATATTTCATACACTGGATGGGTGGATTCAAACTCAACTCTGCAGATTTACTGCATTTTGTAACATTTCTCAACTGCAAAAATGAGGCCAAATTAAGTCACCAGAGATATTTCATCCTTTTAGTCAATAAAAGCTTACAGTACAGTCTGAACATCTGGTTTGTACATACTATAGAGTCTAGTATAGTATAGACATACACGAACTAGAGGATATCAATACATTTCTCAACTGCAAAAATGAGGCCAACTTATGGTTTGTACCGGTATGTACTATAGACATACACGAACCAGAGGATATCAATACACTGCACACCAACATATGGGTTTGCATTAGCAGCCATTACTGTACAAAAAGTCTAAATAGAATTGAATTAGAATCTGATAGACCACCAACCCCTTCTCCTAAACTCATCTATATCAGTACAGTATAGGTCACACGATAGTGTAGTTATCAGCATACACTCCACAAAGCACTGGGGTGAACATAAGTCCTTGAGACAACCTCAGTGCAATGTTAAATACGGAATTAACATCAACGTTTGTAAAAGTTGCTTTGAGAAAGGAGGTCTGTTCTCTGGTGTTATTTAAGAATCCAGGTTAAGGCACCATGAATATGTGACCATGGATCTTATCTGTGTTGTTCACCTGAGCAAGGCACTTTATCCACATTGCACCCAGTTCACCTAGCTGTCCAATTGGGTACCTAACCATGGAACTAATGGTTGATATTGTTGCACAAAGTGTTCAGTAGTTGCTTCAAAAGTACAGAATTATGTTTGGTAAACCCGACACATTATATTGGACTTGAAATTGGTATAATATTCATTATGTTTATTTTCATTTCTTAATAATTATTATCATTTCTCACCTAAACCACACAACATCCTCTTGTGGGGAGAGAGAACACCGCGTTCATCAACTTGGTGTTTCTTGAGCTCTTCAAAAGCACCGAATCTGGAAACAAAGAAATGACATTGTTAGTTTGCTAGAAATAACTTAGAACAGTCACAACTCATTAAGTCACATCTGGTTAAAGAGCTGTCATCTTGAATTTTGTATGAATGATAAAATAGGGTAGTATGGTTACTTATTTTACAAAATATTAATTAATTAGACTCTTTATATTGAAAGAATATCAACACATTCGCAAATGATTAATGACAAGACTAATCAATGCTGAAGCAAGGTGTTTAACACTCAGAGAACCAATGAATCATTTCTCTTTAATGTTTTTTGACAAAGTGTGCACTTATTGATAATCACTGTTAACAGTTGCTAAACAATTTGTCATATCTATATCAACAAAAATATGACCCTCAATACTATGTTTCAACTGGGTTCAGTTATATAAAAACTGGAATGTCTCAATGAATTACTTGTCAACAACAATACCCCTAAAGGACTGTCTTTTTAAGTAAAAAAACTTGATCATAATGACTCTGACTTTTCATTTGTAACAGAATTGATGCTGGATAGGATAAGCAAAAGATATGTTTGATATAATGATTTTTACTTATTAATACTTCAGTTGTGTTTGTATATTGTTAAGGAATGCATTGGATACATAATATCTTAACTTTTTACACAATCATATTGTACAACATGGGTAGATATAAATTGAACATATATATATGGCAGTCTGCAGGGCTTGGTTTTAAACTAGCATGGAAAATTAAACACAACTACTACGTTAAAACGACTGAATAAATATAAAATCATCATAAACCAAAATAACAAATTGGAATGATGATATTACCATAGTTTCAACCTATAAAACTAAAATAATTCGAACCCTTTTCACAGAATACCAATATGGTTACACTTTTGAATATACTTCCTTGATTCTAAGATAAAAATCGTCAAATACGCACCACTCCTTTTCAGTAATATTTCTTTTAAATGATAAGAAATGAAAGCACTATTTAAAAAGAAATTGAAAAAAATCAAATTTACAAATTGAAAATTTAACAAACCCTTTTTTTAAAATAATTGAAAAATATTACATTTTCATTTTGAAAGTGTATCAAACACATTTTTTTAAAATATATATATATATGTATATTAAATTTTCATTTTGAAAGTTTAACAAACACTATTTAAAAAAAAAAAAAAAAAATTTCATTTGAAAGTTTTACAAATAGCCTGGAACGATGCAAAGGTTCAAGAAGCTAAAAATCTCCAAGTACTAACCATTACTTGGAAGTAATACTTCTTTAAGATTAATAGATTATAAGAAATCTAAGCCCTATTTAAAAAGAAAATATTAAATTTTCATTTTGTAAGTTTAACAAACACTATTTAAAAAGCAACTGAAAAATATTATATTTTCATTTTGAAAGTTTTACAAACACTATTTAAAAAGCAACTGAAAAATATTAAATTTTCATTTTGAAGGTTTTACAAACACATTTAAAAAAAAAAAATTCATTTTCATTTTGAAAGTTTTACAAACAGTCTGGATCTATGCTGAACGACCTTCAAGGGTTCAAGAAGTTGGCCAGACAGGCAGGTCGATGTCAATATTTGTTCAGGGTCGTCTGTTCCCAGATCAATGTTCTAAGGCCGTAGTAACAGGGGATACATTGAGGGAGTAGTGATTTTGCAACGGTAGTGACAGCCACTCAACTGTCATACATATGCTGGGGCAAACAGAGAAATTTGAACTACTGCATGTAAACAAATAATTCAAATGGGGTTTTTTTCAACATAAGTGACAGCCTTTTCGATGGCATACATATGTGGCGCAAACCAAGAAATTTGAATTATTGCATGTAAATAAACAAATGATAAGAGTGATGTTTTCAAGGTTAGTGACAGACATTTAGCTTTCACATATATGCTGGGCCAAATATATAGGTGCAAAACAAGAATTTTGTATTATTGCATTTGCATATGTATAAACAAATTTGATAAATAGTTTTTTTTCAACAATTGTGACAGCAATTTAGTTATACATTTGGTTGGGCAAAGTGAGAACTTATAATTACCCGGTATTGCATAAAGATAAAGAAAATAATTAGTTCAGAATTTTAAATTATTGCATATGAATAAGCACATTATAAGAATCAAGTGAATTTTCAACATTAACGATGTCATACAAATGCTGTTGCAAACTGAGAAATTTGAATTATTGCAAACAAATAATATATACATATAGATTTACATGATTTCTGAACAGTTGTGACAGACATTTAGCAAAAGGAGAAATCATTGATGCTTATAGATACACAAGTATTTGATAGTTAGGATCAAGTGATCTCTCTGTAGTCTAACTACCCTGTACTTATTGGGCAAAAAGAAAATCTTTCATAGAACAATCAAATACATTGTGAGATTAAAGTGACTTATCAAAAGTGTGTGGCCATTTCTGAGTAATACATGCTTGATTTAGATAGAATTATAAACTCTAACATTCATCCTGAAGAGCTCAAAAGCTCCTCATATGTTCTGTGATAAAGGAAATAGAATTGCCTGGCCATTCAATCTTCGTTTTTGCTTTCAAACATCAATTTGAAATAGTTCAACAGCAGGTTAAAGTGACCGAGAATTAAATTAGGACAAAAGAATTTGCTCAAACAGAAAATCTATAAACACAATCAGGGTCATTCAATTATTGACCAAATGAGTATACAATAACTACCCATTGTTCCAAGCAGTAATTATCAACCATGGCATAATATCATTAGAGCATTTTGACTCTCAAACAATTTCATATATATATATATAGTGACAGTTCATGTATATAAATACTTCATACATTAACAGATATAAACATTTTTAGTTGTGTCATTGTCTGCTACAAGTACTGTTGCAGTTTAACAATGATACAATGTCACAATGAGTCAAACTATTTCCATAACTATTTGTTGTTGTCATAACAAAAGATAAACATGGGTTCATTAGGTCACAAAAACTTGCTTAAGGTAAGCTAAAAACAGCTAATGCTCTCATAGTACTGAAATGAAGAGTTGAGGGCAAAACATAGATCAAATTCGTTAGCCCTAAGTTACTGAATTTGATTCTCACAAAAAGTATTCACTATTTTAAACTTTCATTTGTGTTAAAAAGTCTAAACGAGAGTCATTATAATTTTGCCTTCTTGCAAAGATCTTCACAAAAACAGTGAATTGCACATGCCCTAAGGGAAAGCATAGTTTAATGAAAGGGAAAAAAGGTACACAACAGAATGAAATAGTGAAGCTCCCTCAAAAAGATCATTTTTTTGCAACAAAAGAATATCAACCCTTTAAATCAAGGGAGGTAAATGGATATATTAACGAAGCGGGATCACTCCATACAACAAAGGGAGATAACTTGATAAACAAAGGGAGATAACTTGATAAACAAAGGGAAGTAAATGGATAAACAAGGGGAGATAACTTGATAAACAAAGGGAGATAACTGGCTCAAAGATAATCAAAGGGAGATAACTTGATAAACAAAGGGAGGCAATTTAACCCACCTGACTGCAGATTTAGGAATGGATCCATATAAAAGCACACTAAGTCCACGATATAAACCTCGCACACCATGTTCATGAACAGTCACTTTCACACAGTCTATTGGTCCCTTGTATTTTTTCACTGCTCCAGTACGTTCGTCCAATTGCAGCTGAGTTTTTACATATTCCGTAGGAAATGTGATACAGATTTCCAGACCACCAGTTATTCCTCCTGCAGACAAAAGAAATAAGAGTTATTACATACATCAACACCGAGTCAATCACGAATATCATTACCGAAGGAGCACAAGTAATTAAATGTTAAAACATGCTACTCAAAAGAATTTAAGGAACATTCTAGTAATACTTATTCAATTCTTCCCTGCTGACCTCTGCTACAACAAGTCGAGCACTTTCAATGCTAGAAATACCTAATGATAATCTTGTAAATAAAGCTAGTTGTGCAATGAGCTACATTCTTTTGTAAAATCCCATCATTTAATTTTTTTTCTTTTTATACTGTTGAGCATATTTGACTTCCTGTGTCATATGCACATCGTAACTGACACGACAATGTATGATGTAACTTGATATTTGATCAAATTAATAAAAGTACCGAGGGTACAGAAGCTCACCTTAAAATGAATGATGTGGTAATATAGTTTAATTGTGTAACCATATTTTATATGATAATTGATTATGGCTGCCATCATGATTTTTGTATCTTTTAAAATGCTAGTCTTCTGTTGGAAAAAATTAGAGCACGAACAAACATTAATACAAGAATGTTAATAAATCATGATTTGTTAACAAGCAGTAGGTTTTTGTATAACTTTTTTTTATATCTATGGCTGAATTGGTGACCATCTTGTATTTTTTAATCTTCAAAATGTTACTTATATGTGGGCATCCATATTAATTTTATTATCTTGATTGGTTTAGGAGTATTCATTTAAATGTCAATCAATAATAACAGGTTTTGTGACTCTTGAAGTCAAGAAATAGTCCCGAAAATCTCAAGAATTCTTTCTTAAAAGTACTTGTACAGTACCAAAGTTTTCAAACACAATCACAAAAGTCAACAAACTGGTTAATCCAATGTTAGATTAGTCACACTCTCAACTTCCAAAGAACTAAAAAAAGATGCACATTAACATTTGGAATATATCCCTCTGACACAAATCACAAATTCAACTAGTGATAAGTCCAATTGCCAAAGTAAACTGTCCAGGTCAATGTCTCATGTGATTCTAACTGAAGATTTCTGAATATCTTAAATCTTGACATATGTTAGTGCAATCTGATTGGTCAGAATAGGCTAGCCACATGGGGGTTTATGCTAATTACTAGATATGATGACCTGTGATGACCTCTTGCACCTGCATGTAGCTTATGTAACTTATCCTCTTATGTAAGTTACTGTTATTCCATAATGTGAGTGTCTTCCCCTTAATACAGTATGCAATACAGATATTAGGAGGGGAGTTGCAGGAGAGGGGCTGGAGGATAGGAGGGGAAAGGAGGGATAGAAGAGAGGTTTGCAATGGAAGGACAGGAGAGGAAAGGGGAGGAGGGGAAGGGGGGGTAGAAGAGAGGTTTGCAATGGAAGGACAGGAGAGGAAAGGGGAGGAGGGGAAGGGAGGATAGAAGGGGTGGGGGTAGAAGAGAGGTTTGCTATAGAAATAATCTGGAGGTCAACTCAGTAATATGTTTATTGAAGTATTTTAATATTAATTGCATGGAAACAACAGTTAGTGTTGAGAGTGAACAAATTTAATCATTTTAAATGCTTTTGAAAAGGATTTGTTTGAATTGAATGATCATTATAATTATCTAGATAATCATCGTTCAGATCGTAATCAGATCCCTCACTGGCTATGTTATTTGGCCTTTTATGAAGTGTCAGGAATTATGTAACCCACTGATATCATTAGATGTTTTATTTAAAAGGATTTATTAAAACACTCATGGTTCAGGCTGTTCGCAGATAAAGATGATTCATACAGTTTTTTGTAACTGTATTTATAGTGTTGATAAATATTACAACAAGTGCATCAATACAAATATAAACACATTCATTTGATTGACCAGGAAATGTATTCTTTTCAATGAATTTTATGAAATCTAATTGAAAATTCAATATAAATGACATATTGACCATCTTGGATTCTTGATAATAAAATGAATGCGTCTTTGTCAGGAATCACTATATAAAAAAATACTCACTTTTCAGAATGATATCTTAATTGATTTAGTAGGAGAAGTACTTGGCCTGAAATCTAATTGAAAAATAATGACTTCTATGTTGACATGTTGTTCCCAGAGCCCCTTCAGCATGATACAATTATCATTTAGTTTTACAGGTTTTCATAAAACATATGGTATTGGAACTGGAACTTGATACAAATTACCTCTTTCTACAATAACTTATGTAGATTACTGTACATAAAAGCAGATTCTTGACTTATTAATATTAACTCATCTTGCAGATTGTTGTACACAAAAGCTGATTCTTGACTTGTTTAAATTGTTATTTGTAAAAAGTATTATTATTAATAGAATACAAGTATACTTTTCATAAAGTCAATTTATATACTTTCCATAAAGTCCATTGCTTAGACATGATAATTGCCATACATCATTATGTTGTATTTATCAATTACCCATAAGTAAAGATAACTAAGCAACATACAAGCAGGCAGGGCTGCTAGCCCCAGATCCTTAAGGAGAGTGTAGCAATTTGGGGATTTGGCTTTGTGTATTTGGAGAAGAATAGTGTGCTGAGCATGTAAACCTGAACTCTGGCTAAGCCCTTATGTGTGGTATTTAAAAACTTGACGGGAGAGAACATGCATTGTTGTGAAAAATATATATAATTTCACAAAACATAGTTAGCTTATGTCCTAAATTGATTTTGTGTCAAGAAGAACTTCTGTTAGATATAGAAATGGTATAAATATGAGTAAACACAGGAAATGGAACCTGATACAAAATAACTCTTTCCACATCAACTTATCATGAAGATTGCTAAACACAAAACTTATTGATGACAACTTTTGTTTAAGTTGTTATTCTTAGAAAGAACATATCACTGTCATGAGATTACAAGTCTAATTTCCATAACTCTTATTGTATACACATGGCCATATAGCATATTGCTCTGCAATATCAATTGGGTCAGATTATGCAACAGACTAGCAGCTGACACTGTGATGCTTGCAGCCTGTATCAGGATGTGTATTAGAATAAACACTGTGGACTCTAGAGGCATATCTGAACTCTGGTTGACCCCTTATGTGTGGTATTTAAAGGAATATAAGGGAGATACCATTGTTTAAAATTTAACATGATGTTTAATGTGATTGGGTTTTTGCAGCTAGTTGCCATGAAGATTTTAAGCAAATTAATTAATTATGTTTGTCTTATATATATCTTAATTTTTTTTTAAAAACACTTAAAAATATAGAGCAACTTGCATGACAATCTTAAATATTCCATATTCAAGATAATATTATGATTAGTAAGTTCAAATTAGAGAATTTATTTGATGCAAGTGATCACTTAATGAAAGCTTAAAATTTAATAATAATGATGTGTCATTGCAGCTGAAAAGTCAATATGGCTGCTTTTGCGGCCATCTTGGATTCTCAAAACTGAAACGTCTACCTTTCTGTGCGGAATCACTATAGGTATAACATACTACAATTTAGAAAGTATATCTAGATTGGTTTAGGAGAAGTAGTCTTTTTCATGAAATCTAATTGAAAATTCAATATGGCTCCCATGGCAGCCATCTTGGATTCTCAAAACTGGAACATCTACCTTTCTGTGAGGAATCACCTTGGGTATAACATACTACAATTTCAGAATGGTATCTGGATTTGTATAGGAGGAGTAGTCTTTTTCGTGAAATCTAATTGAAAATTCAATATGGCTGCACTGGCGGCCATCTTGGATTCTCAAAACTGAATCATCTACCTTTCTGTGAGGAATCACCATGGGTATAATATACTACAATTTCAGAATGATATCTGGATTCGTATAGGAGGAGTAGTCTTTTTCATGAAATCTAATTGAAAATTCAATATGGCTGCACTGGCAGCCATCTTGGATTCTCAAAACTGAAATATCTACCTTTCTGTGAGGAATCACCATGGGTATAACATACTACAATTTCAGAATGGTATCTGGATTCGTATAGGAGGAGTAGTCTTTTTCATGAAATCTAATTGAAAATTCAATATGGCTGCCATGACGGCCATCTTGGATTCTCAAAACCGAAACGTCTACCTTTCTGTGAGGAATCACCATGGGTATAACATACTACAATTTCAGAATGATATCTGGATTCGTTTAGGAGGAGTAGTCTTTTTCCTGAAAGTTTACGGACGGACGGACAGACAGACAGACGGACGGACGGACGGACGGACAGACGGACGACGGACGAAGCGCCATGACATAAGCTCACATTTACTTTGTAAAGGTGAGCTAAAAAATGGTACATAACATTTAAAAGGATTACTAATTGCACCTTCCTTAACAAATGCTGAATGTTCAAATAGAGCAAAATTGGAATTAAAAACAATTTATTTTATTTCAATTTCTTATTTAGGTTAAGGGGTAAAAGGGAGAAAAACTAATTGAAACATGACCCTTAAACTCACTCAATTACAAAAGAGGATTCCATGAAAAGACATTATACCATTAATCTGACAGGAACAAAGCAGATGATTTGTTTTATAGTCGTTTTTCTTGAATCATTATATGTTGTCAGGCAAGATCATCTAACACACTACAAGCGCGAGGAGACCTTTGGACGTCGGAAATATTTCTGTTTTTTAACTTTGCTTCCCTTTGAAGCAACATTTATACAAGCATGACTGTTTGGTTTGGAATTTAGTGAAATCAAAGGATTTTTCAAACAAATATGATCTAAAAACTGATATGTCAGATTGACACAGGTCAGACATTTCTCACATCTAACAATATTCTTTTGGCTGATCATTGCATCCTTGGGCTGAATATTGCAAAATGTCAATAATCCATATTGTTAATATTTTGACTGAGTATTTATTCATCAACACCTCTATCATTTTGATTAATGCAATGACAGTCAAGTGAAAAAATGAATTGCATATAAATTTGAAATCTAATAAACATAAAATTTGCTAAATGTTTAATCTTATGCATGAAGGAGTATGATACAGGAGTATAATCTTTTTAGAAAATATAAAGAGGGGTTCTTGTGCCTTTATTAAGCATAATTTAAAACTTTTTACAAAATTTACATATCTGATATACAACAGACAATAACCACTTGCAATTTCCAATGAGACAATATTTTATGACCATTTTAGCAAATGTTAATATTGATAAGAGTCTAACACAGTTATAATGTAAAATGGTATCCATATTCAATGTACAATATGTACGACACATCATATAACAACAAAGAATTTCTGCAAGTTAAACATCCAAAACATCCACCTGACATAAATCTGTTAATATAAAGCTATTGGACTTATTCAATTTCTTGTTCAAGCTGCTAGAGCTTTCTGTCAATAAAGGAAACAATTATAGCCTTGATATTGATCCAATAAGGATTCATTGTACCAATGATAGTTAATGGCGGATTCAAGAGGTCTTATCAGTGGGAAGAGGATTTCTGTGAATTCTACTGGATTTGAAAGGGCTTGGCCATCACAATTTACATGATTATCACCTTGCCTGTTGATTTGATAAGACAATTTCCGCCGGCTGGATATCAACCAAAATTTTATTTCGTTCTTATTGACAAGCAGGGCTTGTGATTCAGACTCCAAAATCTGTACAAGACTTGCAATGTGTAGACACATTGTATATCAAACATCTCACACAAGCCAGTTTGGCTTGCTGAAGTTTTTACAAGCAATTCAATGAGTGCATATCCATCATTAATGAATAATTGACTTGTTTCCAAATAAGATGCAGGTTATATCATGAATACAGGCAAGTATCAACGCAAGTCAAGTTAAAAGACTATATAAAACAGTTGAGGGGCAAATTGATAACACAACAAGTATTTGTCACAACGGTGACAAGATCCCCCTCCGCAAATTTATGTAAACAAAAGGCATGTACATCATTCTCCGGACTCAAAATAAACATAACTTATCTTATTATGACAAAACTTAACTTATCTGGATAGGTTCAAAACAACATTCAAGTTAACAATATTGCAGAGAATACAACCTAGATTGGACACTGACATTGTGTGTACTATTAGGTATTCTATTTCAAGGCAGAAAAGGTAGAACAAAACTACATAGCTTAGCTGAAGTCAATTGAGAAAGACATGAAATTGTGGTCCTGGGGAGACCTTACACCTTTGGGAAGAATAACAGTTTTTAAAAGCTTAATACATAGAGGATACTAAACGACCTTCCATTTTATACTTTTTTTATTAAACGAGTTAATGATTTTCTATAAAACGAGTGAAATGGAAGGAAGTTTGTCAGCTATTCTAAAAATAACGCAAACTTGCCGAAAATGTGCTGAAACTCACAGCTCCGCGACTCGGCACCCATTGTGACGAAGCACTTACATTGTGATGTCACAACAGCTCACTTCTGTGACGTCATACTTGCATTGTGATATTACACTAGTTTAATATTGCCGTATAAATATTACACTGCGGTATCTTACACGGCCGTGTAATAATACCAAATATCATATTTACTTCCCTTGCAAACCAAACTATGTTGGAATACTATAAAAAAGCAGAAAGAACTGCATTTTATACTTAAAACGTAGAAATTCCCTGAATAGAAAAAACAAAGGGTGTAGTATATTTTATTCCCGACCTCGCAAGGATGATTCAACCAAAACTAAATTACCAGCTTAAATGGGAAAGTGAACATCAGCCCCGACGTGTGGAAGACTTAAAATTCTATTGTTTTCCAAGCAACTTTTAGTATCAAACACAGGTGTTTTCGAGTTCTATAGATTTTCCACTTTGTACATTTTGTAATGTTGAAATAGAATAAATTTACCATTAACGTTATGGATATTTAAGAAGAACAAGTTATTATGGATAGTCAACTTCTTTATTGCATGAAATGCAATAAAAAAGTTGACTATCCATAATAATTAGTTTTTCTTCATCAACCAACTTCTAAATGCCTCTCAAAGAAGTTTTATGGATGTTTAAGTGTTAAACGACTGTGGCAAGATCTACTGAAATTGGATTGAAAGCAAAATAGACACTTGTTTAAGAATAAATGCCGAAACATGTTTTCTTGGATTTAACGATAGAAGAAATTTGAATTAAATTGTATGCTTACAGATGAATGTCTATAATCACGAACAGTTTCCAACCACATTACCTTCACTTGCTGGAGTAAAGCTGAGATTAAGATACAATTAAGAATTGACTTCAAAATTTATTAAGTTCATGGAGGTATAAACTTAAAAAACGCTGTGCAAACTGTGTAATTTACGCCATGAACTTAATAAATTTTGAAGTCAATTCTTATAAATAAATATATACAAATTCGATGTTTTAATACGTTTGTTTGCTCCAAATAAACACAATCCAACAAATAGGACTGCACTATTTACGCGAACGAATTCAACTCTCAACAAAACGAGAGAGATAAAATGTCAATCAAAACGTCATTATTATTTTAGCTCCGCCTACGACTAGTTTACCAGCCAATGAAAATTCACAACGGAATCACGCAACGTCTTGTCATGTGGCCTTGACATTCCTAGTGTCAACCGTTGTACATAAACACAAACTCGCGGCTGTTGGATTCGGGATGAAAATAGCATGTTTTGGTGCCATACATGTGGCTTAAAAGCTTGACGACAACCAATCAGATCAAATCGAATTAAGTTAACGTTAAAGGGCACAGTTCTCTAATCTTGTTGAGAAACAAAACTAGAAACTACGGCATTTCAATGGCCGATCCCCTTGCAACAGCCGCGATAGACCGAAACTTCTGTTGCCGAATGTTGTATCCTCGCACAGCTAGCCGCATACTATCCAGTGGGGTTGCAGGTAGACCGAAACTTCTGTCGCCGAATGCTGTATCCTCGCACAGCGAGCCGCATACTATCCAGTGGGGTTGCAGGTAGAGCCTCTTGACCTACAGCCGCGACTGCTGGAGAGGGAAAACGACCGGGTGTATTGTTATGAAGCCGTGCCATTTTAAAACAAAATATAAAATATTTATTTGATATTAGCTATTTTTAAATTGTGTCTTTTTACCGAACTCTAGCAAACTATTGCAGCATAAAAAAACGCTAGTTTACGAATAGTTCCGTCATTTGGGGCGTGGCTAAGTGTGAATGGGCGTGGCTAAATGTGATGTAATGTCACGAAATTAAGTTTATGCAGGTATGAACTGAATTTCTGTTACAGTGTTCAGTGAATCAGATACACGGATTGCAAATGACATTTATTTATTTACCAATGGCATAAATCAAAAGCATACCCTTAGTGCAAGATGATGTATTTGTCTCATTTTGGTCATCTTCCCCTGCATAACCTATTTATGTAGATACATAACTCGTATACCATTTCCATTTATTGTACCTAACAATGTATTACTGGTAAAAAGAAAGCCGCTGTACCCATGACAAAGAAAATAAGTGATAAAATAAACCTGTACATTTCATGACCAATTATTGTGACATCAGCTTTATAAAGTATTATCCTTTTTGAATAAAAAGGTGACCAAAAGGAAAACAAGATGACGCAAATCTCTTTAAAGTGGACCTTAGTCCAAACGATGTTTTGTATCTAACACAAGTATTTAAAGTATAAAAAGGGCAAAGTACATATATGAAGGAAATGAATAGTTAAAAAATCATGTTCATAGACCCGATGCATAATTTATTGTCATGTCCACAGACACGGTGAAAGCCAAATGCTTTTACAGTATCTAAATTTCTCAAATGATTGCCAGTAAAAAAACGGGATCTAATGAAATATAAACCATGTTGTCAGTTACTAGTGAAAATAGCTGGGACATCCGTAATAGTATAAACTTTCAACCACATTCAAAAAGTGACAAACATCCTGAATGTAAATTGATTGACGTGAAGATTTGATCTTTAGATGATCTCATATCCCACAACGGAATTGAAAAAAACCCCATTGATGTACAGTTGAAATTTCGACATGTCCATTGCACAGTATAGATATCATGTAACATACATCCTGGACTCGTGTCATGAACACGCACTACATGCATGCAAACAACGTGGTCTGTATAGATAACGGGCAGTGAAGAATGAGTAAGCTGCGTGTATAACCTGGATTCATGCCAAGTACGTACATTATCTACATGTAAAGTGATCTATCTTTACAGTCAAGGTGAAACTCGGCTTTATAAGAAAGGGATAACAGACCGTGGGTGCATTGCTGCACTTCACGTAACACTGTTAACAGCTCGGTTGTGCTGTATAACATGGAGGCAGTCAACTTCCTCTCTGCTTTGGTCATGTTCACACTGATGTGTGGTGTAATGTGTGATGAGGACTTCCAGCTTCTAAATGATAGACTAGATGCACTTGCTAACAGGTTTGACGCCTTTGAAAAGCTGATGTTCAGTGATAAATCAATTATCTTCACCAAACAGGAAGAACGAATACTTTCTCTGAAGGCTGAGATGAGGAGCCATACACGTCAACATGTCAAAACATCCCTGTCTGAAATCATGCAAGGCGAGTCATTTGAGGACATTATCAAGTCCGAGGTGGTCTACGAGATGCGACATCTCAAACGGACCAACCATCAGATGAGGAGACAGCTTCATCAGATGATGACGTCACTCGGACAGGTACGGGAGGACAACAGGGTGTACGGAGAAGCGTTGTTGAAAGGTGAGAGAGAGAACGCTGAACTCAAGTCATGTTCTAAAAGTCATGTGAAATTAGAGCTTCTGACAGTTCAGTTAACAGAACGAGACCGGCAGATTAGTGAACTCAAACAGAAGCTGATTGGTCAGAACCGCCCATGCTCGTCAGCATCAAACACCAACTTTAACGGATCTGATTCAGAGAATATGTGTTCTAAATGTCTTCAATCAAAGGATGTAGCAAATAAATTAAGAGAACATGAGCGAAAGATTGCTGAACTTAATCAGACACTAATGACTGAGAAGAATTCATCTAAATGTAGTTATTCATCACTAGAACCAACAACAGAACCATCTACAACAACTCTCTCAACAACAACAACAACAACAACTGTAACTACAAGACTAACAACGCCTGATCCACAAGAAGAGAGAAGTCGGATCCTTGTGGTCCCGATGAGGTCATCTTCATATCATCAACTCCATCAACTCAACATCCATAGCAATTCTCTGGACATTTATTCATATCTTAATCCTAAAAATGTACTGTCAGTTGTTTATATTTCCAAGCTTAATTCTCTTTTGATCGGTTTGTCCAGTCCTTACAAGATCATTTCCTCTGAACTCCACACTTCAAGGGTTGTTACTGTAAGACACAATGTTAGAACATACGGCATGGCAGCTGATGAGAAGAGAGGAATCATATTTCTTACTACTGTACATCCCAGTTACACCATCAGCAGGATGTCACTACAGGGCAGGCACTATACAGCTTTAGTCAGTCTGTCAGGTAGACTTCCCCAGGCTATAGCTGTACATCCTGATACACAGGTTATATATAGTTGTAATTCTGATAGACTGTTCAGTGTCAGATATGATGGTAGTAGATTAACCACTCTTGACACTGGTAAGAACATACATGCAGTGACCCTGGACATCAGCAACAGTCTCCTATATTATAGTAAGTATAAGAAACTGATGAAGATGTCCCTGTCCACCAACACTACCAGTGAAGTGTCAGAGTTTAGTTTCACTGTTTGGAACCTTCTCTTCTACAGAGACACTGTGTACTATATCAGCTCTGGTAAACCTTATGGTACACTGGGAGCAGTTGATGTAGGTAACAATAGTGTCTCTAATACTCTTCAAACCGTACATGTTTATGGTGTTAGCACCTTTGCGATCTGTTTGATGCCTTAACCGTAACTCATCTTTTTTTTAATATTCAGTTAAAATCATTGATTACTTTGCTATCTATCTAATTCCTTACCTAAACTCATCCTGCCTTGAAGTATTCAGTTAAAATCATTGATTACTATGTTATCTGTTTGATTCTTTAACCGTAACTCATCCTGTTTTTTATATTCAGTTAAAATCATTACTATATTATTTGTTTGATTCCTTAACCTAAACTCATCCTGCCTTGAAGTATTCAGTTAAAATCATTACTATATTATTTGTTTGATTCCTTAACTTAAACTCATCCTGCCTTGAAGTATTCAGTTAAAATCATTGATTTCTATGTTATCTGTTTGATTCCTTAACCGTAACTCATCCTGTCTTTAAATAATAAATAGTAGATACATTTTTCAAATATTTAAAACTGCTTTGGACATGCGATTCGCTTATCACGACTTAAACATTTACCTATTGAAAACTTATACTGAACAGATACTGAAATTTATTTGAGCATTTTCATTATATATTTAGAATGTAAATGTTGTTACATAGGAAGAAGTATTGTTAGTATTGAAGTATTTCTTATCACCGTGACCTATATTGGTGAAGGAAGAAATTATCATGAATATTCATGTTGTATGTTCTGTTGTGTACAAAGTGAAACTCGTTTTCTTACGCTTGTAATAGTTGAAGTATGTAGTGATTGAGTTTAAAGGGAAGACATTGTCGAAATGATTACCAAAGAACTGGCAGCCATCCATGTAATCACAAGATCACAGAAAGCTTTGATATTATATGAACGCTTCCGAAACGTTTCTTTCATTGTTATTTAATCTTAGTGTTGGATCCGTGTAATAGAAATAAACTTTTCACTTTTAAAGTTTCTTTCGTTTTATTTTCGTGAACTGTGATTATGAATGTTTGTTAGAGTATGTGAATCTAAATTGGAGAAGTGAAAATGAAAAATGATTAATACAGACAATTTAGTGATGTGTGTAACACAGATGTAATATATGAACTGATAAATTTCAAGCTGTATTTTCATACATTTATTGTAAAATCACATGATTTACATGTAGATACGGATCAGGTGCCCGATGGAATTTATGCCTTAGATGTGTGCAGTCTTTTGTTAATAACTGTTCAAGAATTATTTCGGATGAAAACATAACTCTTTCCCTCGTATCTCCTGGTATAAAATATATCAAGACTCATTGATGGCAGTTAAAATCTCCTCAGCAAGCGTTGGGCGAGATTCTCAATATTAAATAAGTATTTATCTGTGTAACATTGTAGAACTTATTCTATATAAAGTACTCATGTGTGTAATAGTGTAACACTTATGTTATTATAAGGCACGTTTCAAACTATGAGCTATGAGCAAAAACTGTTGATGAATGCTTGAATGTATGGCAGTTTCATTCACACTGCACGGGTCATTATTAAAATTCATTATGAGCTTCCTCATCAGGTTTTATAATATTTCCTGCAAAATGTAATTAATTTCACTTATTTAAAGTGTTATTGTAAAATTGGAAGTCAAGTTTTCAAATGGAAACACAAAATGTATACAGTTACCGGTATATACACTTTTTTTACAACAACACATGAGAGTCGCATTAAAATATTTCTTGAGCATTTTCATTCACACTGCACGGGTCAGATGATTTAGATACGAATTAGACTGGACCGAATCATCCATTATTCCAGGGTCTCCTTATGATATTGACTCACTAGTGAAAATAGCTGGGACATCCGTAATAGTATAAACTTTCAACCACATTCAAAAAGTGACAAACATCCTGAATGTAAATTGATTGACGTGAAGATTTGATCTATAGATGATCTCATATCATACAACGGAAATGAAAAAAACCCATTGATGTACAGTTGAAATTTCGACATGTCCATTGCGCAGTATAGATATCATGTAACATACATCCTGGACTCGTGTCATGAACACGCACTACATGCATGCAAACAACGTGGTCTGTATAGATAACGGGCAGAGTAAGAGTAAGCTGCGTGTATAACCTGGATTCATGCCAAGAACGTACATTATCTACATGTAAAGTGATCTATCTTTACAGTCAAGGTGAAACTCGGCTTTATAAGAAAGGGACAACAGACCGTGGGTGCATTGCTGCACTTCACATAACACTGTTAACAGCTCGGTTGTGGTGTATAACATGGAGGCAGTCAACTTCCTCTCTGCTTTGGCCATGTTCACACTGATGTGTGGTGTAATGTGTGATGAGGACTTCCAGCTTCTAAATGATAGACTAGATGCACTTTCTAACAGGTTTGACGCCTTTGAAAAGCTGATGTTCAGTGATAAATCAATTATCTTCACCAAACAGGAAGAACGAATACTTTCTCTGAAGGCTGAGATGAGGAGCCATACACGTCAACAAGTCAAAACATCCCTGTCTGAAATCCTGCAAGGCAAGTCCTTTGAAGACATCATCAAGTCCGAGGTTGTCTCCGAGATGCGACATCTCAAACGGACAAACCATCAGATGAGGAGACAGCTTCATCAGATGATGACGTCACTCGGACAGGTACGGGAGGACAATAGGGTGTACGGAGAAGCGTTGCTGAAAGGTAAGAGAGGGAACGCTGAGCTGATGTCGTGTTCTCGATGTTTTGTACAATCCGAGCTTCTGACAGTTCAGTTAGCAGAACGAGACCGGCAAATTAGTGAACTCAAACAGAAGCTGATTGGTCAGAACAGTTCATGCTCTTCAGCATCAAACACCAAATTTAACGGATCTGATTCAGAGAATATGTGTTCTAAATGTCTTCATTCAGTTGGTGTAACAAATAAATTAAGAGAACATGAGCGAAAGATCGCTGAACTTAATCAGACACTTATGACTGAGAAGAATACATCTAAATGTAGTTATCCATCACCAGAACCAACAACAGAACCATCTACAACAACTCTCTCAACAACAACTACAACAACAACTGTCACTACAAGACTAACAACGCCTGATCCACAAGAAGAGAGAAGTCGGATCCTTGTCGCCCCGTTGTTGTCATCTAGATCTCATCAACTCCGTCAACTCAACATCCAAAGCAATTCTCTGGACATTTATTCATATCTTAATCTTAAAAATGTACTGTCAATTGTTTATATTTCCAAGCTTAATTCTCTTTTGATCGGTTTGTCCAGACCTTACAAGATAATTTCCTCTGAACTCCACACCTCAAGGGTTGTTAATGTAAGACACAATGTTAGAACATTCGGTATGGCAGCTGATGAGAAGAGAGGAATCATATTTCTTACTACCCATCATCCCAGTAAGACCATCAGCAGGATGTCACTACAGGGCAGGCACTATACAGCTGTTGTCAGTCTGGTGGGATATGGTGACTGGCCCCGGGCTATAGCTGTACATTCTGACACACAGGTTATATATAGTT
Source organism: Steromphala cineraria (assembly GCA_916613615.1). Classification (NCBI taxonomy): domain Eukaryota; kingdom Metazoa; phylum Mollusca; class Gastropoda; order Trochida; family Trochidae; genus Steromphala; species Steromphala cineraria. The sequence goes on from OU744728.1 coordinate 12,609,421, forward strand.
GCAATGGTGGTAAACTGTTCAGTGTCAGATATGACGGTAGTAGATTAACCACTCTAGACACTGGTAGTGACATGTATGCAGTGACCCTGGACATCAGCAACAGTTTCCTATATTATAGTAATAGGAATAAGCTGATGAAGAGGTCGCTGTCTGAAAACACTACCAGTGAAGTAACAGAGTTTAGTATTTATATTTGGAACCTACTCTTCTACAGAGACACTGTGTACTATATCAGCAGGAGTTCACCTTATGGTACACTGGGAGCAGTTGATGTAGGTAACAATAGTGTCTCTAATACTCTTCAAACCGTACAGGTTTCTGGTGTTAGCACCTTTGCGATCTGTTTGATGCCTTAACCGTAACTCATCTTTTTTTTAATATTCAGTTAAAATCATTGATTACTTTGCTATCTATCTGATTCCTTAACCTAAACTCATCTTTTTTTTAATATTCAGTTAAAATCATTGATTACTTTGCTATCTATCTGATTCCTAAACCTAAACTCATCCTGCCTTGAAGTATTCAGTTAAAATCATTGATTACCATGTTATCTGTTTGATTCCTTTACCTAAACTCATCCTGCTTTTAAATAATAAATAGTAGATACATTTTTCAAATATTTAAAACTGCTTTGGACATGCGATTCGCTTATCACGACTTAAACATTTACTTATTGAAAACTTATACTGAACATATACTGAAATTTATTTGAGCATTTTCATTATATATTTAAAATGTATATGTTGTTACATAGGAAGCTTTGTTGTTAGTATTGAAGTATTACTTATCACCGTGACCTATATTGGTGAAGGAAGAAATTATCATGAATATTCATGTTGTATGTGATTTTATGTACTCGTTTTCTTACGCTTGTAATAGTTGAAGTATGTAGTGATTTGAGTTTAAAGGGAGGACATTGTCGAAATGATTACCAAAGAACTGACAGCCATCCATGTAATCACAAGATCACAGAAAGCTTTGATATTATATGAACGCTTCCGAAACGTTTCTTTCATTGTTATTTAATCTTAGTGTTGGATCCGTGTAATAGAAATAAACTTTTCACTTTTAAAGTTTCTTTCGTTTTATTTTCGTGAACTGTGATTATGAATGTTTGTTAGAGTATGTGAATCTAAATTGGAGAAGTGAAAATGAAAAATGATTAATACAGACAATTTAGTGATGTGTATAACACAGATGTAATATATGAACTGATAAATTTCAAGCTGTATTTTCATACATTTATTGTAAAATCACATGATTTACATGTAGATACGGATCAGGTGCCCGATGGAATTTATGCCTTAGATGTGTGCAGTCTTTTGTTAATAACTGTTCAAGAATTATTTCGGATGAAAACTCTTTCCCTCGTATCTCCTGGTATAAAATATATCAAGACTCATTGATGGCAGTTAAAATCTCCTCAGCAAGCGTTGGGCGAGATTCACAAGATTAAATAAGTACTTATCTGTGTAACATTGAAACACTTATTCTATATAAAGTACTCATGTGTGTAACAGTGTAACACTTATGTTATTATAAGGCACGTTTCAAACTATGAGCTATGAGCAAAAACTGTTGATGAATGCTTGAATGTATGGCAGTTTCATTCACACTGCACGGGTCATTATTAAAATTCATTACGAGCTTCCTCCAGGATTGAGGCTGTGACGATATTTTCATAAGTAATAACCTCTTACATTGAGTACCACCACACATAACAATAGGAAAATAATTTGTTCTCATAGGAAAATAAATTTAATTAAGACTCCATTTTAGCACTTTTTTGCTGCAAAATTTACATATTTGAAAGAGTAAAGGTTATTGCCCAATTTCCAAATGGTAACACAAGATCTATAAAAACTAGTATCAGCTCGCCGAAGAATATACAATTGCAGACAAATTTAAGGTTTTATAATATTATCTTAGTAGGGGGCATGGGGCCACCAAAGCTACAATTTATAATCCTCACTAGATAAGGAGTTTGTACACAAAGTTTCAGCTTTCTAGGCCTTCTGCTTCTGGGGAAGAAGATAAAAATAGGTTTTTAGGGCATGGTCCCTTAGGCCCTTATTAGGGGCCACAGGGCCACCAAAGCTACAATTTATAATCCTCACTAGTCAAGGAGTCTGTACACCAAGTTTTAGCTTTCTAGGCCTTATGCTTCTGGAGAAAAAGATAAAAATTTCAGCTCTCTTGGGCTTCTGCTTCTGGAGAAGAAGATTAAAATAAGTTTTAAGGGCGTGCCCTTAATTGGGGTCACAGTGTCACCAAAGTTACAAATCAGAATCCCCACATGCCAAGGTACCTGCACACAAAATATCAGCTCTCTAGAGTCATTGGTTCTGGAGAAGAAGACGAACATAGGTTTTAAGGGCGTGTCCCCTGTGGCCCTTAATTGGGTTCACAGGGTCACAAAAGTTACAAATAAGAATCCCCATATGCCAAGGTGCCTGTACATAAAATTTCACCTCTCTTGTGCTTCTGCTTCTGGAGAAAAAGATGAAAATAAGTTTTAAGGGCGTGGCCCCTGTGGCCCTAAATTTGGGTCACAGGGTCACCAAAGTTACAAATCAGAATCCCCACATGCCAAGGTACCTGTACATACAATTTCAGCTCTCTAGTGTATATGGTATATGAGGAGAAGTCGAAAGTGTCAAAAGTTTACGGACGACGGACGTATGACAGACTGGCCATGCCATAAGCCCATCTGGCCTTTCAGGCCTGATGAGCTAAAAATGAAAAGAATCTGGTCAATAGTTTTTGAGTTATTCAATTTCATCCGTCGGGATGTACGTACGTACATACGAACGGACGCTGCTCAATACTATAGATTAGGTGCAAGTAGCTAACATAAGGGGATATTTGTGACGCTAGGATACAAACAGGGCTCTTCTACTGTACGAAGAATCGTGTGGCGTCCAGAACGTGCAGAGACATTTCATGAGACATTAGCAAAGGAGTTAGAGACTATTCCTATTGAAGATTTTAATGACATGTCAGGTCACAACACATCACGTGCTGCCAGTACGCTTATAGACTGCATTGAGTCTTCAGCTAACAGTTGTGGTATGATAGTTAAAAATAACAGTAACTCTGATAAGTCTCGTGCAAGTGCTGCATGGTTCGATATGGATTGTGATAAATTAAAGCGTAATAAATATCATCTTTTAGACAGATTCAGAATAACGGGCGACTTTGAATATCTGACTCTGTTTCATTCAACTCGTAACAAATTCCGTGAGTTATGTCGGCAGCGTAAGGAACATTATTACTCAAATGTGACCAGTGACTTACTATTGACCTGTCAAAGCAATAATGCAAAATCATTTTGGTCTTATGTGAAAGGCTTTAATAAGAATTTTATGTATACATCTCCTGTCATCGATTGTTCTTCATGGGTATTATATTTCAAATCTGTTCTTAATGTTGAACACCCTGTTGTTGATGATGGTTTTATCTCTTTTGTAAAAGATTATATTTATAGTCACGATGATATGGCTGCTAATTGTGCTACTTGTAATGATGATGACACTAATAATTTGCTAAACAGAGATTTCACAAAAGAGGAAATTAACAGGGCTGTAGATGATCTCAAACTGAGATAGAGTTCTGGTCCGGACGGTATACCACCCGAGGTTTTTAAACACAATTATAATATTCTTTCTTCATATTTGTTTGTTTTATTCAATAATGTTTTCAAATCAGGGAATTTCCCAGAGCAATGGTCTAAAAGTATGCTTTTCCCTTTACATAAGAAGAGCAGTGTTCATGATGTAAATAATTACCGTGGTTTATCATTGATGGATATATGTGGCAAATTATTTACTACTGTACTTAACAACCGTTTAAAAGAGTTTGTTGAATTTATGAATTTATACCCTGAAAGTCAAGGAGGTTTTCGTAAAGGTTATTCAACAGTGGATAATATTTTTACTTTACAAAGCATAGTTCAAAAGTATTTATCAAAGTCAAGAGGACGATTTTATTGTTTATATATAGATTTTCGAAAAGCATTCGATTCTGTTAACAGAGACTTGCTGTATTATGTTTTGTTGTCAAGTAATATTCATGATCGAATGTTCAATATTATCAAGGATATTTACTCTAAAACTCGGGCTTGTGTCAAGTTATCTCGTTATTCAGTGTCAGAATATTTTGATTCTCTCAGCGGAGTGAGGCAGGGGTGCGTTTTAAGTCCGTTATTGTTTTCCTTATTTGTAAATCAGCTTCATGGTGAAATGGAGAAATCAGATAGGGGTATATTTTTATGTCAAGAGTTTTTGGAGCTATATCTTTTGTTATATGCAGACGATTTGTGTTTATTTTCTGATAGCGTTATTGGTTTGCAAAGGAAGATCAACTTGTTGGTAGACTTTTGTAACAAGTGGGGATTGATTGTTAATTTTGATAAAACGGAAATTTAAGTTTTTAGAAATGGTGGAAAACTCAGGAAAAGTGAAGTTTGGTATTTTGAGGATAAGAGGCTGAAAATCTCATCATACTACAATTATTTAGGATTACTTTTTTCAAATCGGTTGTCGTGGTCTAAGTCTGTTCAAAATCTTGTTAATAAGGCTTCCAATGCATTATTTTCTGTGAAACTTCTAAGTCAAAAGCTTAAGAATATCTCTCCTGTAGTTCTCTTCAAAATTTTTGATGTTCAAATAAAACCTATAATATTATATGCTTCGGAAATATGGGGTTACCAGAAGTGGTTTATAGTTGAACAATTTCAAGTACGGTTTTGCAAGTTTGTATTGGGTTTGAGTTATAAGTGTACTAATGTTGCTGTTTTAGCAGAATGTGGCAGGCATTATATTTATGTTGATTCTTTATTGAGAGTTATTAAATTCTGGATCAAGTTGCTCGAAATGTCAGTGGATAGGTATCCCAAACAAGCTTATCTTATGTTGTGTAACTTAGATAATGTTGGACGAAAAACTTGGGTGTATCATGTTAGAACAATTTTATTTACTTATGGTTTCGGTTTTGTTTGGGAAAATCAAGGAGTAGGTTTCAAGGAGGCTTTTCTTTTCAATTTTGAAACGAGGATTAAGAATTGTCATGTTCAATCATTAATGGCTGAAGTTCATGAATATTCTACATTACATTTATACTCTAGAATTAAAACTGTATTTGGTCTTGAAACTTATCTTGTTACTGTTAAATCTAAAGAAGCAAGACGTCGAATTACTTTGTTAAGAATTGGCGAGCTTCCCATATACAAAAATATTGGTAGACGACATGGTATTCCTCGTCACTTTCGCTATTGTAAAGTATGTAAATCTACTTGTGTAGAGGATGAATTTCACTTCCTTTATAAATGTCCAGTGTATCATGATATACGTGTAAAATATTTTGAAAATCTACCTTTGTACATTAATGAAGAAATAATGATTCGTAATCTCCAAAGCAGTAATTTATCCTATGTATTAGCTATCTCCAATTTTGTTAAAGATGCCTTAATCTTACGGAAAAATTTTGACTGACAACATGCAATTCTGTAACTTATTTTATATGTTCATTTTGTACGTGGGCCAAAGGCCTTTCTACTGAATAAAAGATTGATTGATTGATTGATTGATTGAACAGGGCTCTTGAATAATTGAGAGATTCTAACACTTGAAGCCTCTTCCTCCATCACTGTTGCTGCAAGAAACAGTCATTTGGTTCAAAGAAATGCTACAATTATCAACACTAATCCAGTTTTAAAACAAAATACAACAGCTAAGGTGCAAAATATATCAGCTACAGTCGACGAAGCTAACATAAGGGGATATTTGTGACGCTAGGATACAAACAGGGCTCTTGAATAATTGAGAGATTCTAACACTTGAAGACCCTTCCTCCATCACTGTTGCTTGAAACTGCAGCAAACAGTCATTTAGTTCAAAGAAATGTAACAATTATCAATATAATCCAGTTTTAAAACAAAATACAACAGCTAAGGTGCAAAATTTATCTGCTAAAGTCGACGAAGCTAGCATTAGGGGATATTTGTAACACCAGAATACAAACACATTATCATCACTAATCCAGACAAAAAACAACAGCTAAGGTGCAAAATTTATCTGCTACAGTCGACACAGCTAACATTAGGGGATATTTGTAACACTAGGATACAAACAGGGCTCTTGAATAATTGAGAGAGTCTAACAACTAATTCAAACTCCTTCTTCTATCACTGTTGCTTCCCCTTACAGAACACTATTGATTTCCACCGTCTCGGTTGGCATTGATTTTGACAAAGTGAAGCAAGAAAATGTACCAATATCTGCCAGATTTAGCAGGAAATAGAATTAGCATCTTGTAGAAGAATCTGGGAGGCAGGAGAGACAAGAAATATCAGAGTGATTAACTCTGTCATGGGAGTAGTGATGAATGTTCTGGTTGAGCTGGAAGGATTTGAGATTGTATTAAGGACTTCAAAGACATTAAAGTGTTTTTATTTCATCATTTAAAGAAATCTTATAAGTGGACATCAGAGTGATTAACTCCATCGTGGGAGTGAGTGATGAAAGTAGTTCGGGATTAACTGGTAATACTCAAGGTTTAGTTTACAAAGAGTCTAATTAAAGCGTCTTTGTTAATCTAATGTGGTCTATTGAGGAATTCAATAAGTAGATAGTGCACATTAGTTGTAAAAATGGTTAGAAATATCAGAGGGAGTGAGTGATGAATGTTCTAGATTAACTGAAAGGATTTGAGACTGTGAAGGATTAAAAAGATTTATTCAGCGTTTCAATTTTATCTTTTAGAGGAAATTTTTTAACTAGATAGTGCATTGTTGAGCAAGAATCATAAAAATATAAGAGTGATTTACTCGATTGTGGGAGTGAGTGATGAATGTAGTTTGGGATTAACTATATGGATTTGAGGTTGGGATTGTGAAAGACTAAAAAGAGATAAATGGAAGGCAGCGTTTTTATTTAAAAGAAATCATATAAGTGGATAAATATTCTGGTTTAGCTGGAACAACTTGTGAAGGACTACAAAGACTTGAATTAAAGTAATTTTATTTTATCTTTTTTAACAGATCTAAAAGAATTCTTATTATATCATTAAAAGAAATCTTATAAGTTGATAGTTTTATGGAAAGAAGAAATATAAGAGTGGTTAACTCCATATTTTGAGTGAATGATGACTTTAGTGGGGGATTAACTGAAATAATTAGAAATTGGGAAGCAAGATTACAAAGAGTTAGATTAATCGTTACTATTAATTCTATCTATTAGAAAATCATATGTTCTGGATGATAACATTTTTTATCATCCAAAAGTGGCTACCACAATAGATATCGCTTTTCTGAGATCAAGCGATATCTACAAGCGATATCTACATTGTAGATATCGCTACAATCAAATCGTCATAATCCTATTACATCATCAGTTAAATGACATCACAAGGCTTTGGCATCACTTAGAACACAGATGACAATACTATGACGTCACAAAGTTCATAGCGTAACAATGCTATGACGTCATAATGCTGATGACATCACAATGCAATGACCTCACTGCTCAAGAAGTCTAATGACAGTTTTGTGTTCAGATATGTTCATATTTTGCTAATAACTGTTGAAAAATGATTTGGATGATAAATAAAATCTCACCCTCGTGTCTTCTGATATCAAATATATCAACACTCGTTGATTAAAGTAAAAATATCCTCGGCAAGCCTCGGATATTTGTAACTTTAATCAACTCGTGTTGATATATTTGATATCAGAAGACACGAGGGTGAGATTCTCTATATCTAAATGGCTTAGATTGCAACGAGTTATATCAAAGCTGTTTTATTGATCTTTTTTCCATGGAATCACAATAGTAGTGCAAAGGAGTAACATAAGCGACAAGAAGTACAAAAGTTATTTACTTAACAGGGGTTATTTGACAATGATACAAGATTTATACTTACTAGGAAGTTGAGTCATTAATCTATCAGGGATTGACTGTTCAAATAAAGTCTAAAAGATTTATGATATTGTAGGCTAAGTTTTCAATGATTTCTAATTTAAAGATATTTGTTATAACCGGAACCTTGCCTTATGATGAGTCATAAATGTAGTTGGAATAAAGCTTTGCATTAATCTCATGATTTTTAAAAAGCATGGTGTTCTTGAGACTTTTTATAATTGGAGAGTGTAGAAAAGCTGCCATTTTCCTTCCTGAAGATGAGAAGAATCCATCTTGAACATGTACCCTTGAATTAACTAGGATATCCATTATCAATAGACAGTGTGGTTTTTAGAGAGGGTATTGGGGAAATAAACCCACCCTCCTAGGCTTGGTGTCCTTTAAAGGGGCAGTAGCACGTTTTTTGATAATTTTATATTTTAAAATTTTCACTGATATTAGTAAGTAAATGCTAAATGACTTATTTTGACAGTGTCAAAAATTTCATTAAACAATCCAATCATTCATAGTCAGAGGACAAAGTATGACGATTCACATAAAATCCATTGGCGGCCATTTTTGTGTGAACACCTTTAATTCATTTTGTGTACGAAAAAGGAATCGCATGGCTAAACTTTACGTTATATATTTGAATTATTACTGCTCCTTTTAGTTTAAATACATTGTCTTTCGATTGGAACCATTTATTTTCATTTTCGTGACATCACCTTATGTTCCCCCTAAAAACGTGCTACTGCCCCTTTAAAGTCATTAGATTGAGATACTTTTACCATTGCAAAGGGACCAATCTGCTAAAATATTGCCAAAATGACGCCCTCAGCTGATCACCTAGCAACAACATTGATTACCCCAGTAAGAATAAATTCTCTGAGGTATTGAGCAAAAAGACTTACAAGTTACTTGAACAACGAATTCAACGTTCAACCGATACTTATCATTCAATTGAAATTAAACATTCATAGATACAAAGATCCAGACACATAATTGATTTTTCCAATGATTCCTAAGTCATGCTTCAAGTCCAACGTATCTGCTGCATCAAGCTAGTGATTAGGGAATTTAGCTTCACAAGTACACATAATTAAAGGGGTTCAGAGCGTAACCTCGAGACAATGTCTCCGCATGATTGGATCACTTGATTCAGGAGCCAAGGCCATGAAGACGTTTGATTGGTCGAGCTATAGGTCCCACGGGGATTCCAATCGATGGCTATTTGGCTGAGTTAATGATCTCTTTAAGTTGGAGGGATCGAAGGATATTTTTGTACTCTGTTAACGTGACATGGATAGATCTGTTCGTTTTTCTGTCTGCTTAAAGGGGCCGATCGAGCGGCTATTTTCTGTTCCACAAATATTCGGGAGGGAATTCCCTTTTGCACACGACACGTCAAATTTTATATATTCGACTTTGTTTTCTATTTTTTTTATGTTAATAACTATGTCATATTTGGTAATTTGTTCTAATCCGCCCTTCAAAACAAAAAAATAGAGCCATTGGCTCTGTAGCTCATCAGGCATCATATTTACTTTGTAAAGGTGAGCTAAAAATTACAAAACAAATGTATTATTATTCAACACTTTCTAGATCGCCAGTATCAGACAGTGAAAGAAGTCCACACTAAAATATCCAAGGAGAAAAAATTTGTCATAGACTGTCATCTTATGGAGTAAAATAGGTTTTTAAGATTGTGACCCCTGTGACCCTATTTGGGGTCATGGGGTCACAAAACCTACAGTTTAGAATCCCAATTGACCAAGGCGTCTACATGCAGCCTTTCAGCTCAATAGACCTTTAGGAGCTAAAGGTGATGATGAAAATAAGTTTTTAAGGTTGTGACCCCTGTGACCCTATTTGGGGTCATGGGGTCACAAAATCTACAATTAAGAATCCTGATTGGCCAAGGAGTCTGCACATATCATTTTCAACTCTATAGTCATTTTATTACTGGAGAAGAAGATGAAAATAGGTTTTTAAGGTTGTGACCCCTGTGACCCTATTTGGGGTCACAGGTTCACCAAAGTTACAAATTAGAATCCCCATTGTCCAAGGAGTCTGCACATATCACTTTCAACTCTCTATTCCTTTTAGAACTGGAGAAGAAGATGAAAATAGGTTTTTAAGGTTGTGACCCCTGTGACCCTATTTGGGGTCACAGGTTCACCAAAGTTACAAATTAGAATCCCCATTGTCCAAGGAGTCTGCACATATCACTTTCAACTCTCTAGTCCTTTTAGAACTGGAGAAGAAGATGAAAATAGGTTTTGAAGGTTGTGACCCCTGTGACCCTATTTGGGGTCATGGGGTCACGAAATCTACAATTTAGAATCCCCATTGGCCAAGGAGTCTGCACATATCGTTTTTAACTCTCTAGTCCTTTTAGAACTAGAGAAGAAGATGAAAATAGGTTTTTAAGGTTGTGACCCCTGTGACCCTATTTGGGGTCACAGGGTCACCAAAGTTACAAATTAGAATCTCCATTGTGCAAGGAGTCTGCACATATCACTTTCAACTCTCTATTCCTTTTAGAACTGGAGAAGAAGATGAAAATAGGTTTTTAAGGTTGTGACCCCTGTGACCCTATTTGGGGTCACAGGTTCACCAAAGTTACAAATTAGAATCCCCATTGTCCAAGGAGTCTGCACATATCACTTTCAACTCTCTAGTCCTTTTAGAACTGGAGAAGAAGATGAAAATAGGTATTTAAGGTTGTGACCCCTGTGACCCTATTTGGGGTCATGGGGTCACGAAATCTACAATTTAGAATCCCCATTGGCCAAGGAGTCTGCACATATCGTTTTTAACTCTCTGGTCTTTTTAGAACTAGAGAAGAAGATGAAAATAGGTTTTTAAGGTTGTGACCCCTGTGACCCTATTTGGGGTCACAGGGTCACCAAAGTTACAAATTAGAATCTCCATTGTCCAAGGAGTCTGCACATATAATTTTTAACTCTCTACTCCTTTTGGAACTGGAGAAGAAGATGAAAATAGGTATTTAAGGTTGTGACCCCTGTGACCCTATTTGGGGTCACAGGGTCACCAAAGTTACAAATTAGAATCCCCATTGGCCAAGGAGTCTGCACATATCATTTTTAACTCTCTAGTCCTTCTGGAACTGGAGAAGAAGATGAAAATAGGTTTTTAAAGTTGTGACCCCTGTAACCCTATTTGGGGTCACAGGGTCACCAAAGTTACAACTTAGAATCTCCATATGCTAAGGTACTTGTACACAAAATTTCAGCTCTCTAATGTGTATGGTTCATGAGGAGAAGTCGAAAGTGTCAAAAGTTTACGGACGGACGGACGACGGACGACGGACGACGGACGACGGACGGACGACGGACGGACGCCGGACGACGGGCCATGCCATAAGCCCATCTGGACTTTCAGTCCTGATGAGCTAAAAATTGCGAAAATAAATAAAGCCACTGACAAGCACATCGAGCGGTGATTTTGTTTGTTTGTGGAAACGAAATTCACGGAGGACATTCCTGTTAACTAATAAATACGATTTTTACATGATTATTTCACACTTAATTTCAAAAAATTCAAAATGTTAATGAGGTTATCATTCAAGTTGTTCATGATTTAACAATTTGATAAAGAATAAAGTGTATCGCTCCCCAAAAAGAGATCATCGTGAAATGAAGCCAATCATCGGAGCTAAGAGCGTGAGATGCATTACTGGCATTTACTGCAACAAAATACTGTCTTAACTGATAACTTTTATTATGCATCACGTGTAAACATGTCCCTCTTCTATCAATCACTTATTTTTTCTTGATTTACTCAATGAATTAGCATGATACAGTACATTTGTTTTCTCGCAATGCAAACAATTCAAAATGGCGGAGGAAAGCCGATCGAACTCGAAGCCTTGATCATGGCGACCACTAGGATTATTGTCAGCTGATTGTTTGGTCGGTGTTGTAGTTACTTGGATGTTTAATTTGTAGGAAATTTGTTAATAATGTTTGCATAAGAAAATTGACAGACAAACAGATTGTTTATTGAAATCTACATATGACACTCAATCAATGTGACACTGAGAAGAATAGTTGATTCGCATCGAATATAAAAAAAATCGTCAGCGCTGTCGCACTCCGAAATATACATAGTCCGTATTGCACTTTTTCGAACATAAAAACTTCATGTGATTTAAGTGACTAAGATATATTTTGGAAGAAAAAATGTTTTACTATGAGTCGGGTTGAGATTAGCAAGAAATCCATAAATTGATAAATATATATGTAAATAATTTTCATTTCTAATTAATATTGAAATATTGTGATATTAAATATTGCATTAAAATGGAAAAGAAATTTCACAAATAATTATCCAAACAAAATACTTTGTTTACATCAGAGATAAGCAAGAAATCTATAAATGGAAATTTATATAAATAATTATGTCATTTATAATATTGAAATATTTTGATATTACAATTTATGTTGTAGTTTTTTCGTATACCCCCAAGTCATAATAATTGGAATGAGCAAGACATAGAAATAAATAAATAAATGCCAAAATTCATTTGACACCCTGACACAAACGAGCCATGTTGTTTACATATAGCGTTGCATTATGGGAAGGGGCTTTTCTCGTGCTATTTATAGATCTAAAAAATATGACGCGCTATTCGAAAACAGCCTCGTTCCCGATCTAAAGCTTATTTCTCAGAAAGAGGCTCGATCGGCCTCTTTAACAGCAGAAGTGGATTTTTTTCAAACATTTTCATATGGTAGATTTGGCTTCGAATGTGAAATCTTTTGAAAGTGATTTTCAAATATTTAAAAGTAAATCTAAATAAAAAAGATATTATTCTGTTTAGAAGAAACATATGAAAACTTATTTCTTAAGGTCTGCAAAAAGCTCATTTGAAGTTAACAAGGGTACATAGACCTGCGAGATGCCATGGAAATGAAAGAACGTTATCAAGCTATATTTTACTCCCTAACTTGAAGCAAGCTTATGTAAAATATATCTAAAATTGTTTATCTATGTAAGTCTATTATAAATGATTACAACCTTTATTTAATGACTGTCAGTAGAAATATATATTAGCATCATTGTACCCTTCTCTAAAGAAAATCATGGCTATTCTAATCTAGTAATAATAATAGAGGTTCATTTGTACTAACTTGAACCTGGTCAATTGTTTCCTTTTTTTAGCGAATTTGGAATAAATGATTGCCTCTAAATGAAGTCCATTTTCTACAATGAATTAAATGCAATGTATATTGCATTTGCATATAATTTCAACTGTAACACATTGATACATTACATCTGACAATTCTGTGTACATGTTGACCTGGTGTTACACTGAAGTCAAGTGACAAATACCACAGAGGTCTTGTTGACTGGGTCAATAGAGGTCAGCTTATTGCTAAACACAAAGCTTATTGTAGACAAGTTTTGTGTAAGTTGTTATTCTTAGAAAGAACATATAGCTGTCATGAGAATACAAGTCCATAACTTGTATTGCATACACATGGGCCATGGCCATATAGCATAATGCTCTACCATATCAATTGGGTCAGGTTGATTATGCAACAGACTAGCAGCTGACACTGTGATGCTAGCAGCCTGCCTTGGGATGTGTATTAGACAGCATAGTGGAATATCTGAACTCTGGTTGACCCCTTATGTGTGGTATTTAAAGTAATATAAGGGAGATACCATTGTTTAAAATTTAACATGTTTAATGTGATTTGGTTTTTGCAGCTAGTTGCCATAAAGATTTTAAACAAATTAATCAATTATGTTTGTCTTTCATCTTAATTTTTTTTAGAAACACTTAAAAATATAGAACAACTTGCACGACACTCTTAAATATTCCATATTAAAGATAATATTATGATTAGTAAGTTCAAATTAGAGAATTTATATGGTGCCAGTGATCACTTGATGAAAGCTTAAAATTTAATAATAATGATGTGTCATCTGCAGCTGAAAAGTCAATATGGCTGCTATTGCGGCCATCTTGGATTCTCAAAACTGAAACATCTACCTTTCTGTGCGGAATCACTATAGGTATAACATACTACAATATAAAAATGATATCTAGATTGGTTTAGGAGAAATAGTCTTTGTCATGAAATCTAATTTAAAATTCAATATGGCTGCTATGGCGGCCATATTGGATTTTCAAAACTTTAACGTCTACCTTTCTGTGCGGAATCACCATAGGTATAACATACTACAATTTCAGAATGATATCTGTATTCGTTTAGAAGGAGTAGTCTTTTTCATGAAATCTAATTGAAAATTCAATATGGCTGTCATGGCGGCCATCTTGGATTTTCAAAACTGAAACGTCTACCTTTCTGTGAGGAATCACCATAGGTATAACATACTACAATTTCAGAATGATATCTGTATTCGTTTAGAAGGAGTAGTCTTTTTCATGAAATCTAATTGAAAATTCAATATGGCTGTCATGGCGGCCATCTTGGATTCTCAAAACTGAAACGTCTACCTTTCTGTGAGGAATCACCATGGGTTAACATAATACAATTTCAGAATGATATCTGTATTCGTTTAGAAGGAGTAGTCTTTTTCATGAAATCTAATTGAAAATTCAATATGGCTGTCATGGCGGCCATCTTGGATTCTCAAAACTGAAACGCCTACCTTTCTGTGGGGAATCACCATGGGTATAACATACTACAATTTCAGAATGATATCTGAATTAGTTTAGGAGGAGTAGTCTTTTTCGTGAAAGTTTACGGACGGACGGACAGACGGACGGACAGACGGACGAAGCGCCATGACATAAGCTCACATTTACTTTGTAAAGGTGAGCTAAAAAACCTTTAAATTTTATATGAAATCATTCTAAATCATCATATTTATCTTTGTGCTATACACCTATATGTCCATTGAGTATATGTCTTCAAATACTAAGGCAAAAGAATGAAATGCATTGTGACTTTTTGTTTTACTGGTTTTACTGAATAAATGTTAGAATAGCGACTCTGAAGAGTCTGGTTGACATCTGAGGGACAAATGTCACTTTAATGTTGACAGAAAATGGGGGGCATCTCAAAAACTGGAGGCTTTATGAAATAGTTAATGCTTTTCTTATAAACCTAACAGAATTAAAAATTGATTGATCATTGAGAAAATAATGTCGAAAGGCAGCAGGGGAAGAAACAATTTGTTCTAGTAAAATTGGATATCATACAGGAGCAAAAAAAGGGATGAAATTGAAAATGTAAATATTTTATTAAGTCTGAGGTGCAATTTGGCAACATGTTCATATTTTGATCTTTTCTGATGATTTTGTTTTGCAAATAAGTCAAAAGACTGTAAGGAGATCATGCAGATCACCTTTTTGTCTAACATAAAGTTCATTGCCCACACAAAATACATCTTAAACCTTTTAATATTGAAATAGACCTTACTAGTATATTGAGTCTATATATGGACAACAGAAGATAGGGGACATATCAAAAACTGGAGGGTTAATGAAATACAAATATTATTTCATTCTTTAAAGGGGCAATATAAATCTTATATTTTTAATTATTCACTGATAATTGTACGTTAATGCTAAATGCATTCTCTTGATACTTTAAAAAATCCCATTACACATGCCAATCATCCATAGTCAGAGAATAAATTATTCAGATTCACATAAAGTCCTTTAGCTGTTATTTTTGTACCAACACCTTAAATTCATTTTGTGTAAGACAAGGAAATCGCATGGCTGAACTTTACATAATACATTTTATTTATTACTGCTTCATTTAATTTAAAAACATTGTCTTTCAATTGGAACCATTTATTCATATTGTCCTTATATTCCCCCTTAAAACGTGCTACTGCCCCTTTAAAACTGCTTCACCGCACATAAAAGTTTAAATGAAATGTATTTTGTATTTGATTTGCAAACCTATGTCACTTTAGTGGTGACAAAAGAGAAGGGACATTTAAAAAGCTGGAGCTCTGATAAAAAAGGATTTCATAACATAATATTGTTTCCCTGCACTCATACAAAATTCATTTAATGCAAATCTTATTGAATTGGTAATTTCAGAAACAGAATATATGGATAAGGCAAGAAGACAATTAGATGTGGTTTCATACAAACAGTAAAATGCTCTTCTATGTATGCCTACTTGAATAGTTAAGAACTTTATTTGATATAGAGAAGTTCTAATGCATTGTATATATAGAGAATACTAAACAACGTCCCATTTCATAACATATTTTTGAAACGAGTGAATAGGCTGGTATTTAATGATCGAAAGTTTCAAAAATAAAATATGTTCAACAAAAATGTTATGAAACGGGACTGAGTTTAGTACTTAATTTATTACTGGCTTAATAACATCGTAAAAATATAAAGAAAGTCGCCAACAAAACTGTTGCGGCCGGCTCGCTGACATTGTGACGTCATACTTTACAGCGTCACATCATTCAGTCAGTGCACGATGTTATGACACCTATGTGTATTAACACGATAGATTTATTAAACAGCGATATCTTCAACGGGAGATTATTATTTAACTATCAATGATATGGCCTTTATACAACTTATACGGCCTGCACTATACGAATCCACAACTGGGCCAATACGAGCAAAACAGGGCCAATACGAGCAGACTGAGCCAATACAAGTCAGAGCATGCGCATACACCCAAATGGCGGGAGTCCGAAGCTATCGCTTCAAAACTTTCAACAATGTTACATATATGACAATTCGAATCATCAATCTCATTGATAATTTTGATTTCGGTAAAAATTAACTCTCTAATGTTGTGCAAGTAAATTACAAAGAAGTTAATTAATAAAAACGTCATTAATCAAGTTTTTCCATATTGGTCCAGTTACAGGTCCTCGGTCTTCTGTATTGGCCCTTGGCTTCGCCTCGGGTCAATACAGAAGACCTCGGACCTGTAATAATAACATTATAGTAATAATGCTGTTTACTTGAAGTATCATACATTCAAGAAAAATAATTACAGTTGAGTTCAACAATGAATTTGGCACTTTTGTTGTTGTCACTTACAGGAATCATCTTGGAATGGCTACTAGCCAAAGAAATTTTTGAATATTTTTTTATTCCAAGTATACAAACTCTTGTTCATTATAAACCTTTAACAAAGTTTGTGTAAGACATGATATCTGGTAAATTTGACACTATTCCTGAAATCCAGATTGAGAATATTCAAGCTATGACCAGATCAATTTCCTTTTGCAAATATTTGGTCAGCATCAGAAACTTCTCTTGAAGATACCTATATCAAAGAAACGGCCAATATTATGCTTTGCATCTTGAAGGGAACCAATTCTACACACAAACATAGGATAGTATTATGTAGTTATGGTAGTCTCCAAAATTGCCCACAAGCAAATTGCTAGTGAAAATTGGTTTGACCGAGAAGCTTTATCATATTCTCTGAATATAACCCAAGGCTTGAATATTACTCGGGCCTCAAATACAACCAACTTGTCACAGGCTATTCGGGTATAAAGAGAACTTGGCTTCAAACACAACCCAGGCCTTGTAAAGAACCTTAGGGGAGGGCATTTTAAGTTGGAGAACTTGTCCCCAATCCTTTTCTAATGAATTACCAGTAGATATGTTTAAACGAAAACTGGGCGTAGGGGCTTCAAAACGAAATACATGTAGTCACGGGGTCTACATCGTTGACATGACATGACATTCGCCGACATGATTGTTGCGGCTGGCCCACTGACATTGCGAAGTCATGTTTAACAATTATGACGTCATGTCATTCGGTCAGCCCGTGATGATTGTTATGACACATATGTGTAATAACATAAATAATTTATGAAAAAAGCAATATCTTTAACAGGAGAGTACCGGTAATAATAATAAGTATCTCCTACAGAAATTCTGCTTCAATGCAGCAAGGCTAGAGTCAGTCAGTAAAGGCTGGTGTGTGTTATATCTGCAGAGGAAGAATTATATTCCCTCTAGCAATATTATTTAGTCATACCTAAAAATATTTCCTATGAAAAAAGTTTGCTAAGAGTCCTGTGACAGTAAGAAATTATTAATCAGTATCTACTACAGAAATGTTGTTTCAATACAGTAAGGAAAGAACATGTGGAGGAAGGCCTTAACACACGATTTTGTCATTGAGACCTTGCGGCTGGAACGTTAGCTCAAAAATCCACTTTAATACTAGAGATCTTCTAGACTTGGTGGTGCTCATTGTATCAGGGTTTTGTTTAAATTTAGCGATAATGTTAGAAAGTAGTAAGAAAGGTTACTCTTAGAGTGGTCAGAGAGGTTAGGCGCCGCTAGGCAATCCTGTCTTGCTAGTCAGTTAGTCAGTTAGTGGAAACACTGCAAATTATACCTTGCAGGGGATTTTAGTCTTTCTATTGCCTCTTGCGATATTATTTGGTCCTATTAAAACAATATCCCATGGAAATGTGTACTTTGAGACATGTCACAGCATGATATGAATAATTAATTCTGATGAGAAACTAACAAGGTGACGGACCCACAAGTGTACCATCTAAACAAGGCATGTAGCTAGTTGACAATAGATATAGAAGGAGAGAGGTCAATATCAACTGTGAAGGAGTCTTTCGTCTTCAAGTTGCACAAAATCAATAAGAGGAGAGAAAATTGTCTAACATCCGTCTTGTTGATCAATATCAGCACATGAATTGATCCACCATCTTAACAAGGTGCATGTCAACTTACAACCAAGACAAGCCTCTTCCTAGTGTTTTAAAGAATCATAGATTCTGAGATGTAAATGGAATTTTTTATAACAGCTGAAAAAACTTGGGTTCAAGATGAAAGTATTGTTCGGACCAACCCAACAAATCAGAGGATCTTATAAAATAAATTAATCCCTGTAGATTAGATTTTCTTAAGCATTAATCATGGGTACATCATTGGTGTGTTCTAAGTTCCAAATTCTTGCAAAGCATAGAGACATCGTTGAGAAAAAGGATTGAGGAAGAAATTAAAACATAAATTTAAAAATAAAACAGTTTTGAGCAATAAGAGCTCAAGACCAACCCAATTTAAGTCTCAAACGACTATTCTTGTTAAACAGTCTAATTGTAACAAAACTCAAATCTAAATAATCAATTTTAACTAGCAAGGATTAATCAAATTCAGACTTTATAAAGGAAGCTAATAAGCCAGTCCAACTCTAACTGAATTCTCCATCTTGTGTTATAGTGTTCACACAGTCTTGAAGCAAACTTATCACTAGCGGATCCAGGGGGGGGGGGGGGGAGGGTCCAGGGGGTCCTGACCCCCCCCTTTTCAACCCCCCCCCCCCCCCCCCCCCCACTGAGTGGAGAAAAATTATTTTGGGACCCCCCCTTTTAAAAATCCAGGATCCGCCCTTGCTTATTCAGTACAATTTAAATCTCAATAAAACAAGCTTGTTGAGCAATAATTCATTCTCCAGTTGATGTGAACCAAGCTTGTTAGACGCATCTAACTCTGCATTGATGTTATTGATCCAAGAGAATTCAATAAAAGCTATAATTGCCATGTTCGGTTAATTTGCTAGCTAAAGCATGCCTGTGAAACAGCTAAATCAATAGAAACAGGTTGTTTTCTTACAAAAGATCTTGAAAGTTGACAATATTAACTACACATGTCAATGTTTCCCTTTTGAATATTAACAAGCCTGACAGGGTGATAATGTAAAAATAAATAATTTGTTACTTTCTGTTTAATAGTAGTGTTTAGTTGGATGTGGGGTTAGTGTTAAAGTTATTCAACATTGTGAACACTGAAGGTGATACATGTGTTACAAGGTGTGTTCATAAATATGGAATACTGCTGATATCAAACATCATTATAGACTGATGAAAAAATAACTGCAACAATAAACAGATAAAGTGTAACATCTTTGTCAAAAGAATATTTTCTTGTTCAGAATATCTATTTTAGATGTTACTTAAATAACCTGTAAAAGAATATTTCAACTACAGTGACATAAGCCATTTAAACACATTCTGAAAGAATAAGAAATAAAAAGCTTCGAGTTCAGTCTTCCTTTCCAAAAACAGACAATAATTGGCAATGACGGAACTACCATTTCTACACTGGTTAAACAATCATTCCGGCTCGGTCTACAAACAAATCAGAAATAATGACTATGTCAGATCCGTATATTTCTGCTTGCTTGCGTGACAGCCACGTTTAGAGAATGTTTCCATTGAATCAAAATGGAGAGAAAGAACCATTGAGATCAGATCCATAAAGATTTACTCATTGATCTTGATGTTTCAGCTCTTGGAGAACCTAAGTTTATCAGAGTCTCTAATGTTCATCTGGTTCTTCATCCCACCCTAATAGCAGGTCTAGGAGACCTCTAGCCCCAAGCCATTATAACAAAGACATTGTGTAATCCTTGTGTAAAATTGCTTATCTGATCACCAATCTTAAGATGAAGTGAGGTGATGTGGATTTTTCACAACTATTTTACTTATATTTAAAAACCTGCAACACTATTGTGGCAATGCATTGTGTTGAAAGTTGCCAGCATCTGCATGGGTGGTACTACACTGAAACTCTGTGTTCCAAACCTTAGAAATTCTCTACTGCAGACAAAGTCGCCAATCCATTGCAAGATTCAAACCAATACCTCTTGCTTCAAAACGGAATGCTTACCACTGTGCTATCCCACCCACTCGCTAACATTACGGCGACTAAAAAGGCAAGATAAACATCAAACTTAATGCAAGGCAAAACAGTTATAAATAAGACCTGATAAACAATTCTATTTCACTTTAAGTTTCACTTTGCCAATAAAAAAGACATAATAATTAATTCATGTAAAGGCTTAGTGGCTGAGTGGGTAAGGTGTTGGAAAAGTCAGTGCTGGCCTTATTTGTAGGGTTCAAGTTCCAATCTCAAGGGAGACCAAGTAAGACCCAGAGTTTTTGCTATATCCATTGCCAATGATGTGATCCAACACATAACAAGGTAAAATATCAAGACATATCTGGCAATAAGAAGTTACAATGTCTGGCTTACCACTGTGCTATCCAACCCACTCATCAAACTTAATGCAAGGCAAAACAGTTATAAATAAGACGTGGTAAACAATTCTATTTCACTTTGCCAATAAGAAAAGACATGATTAATTCATGTAAAGGCGTGGTGGCTGAGTGGGTAAGTTGTTGGTAGAGTCAGTGCTGGCAATAGAAGCCTGATTTGAAGGGTTCAAGTTCCAATCTCATTGGAGACCAAGTCCAAGTACTGTAAGACCCAGAGTTTTTACGTTATTCATTACCTATGATGTGATCCAACACATAACAAGGTAAAATATCTGGATAGACATATCTGGCAATCAGATGTAACAATGTCTGGCTCCAATCTCTCAGTAGCCTTATTTGGAGACTATCAACCCAGGCAGCACGAGACAGATGAAATAAGAGTCAGGGGTATTATTGAGTTGACAGGTAATCGAGGCATTTAGCTGCATCAGGAAAGATTCCGCGGAATCAATAATGCTGCAAAATTATAAATCACAAAAATGACATGGGGCTCTTCCATCATTTATAGCCAGACTTGTGAAATATTATTCCTGAATTATGTGATTACGTAAGATCATTAAGCTGCTATTCATCTTATCGTTGATAAATTCACAAGTTATAAGGGTCTTTCAAGTTCTTGATTTCTATATACGTCATAAGGGTTCAAGATAGTTTTATATCCCGGATCTATATCATAGAAGCTTTCTCAGCACCATCAGTGTGGAACTACTTCTAGTTTAAGCACTAAGATGGCTGTAAGCAATGATCTGAACAAGAGGACATACCGTATTTACTCGAATAGACGCCCCCGGCGTCTTTACCTTTACCCCCAGCGTGTATTCGAGGCCGGCGTCTATTTATTTTAGTAGGAAATAAATGTGTATAGATGGTGTAAAGGGAGAATACTTTACTTCAATACAACTACGGGAGCATTAATTAATCAATTTATCCCCCGGCGTATATTCTAGACCCTGCGTCTATTCGAGACCCGATGTATATTTACTAAAACAGCCATACCCCCGGCGTCTATTCGAGGATATACAGTAAATTCAATTTGCAGAGCTACAAATGTCAAAACAATTCCTTGTTCATTGGATACTTGGAATGAATTTAGGTGGGCTGACCTTTCTCAAAAGAAGTCGTCGTCCATTGATGATTTCGAAACCTAGCTTGTTAAATAGAGTATTGGTATTTATTTGACCTGCAAGCAAGTCTGTAAGTATGTGACAAGTTTCGCATATCAACTGATTCAAAATGTCTTCTTAAAATAAACAGACTAATGCAAACCTTCTTATTCTCAGACAGTCGTAATGAAAGATTACGCTGCATCACGCAGGCTTGATCGATGCAACAAAATCAATAAATGGCTGCAAAATGATAAATCACAGAAAATATCATATTGACCTCTTCAATCATTCAACTCAACAATATTCAGCATTATTGCAGAGTCATCATTTCTATCTATCAACATATTTCCTCTAGTAAGCATTTGGGCTATCATACACAAAGACAATATATAATGCTTATTAAGGGGGCAGTGATTTAATGGTTACGAACAAGTGCTTATTAGCGGCGGCATTGCGCTTATTTTCTCCACTATCCTTGACCCCTGGAACTTACTAGAGACCTAATTTTTATATCTCTCTTAGTACTAAGTAATAGTTGTAAGTCAATCCTTGTGTATGGTACTCCTATTCAGACTATCTTAGTACTAAGAGAGCTCCAAAAATTCAGTTTCTGGTGCTTAAAAGAGTCCCAGCTCTTATTAGAAGGAAATAATGGTCACCCCAGAATAATATTCCACGGACGAGATTTGTAGACATTTTTAACTGACAAGATTTGCTGTGTTGTAGAATGAATTATGTATGCAAATGAAGACTATGCTTGGTCACATTGGTGTTTTTGTATTTGAATTAAATCATAATAATTATTGTCATCAAAAAGTTGTTTTGCATTAAGTAACATTTGCTTTCCTTTTCTCTTGATCTCTTTAAGTTCTTTGAACATAATGATAAAGTGGCAGATTTCTTAAAGCAAAGTTGAGAAAATGAAATTTGACAGTATTGTATATCAGGAAATGAATCTAAATCATACTTTGTGTTTTTACAAATGAAAGTATCAATTTAATGGTGCCAGATGTTGGTGTCATTATAATGTGTAAATTAAGTCCTACAAATTAAGATTGGCAGTATGTCACAATGTGATAAATTAATCAATCCTAATAAAATCTGTTAGCTTTCATAGATAATAGGGGTGACTATCAACCCTTGAGGGACTATCACGATAGCGATAGTCTATCACAAGCAACTATCACGATGCGATAGTACTATCATGGCATACTATCACGATAACTATCACGATAGTTTTTATTGAATACAGATTCAAGACATAACCCGTGTTCATTGTTTTATTTCCCTATTCAGAAATCATTTTCGCCGAATGTTGGCACAGCCATCTTGGCTGAATGCTTTGCAACAGAGTAGATATCTCTAGATCATATTTACACTATCCTTGACACTGAATAACGAATCAACATCACTTTTATCTTGCCTTCTTCTAATTCTAATCTAAAATAACCATGAATATGAATAGAATTATTATATGAATGATAGGAACGGCTGTACTATCAAAACTATCGATAGTTGGACCTCCTATCGATGCAATGCATCGTTTTTGAAAGGTCCTATCGATAATCAACTATCACAATGAGTACTATCGCGATCCATCGATAGTTCGATCCATCGTTACACCACTAATAGATAATGGCACACGCTGTAAAGGTCAAAGTTGAATCATAAACCAAAAGGTCAGGGGTCAACAGTTGGTTTGAGGTCACTTGTTATTCAAGTATGAGGTTTTGTAATCGAGGCTGCTGCATAATAGTAGAAAGAAAGCCCACACCATTGTGGCTATGCATTACCATGAAACCTGACCAATAAACCTGTGTGGCAATATTGAAATTTTTTTTATGTCAAATATAATATTACTTGAGGTTAAATGTCAGATTTATTATAATGATTTTTTATGTATTGACATATCGTCACAACTCTACCGATCAACAAAACTTTAATGGTCAATTAAATCCATTAAAACATTTGAGTGTTCAATAAAAAGATATGATAATGTTTTGTTCAAAAACGAAATAACCTTGAATTGACAACTAGCTTAAAAGAAAAGTTCCATCCCCTTTCAAAAATATCCCATGAAACATGAACAGAGAAATATACAGCTCAACAGTGGTTAGAGTCGGAAATGAACCGACTCTGTTGAAAGATTTTGTCAGCAGCATAAACCCAAAGCAAACTTGGTCTGTTGTATAGGTTTGCAGAACATTTACCTTGTGCATCGTATTTGGAAACAAGGTCAAAGCAACGACTTGGTAGGTCTGATATATTTTGGAAAAATGTTTTATCAGTCATTTGAAAGGAATAAAATTTTGAATAACATTTGCAGTTATGGAAAAACAATTCAACATTTATTTTGAGTTTGAAACACTTTTATTTGAAGAAATTCATGTGCTCATTTGTGGTTTGAAAACTTGCTGAAAACAACTTTTTTTTAGCTTTCAATCAGAAATGACTGTTAAGACCAATTATTGGAAAGTTGACTATTTTTACAAACTTTTAAGAAATTTTTTATTCCGGCTCAGCAGCAGAGCAATGCAAGTCATATGACATTCTTCTGAAATGATTTTCATATTCCTTTTTTATTCCATTTAAATCACATGAAAATAGCTGAAAAATTGTCATCAATGGTCAAAACAGCAAATTACAGGATCCCTCCCTAATACATGTATGCACAAAGGAATAATATGTCACTATGTATGTTTTGCCATATAGAGCTTGGCTTGGAGGACTTCATGAAGAAATTTATTGACATTGCAAATCAAGATAATAAGTTAACTGTCTGGTCATTGTACTTTGCACCTTCTGTCTACCTGTCGTTATCTACCTGTCGTTATCTACCTGTTGTTATCATCAAGGTCAACAGGTGTTGAGGTCACATTAAAATGTGGGTTATTAAAGTGACAATGAACTAATTGAATATATGAAATATTTGCTCTCAAGGAATTGAAATCTCTATTTTCATGACATACAAGCAACTCCCTCAACTCTCTTCTCTAATATCTGGTTGTAATATTTAAGAAATAAAGTAGCCCTAACCATCATGTGTTTTGCAATAAAGTATAGTTTTGCCCTGAACTATTATAGTTAAAGCATGAGGCCGAAGGCCGAATGGTTTGACGTTATAATACGTTCAGGGCAAAACTATACTTAATTGCAAAACACATGATGGTTAGGGCTACTTTATTACTTTTCTAGTATGTCGATTTTTACTCGTTTAAGTTATTTCTCCTCCAAATATAAACATATTTTGTAAATCACGTTAGGCCGCAAATTGAAAATCCTCGATCAGGGCCATAACTAGTGACGTCATAGCCAATTGTTATTGACGTCATGGGCCATTGTTTCGTGACGTCACTCAAAAACTATACTTTATTGCGGAATAAAGGATGGGCGGCGCCTTTGATCTTAACGGATACTATACTAGAAATCAATTTAAAATGTGGGTTATTAAAGTGACAATGAACTAATTGAATATACAGTAGAACTCGGATATAACGAACTCCAAGGGACCAAAGAATTCAGTTCGCTATATCCGGTGTTCGCTATACACATTTAATTTTAATGATATTATATAGGGACGGGACTTGAAAATTTGTTCACTATATCCGATTGTTCGCTATATCCGAGTTTGCTATATCCGTGTTCTACTGTATGTTATATTTGCTTTTAAGTGATTGAAATCTCTATTTTCATGACATACAAGCAACTCCCTATACCCTCTCCTCTAATATCTGGTTGTAATAAATTATGTCAATTTGCTTTATCAAGATGTATATATTTCCTCAAAGATTCTACAATCCCCTGACTGTTTCTCCTGGTACATCAGCCTATATGTCTCTGCGTTATGCTCACACTTAAACCATGTTATCCATCGGTCAAAACTCTTGTTTAGCTTTATGTATCAATCCAATGAAATGATGCCCTTTCAGCAAGGGCGGGTTTGTCCGTGTACTAAAGGTACCAAATTAACCAATGAGAGTGCTATAAGAAAAAATATCTTATGTCCCTTTGCGGAAATCGTAAGAAGTTTTCTTTTAGATTTTCGCGAGAGGCATCCTTAGAAAGCAGTGTATCAGACTTACAAAAGTTTGACTGAAAACAGACTATAAATAGCATTGAGTAACCAACTGTCGGCAAAACAAGGGTTTTGGCTCGATGGATATCAGGGAAACGCAGAGATATATATGCTGATGTAGCAGGTTGCTGACTGGTATGTCACTGTTTGTGTCATACCTGCTTCAGGCTTTTTACACATTAATATACATATCATTTCACTCATCTTGGAATTGCCAATGCTTTATTTCGAGTATCTCGATATATGACCGAATTAAACAAACCATGACAAGACAATAGGGCACTGTAGAAGCGTATAAATCACCAGGATATAGCAGAAAGGCAATAAAGACAGCCTTGATCAAACTGTTATTTGATGATCAACGATAGGCAAACATGTTAATTCATAGTAATAATGTGCTTACTTGGCAATAATTGCCTCTGGCACTCAAGTTCTGTTTCCCCCCCCCCCCTTTTAATCTTTTTAGACTAGCCAAAAAGACCTGATACTGTCTCACCGGTCCATTATATATCAGACATTTAATAAAATTGCTAAAAATAAAGATCCCAAGAAGTTTAAAACCTCAAAAGGCACATCTACAGATGTTGACTAATCAACATATGAAATATAATTGAGTAGACTAAATTTCAGTCTCTGAAATGAAAATACATGTTAAATGCAGCTTTCTACTATTAAAATTGAAAGGAGCCTACTGAAGCTGTTCATTTTCAGAAACTGCAGTGAGCTAGACTTGCTACAATGATATAGACTTGTGTGGGTCTTTAAAGATATTTTGTTTCAGGGGCTGTTAGACTAATAATTGAGCTATGTGTCACAGTTTTTGAGTTCAGCTACGGAAATGAAATGAATACAGAGTAACAGTTGAACAGGTTGATGATTATATCCCATGGTATTATAAATAAGGATAAAAGAGGACCTCAACCTATTGCTAAAGGTAGATATTTTCTTTTGTAAAGAATATTTTCTTTCTGAAGACACCTTAATAAAATTTTCTATCATGGAATCATATTCCCAATCTACATATAAAACTATGCTATCCAAACTCTCCGAAATCAAATACATCAATTTCATTTACAATAGCTTTTAATATAGCAACATCCAATTTGTGACACTGAAATGTCCATGACTTGACTTGAAAAACATAATTACTTTCTATGAAATAAATATGAAACAGAGACTTCCAACTACTAGTAATTAACAAAAGCACAATATTCATCAAGTCACATGGAATATTTTCATCAAAACAGCTTGCTTTGCTGGTATAGAATATAACTACCAGGTACTCTAGATGTTTTTGTTATCTTCACATAACATGCACCAGTGATCTCAACTTGTCAACATGGCCGGCAATATAATACCCGATATTTCGAGCTTAGAAATAATTTCCAATGAATTACTCATGGTTCGAAAGTCGCCATATAATGTTCAAGAAGTAAACATATACATATATATACATATATATCATATATATATACATATAATGTATAATGTAACATATATATCTTTGTCCTAGCTTTCAGTATTCATTGCATAACAAAAGTTTTCATATCAATTTTTTAAATTTTTCTTGAGTTACTTTGTTTATATAATTTTATACTTTAAGCACAACCGGCTTCATTTTGAAGAAATCTATTAAATCCCATCTTCCTTATAGAGAATACTGGTTCTCTGAACTTGAAGGGAAGACAAATGGCTCAAAAACATGATCATTTTACAACAATCTTTGTTGAAAACTAAGACATAAAAAACATGTCCTGTTCAGCTGCATATTTTACCGCTCCTAAGGTAACATGATATTAACTCCTTTCAAACAAGTGGCCCAAAATGAAAATTGTGTTTATGGCGTTTTTTCAAAGACCTAAAATATGGACAAATCTCACAATATCATATTTAATTATTTATATATTGTAAACTTACATAGTAATGATAAATCAATAAACAAAGATAAACATGTAGGAATATCAATAGATTAGAAACTTCTGATGAATTTTTTAAATTGAAAATAACTGCAACTATAGTAGTCTGAAAGGCAAATCCTTTTAGTCAACATAATACAACAACTCAAATCCTTACCAGTATTTATTTTTTCTATGATCATTGTTTATTTTCTAGCAAACCTAGTGACCCAGATTGTCAAAGCTCAACGAACCTAAATGACTTTTTCTATATTTAGTCTTCACAGATCAAAACTTTGCTGGTTTCTATTGTGGGACAGTCTATGAGAACAATAGTCTGACTCCGATGAATGGGGAGGTATATCCACTTCCTGAAACGATATACACCTATGCAGCCCTATTGCTTTTGTTGCTTACTTAGAAATAGGCTATGACGTAAAATCAAAACAGGATAGACTTGACATACCCATAAAAAAACATGACATACTGACATACCTAAGAACCAATTTTGTTACTCATAATATACCTACTCTGTTTTCATGGAAAACAACATACCGATATCAGCCTTTTGCTTAGAACATAAAAATCAAACAGGATGGACTTGACATACCTTCAAAGCTTATAATTTTTGTGATTCCAAGATAATTTATGTTTCCGGTAACCCTACCGACCCATGGTTCTTTGAGCTACTGAATAATTTTCATCAGGCAAATAATATCAGTTGACAATGACCTGTGATATGTTGTCTCTATTTCTAAAATTCTTGTTTAAAACTTTGTTCTAAACTAAAATATTTTCTGATGAAGATTAAATTGTGTTCAGTATAACTTGGAGGAACATAGAACATAAATTTAAAAAGATTCACAACAATAAGCCTCAATAAAAAAGCCAAGAAACAATCTAACCATCATGACCTGCTTTAAAGGGGCAGTAGCATGTTTTTTGAAAATTCTATTTTTTAAATGTATGACTGGTAATTGTACCCACATGCTAAATGTATTATTTTGATGGTATCAAAAATCTCATTACACAAATCAATCATCCACAGACAGAAAACAAAATATAGATTCACATAAAATCCATTGGTGACAATTTTTGTGTGATCACCTTTTATTCAATTTGTGTAAGAAAAGGAATCATATGGCTGAACGTTACATTATATATTTGATTTATAACTGTTTCATTTAGTCTAAATACATTGTCTTTGAATTGGAAACATTTATTCATATTTTTCTGTCATCACCTTATATACTCCCCCTTAAAACGTGCTACTGTCCTTTTAAACTCATGCATAACCTATAGGCTATAGATGTACAATATGTGTCCTTTTAAAAATGAAAATGAATAAGGAAGAATTCTATGGATTTGCAACTTCTTTATTGCAGGAGTGCGATGTCTTGACGTATCAAGCAAATGCTCCATAGAACTCTTCCTTATTCATCTTAGAACTTCTAAATGCCTCCAAAGGAACCTCAAAATTGATGATGATATTGATAGACTCTAAGACTGACCATATTTTTGTGTTTCTCATCTCCAAACTCCTTCTGCAAGTGGGCGGACGAAGCGGGGAAAAAAGGGAGGTGTGTATTTGGAGATATATGGTTATGTCGTGGTAAGGACAATGTACAGTGGAAAGGGTAAATGGGAAATGAGACTTCCTGGTTGAGATAATATAGAGATTTTAATTGATGTGTCATAAAACACATTTTTTAATCAGAGCAGTGATTTTGAATATGGCGGGAGGGTATATCTGGTTTGGCAGGTGATGAGAAACACAGAAATAAATGCGATGGGCCTAAAGTTAACCCCCTTCTTTTAAAAGTTGAACCTCACAATCATGGAACTCCCACTTCTACATTTAAAATCTAAGATTCTTAGATTTGCCATTTGTTTTTTCTTCACTTTTCTCAAAAAAAACTGGCCTCAGCTTAAAAAAGTTAGGTTACTTAACTCTGTTGTTTCTGTAAGTCAGTTAGAAGTTTTCACTTCATACTCTGTTACTATGAATTGGATTATATCCATCATTATTACTAAAAGAATACTTGATAAAGCAAGACATAAATATTTGATAAAGTTCTGCAAAACAAATTTCATTCACAATTCAACAATGTTAGGGCATTGAATAATTTAATATATTATATCAATATTCTACTTACTTATGATTCATTTTAATTTCACACCATATGTAAATTTTTGATAATTAATAAACCGTCCTAGGCTTTATAGAATAAAAGAATTCCTAAAATCACAATTCATTAATTTGTGAGATTATTGCTACATAACAATACACATTATGCAAGCAGAGAAAACTCGTCAGGGTTAAATAATATCATCAATTGTCAGTGTTTGTGAGAAGAATTTGGTAAACAAACTACTATCAACGATTAACTCAAGTTTGACAAGTAAGTAGGTCAAGTTGATCAGCTACAGTCAGCTGTTTCAAACGTCGATAAACACAAACCGGTCGATCCAATATTTTCACAAAGTATTCCCAGCTTTGTCACATGACAATGCACCAACAGTTCAGTAGATTAATGCATGCTTTGCAAGAAGATTTCAAGAAACCATTTGACATGCACTGACAAATCTTGAACAGCTAAATATCGCAAGAACATGTAAACAAATAGAACGCTTCGGTTCGCCGCTGTCCGAAGTGATGCATAACAAAACACATAAGTAGTCAACGCACCTGCTAAAATTCCTTTCAACGTCTTTGCAAACCCAGGTTTTTTCGGTGCCGCTGCCATTTTTCTCCCGTCCCTCCCAGGGAAAGGGGAAACAAACGTTTGCGAGCCCCCTCTGTCCATTGCCAACTATCCGAAGTATTGCATCAACTCAGACGCGAAACTGTCACCCGTTGCTCGCCCGATAATCACGCTACTCGCTGTCTATAACGCCCTCTACACGTGGTATCGGGAAAACACTTTGACCTGGGTCAGAGGTCAAAAAGGGAAGCGGGTCATTTCCGGAAAAGTATTTTTAGAACGGATACTATTTTCATTCGAATTAATTTTCAAAATGAGAAACCTTCTGTTGAACACAAGTTTATTAATTGCAAATTGTGCTTATTTTCAATGTTTGAGAGGATTAAGATTTTTTTTAAAGACAGAACCCGTTTCTCATTATCATTTGACAAAGTGTGGTAAATAACTAAAAGGAACGTTAATGATATTCACTAAACATGGACAATAAGAAAGTTATGATTTGAGTTAAGTTTTTCCAGCATATAGTGTGTAGGTGTTTTTCATACAATAAATATGTCGTAATCAGCCGCAAGTGATTAGTTAGCGCACGTCACCATGTTACGGAAACAATAACATCATATCTTTTGATGCAGGTTGACTCAAATGCATTTGAGGGTAATGTAAATGAGAAATTTGTTAACATCAAGAAGGCTGAGAGCAGATCGACTGACAGAAACTCGTTTGACCAGGCCATGAAAATTGCGAATGAAGAAAACAATTACAAATTACGTAAATTCTAAGATTATATAAAATCTCTGACGTTCTTCTTGTGTACATTTGGTTAAGAGTTGATGCTAAAAGAGACTGTAAAGAAACACGATTAATTGCAATAAATGTTAATGAACTGTTTATTATTGTAAAAGTCAGTCTGATTTGCCTAGTTCTGAGGAATAAAGTTCTAAAATATTAACTCTTTGGGAATCGAACATGATACTTCGAGAGGTATAGGTATACATCCTCTCCATTGAAGGAATCGAACACTGAGGATTCAACATCTCCGTGCAGTTAATATTTTGAATATTTTAGTCCTCGGAACTAGGCAGATTTTAATCAGATTGTGTAAACGTTATGATATATGTTTGGGTACAAAGGTTGAAACGTAGCAGACAAAAAGGAGATTTGCAACAACGTGTCTTTAATTTTCTAGTTCTATGAAAAGTGGACAGCGAAATATATAGTCAATTTCATGAGCTATTATAAATGCATTCATGGTTGCCATTTCGTCCAGCGAATTCGCAATATATTTCACTTATATGAATATGGGAGGCGGCAAACCCGTACCCAAAACAAACCCGTACCCACAAAAATCAGCAAACCCGTACCCAAATCGGGAAGAAAACCCGTACCCACTTATTATTTTTTAGTTTAATGTATGAAATAAGAGATTAATAATATATTAAGAATTATGAACACGTCTGCAGTTTTCCTACAAGCCGCCCACATCGAGCCCTCATTCCGAAAGCTCCAGAGCCAAGCGACAACTGGGCCTTTGAGAGACCTGTGTACATACATGGACCAAACGTGGATGCACCACGCAGTTTGGAAGATTCCAATATATCGAATGTGTTTCGCCGTTTAAGATAACATAAGATAAGATAATTCTTTATTGTCCGTTAAGGAATTTGTGTTACATTTAAGTGAGCATGAAATTCAAAATTTTATAACGAATGGTTGCTACAGCAAACGGAGCCTCCGTTAACCGAATATTGAAAGTACTTAATGAAAATACGAATTTTTTCCAACTTGTCGCCGTTACGACCGTATCCCAGTGCAATTATCCCAAATGTGACCGTAAATTTCTATTCGCTAGATTTAGAGATACAGAGTTATTGAAAAATAAATAGTAGGTCTAAAGACTGTCTGGAACCCACAATGTCCACAAACACACCGTCTACGAAATTATTCAAACTAAACGTTTTCATTGTATTTATGAATACTGTGATTACGTAATTATAATCATGTATATGTTAATAATTTTATTCTCTCATTTCTTTGTCAAAATATTAAGATTTAAGCACAATCGCGCAAAAATCGTGCAAGCGGTATCTCAAACTTTTGCTTGTAATATAACTAGTTCTCGAGTAAGTAGCTTAGAGCGTACTTCCGGTTAACGGAGGCTCCGTTTGCTGTAGCAACCATCGTTGCTAGGAAATCGTTTATGCTGTGTTGTGGACAGACATAGTGATCGGCGAGTTTAAAAGTTGTGTTCATAATATAGCGAGCGTTTTCAAGGTAGGTCAATGATTCTGCCAATTTGCATCCTCTAGTGGAGTACATATTTGCAGTTGGATAATTAGGACTCTGTTTAGAACAAGGACGTTACAGTTTCTTGACGACGCGATAGGTTTGTTGATACTTTTATTATTGAAAGTCGTTCAAGAGTGTTCTGCATATTCAGTGGATAAATAACAATTTGTTGTTACTTATAACTCGATTGTTTAGTTAGAAGGAAACCTGTTGACAATTTAATTAGCCTAATTTTCATTATTTAAGTCTCTATACAAGGGAATGACTTGCAAAAATCCGCTATCACATAAATTAGCAATATGAATAATTAAAATTATTGATTGTTTTAGATAAACAAAAGCCATGGCTAAGGTGGTGTCAGCCCCATCACGCTTCACACATGAGGACTGGACAAGATCAAATTTAACAAAATATGCGAATGCAGAGGTTGAAAGGGCTGCATCTGAAAGACTAGTGGAGGAGTCAAAACGGCTTTCTGATGAAACAGAGAAGAGAACAAATAAGACACAGAGGGATGTCAATAAGAAATTTGGTATGTTTTTGATATCTTTTGATTGAATAAAAAAGTAAAAAGTAAGATTTATGACCTTTACATAAGTATTTAAATTAAACATGATTCTGTTTCAAATGTTATGCTTAGCTTGTAAAAGTGATGATGACTTATTTGTATGATGATTTATCATGTACCGTATTCGACGTAATAAGCGCCCAGGGCGCTTAAAAAATTGACTTGGGTGGGCGCATATTAAAATGGTGTGAATGACTCCCGAAAATTAAGATGACTCAAATGGAACTGTGTTTAGATTGCCTTTGATAACTGATACAGACGTTCAAAACATAATTACACATTATTGAGTAGAAAATAACACATATTGCCACTATTGTATCCTTCAATTTCTCTTGAAACAAAGTGAATACGTTGAATTTATCATTTTAGTACGGCTGGTACATGGGCGGTTATTAGACCTATAATTACAAATCCCTTTGGGGGCGCTTATTGGAGCAGGGCGCTTATTACGTCGAATACGGTATATCTAAACATCATTTTGCTACAGAACCACATTATACTTATATATCCGCACTTAGATTTTAAAGCTCTCTTTGAATTAAGAAAGTGACAAAGTCATAAGTAAATTTTGATGGATGTTACTTTGTACTTATGGCTATATTATCCTTAGTCAAATGCTTGACATCCAATATGTCTTTGTATTTAACACTTATCTATTAATGCCTGTTTACAGAACAGCGTCTTGACGACATAAAATACTGGAAGAAAGAACTTGATGACAAACTTGATGGCCTTGCAACTGAAATCGACAACCTTCAGGCGTTCAGAACACGAATCGAGAAAGCCTTGGAATCAACAGAGGAACCTCTACATATAGCTAAACAATGCCTAATGAACAGGTACAGACTTTGTTATTTATTGAAAAGTTTTATTTGACAAAATTCATGAACTTTAGTTCACTACATCTACACATTTTTGACCAACATGTGTGGGCATAAACCCTGATCCAACCTCTGTTGTAATGTGCATAGTTCATATTAGTTCTTGAACTAGAAAGGAAGAGTCTGATTGAATTCTATTGAAACTAGTCGTGCTATCAGTGACACTTTTTGGAAGCCCCTGTCATTTCCATTTGCTTCTGGAAAACTAGAATTTCTCCAAATATGGACCTTACACTTTAGAGTGTTAACGGCAGGATATGGTTTTGTAATATTGCAACTGAATCATGGCATAGGCCTCTGTATCAACAAGCAAGCTTTCCATGAGAGAAGTGTTCACTTTACACTTCTATTCACAAGAATTCTTGACAGGATAAAGTTACGTATTTGTACGACTGAATCTTAGCAGAGGCCTCTGTGACAACAAGCAAGCTTTCCTGAGAGAAGTGTTCACTTTACACTTTAAGTATTCTTGACAGGATAAAGTAACGCCATTGTGTGACTGAATCATGGCATAGGCCACTGTAACAACAAGCAAGCTTTCCACAAGAGAAGTGTTTTCATATGAATATTTCATATATATTGTTTGTGATTAAAATTTTTGCACCAGATGAATGTACAGTACATTAAAGAACTCGCTTACTACAACAGAAGTTGAATCATGATACACCTGTATTATGACTTGACCTACCTCTGTGGGTAGAGAATGTCCTATACAAGAGTAAATAAAAAAGATTATTCATTCCTTTCTTCTCATCAGAGAGAAGCGTGTTGGCATCGACCTTGTCCACGATGACGTACAGAAGGAACTCATCAAGGAAGTGGAGACCATCGAAGGTGTTCAGGCTCTCCTACGTCGCACTCTCGAACAGGCCACGGAGCAAGTCAGGTTTGTCTCTAGTACTCTACACAATCTCATTAAAATAAGTTTGAACATGTAAATATTTACAGTTGATACAAATGATAATTATAACTTTGTATTCCTTTATATCTTTCTGAGTAATATGTGATTAGCTTTTGCCTCTGCCTTTGCAGGTTGAACCGCAAGTCTCGTTTCCAACTGGAGAAGGATCTGAAGGACAAGTTCTCTGCTATGAGCATTGACGAGTACTGCCAGAATCTGCGCAACAACTCCGCAAACCTTGCACACAAAGCAGGTGCAGCTAAGATTGAGGCAAAGTAAGTTTGAAAGGTTTCAAAATTTGAGTTGAAACCAATTTTTATTTCACACCAATACTGAGTAATTGTAAGGATTTTTTTTCAGTGATAAGAATTTTTGTGTGCATGCTGTGAAATTCTTTTATTGAAATTGTTCCTCTGGATGAAAAGTTCTTCATCAACATCAAATGCAGTATTTTTATGTTAGCCATCACATTATCTGATTTACTAAGATTTTTTATTTTTTATTTCTGAGATGCTTAGAATAGAACCTTTAACCAAATGTGTCGTTTCTGGAAATAGAATTGCAATGTTTAAGAATTGCATTAATTTGTATTTACTGACTACCATCCTAAAATTTCAACAAATTTGAATTTACTGACCTGCCGTCCTTAAATTTCCAGCTCTGCATCACCTGAGGACTGGCAAGATTTCTCAAACGACAATATTGAGAAGGCTGAGCGAGAACGCCAGAGCTCTGTCGACCTTCGATCTCTAGTTGACGGTATCCTCCAGTCGTCGGCCAACGACATGCAGAAGCAGTGTGAAGCCGTCAACCTCGCCTTCAGCAAGCGTATTGCAGAGACCAAGGACACTAAAGGCAAGCTTGAGGACCATCTCAATAAGGTGAGGACAATTTGAGTACAGTTTTCTCATACTGTGGTAGAAAATTAGGATGTTAGTGTGAGTTTGAGCCCGTTGAAAAACATTTTAGGTCGGAGGATTATCACAAGGGGAGATAAAAATGGGGACATTTCTCTCTACTGTGATAGAAAAGTAGGATATTGGTGGGACTTTGAGACTGTTGAAGATATTTCAGGTCAGAGGATTATGACAATACATCTTGTGTTTTCAGTGTCAAATCAAACCCTTGCAATTAAAATGTCTAAAACTATATAGAATGTCCCTAGCTTTTTATCTAGGGGTAGAATTTGGCAAAGAAATAAAGAGCGATTCTGAGTTGTATTTTCTTCCATAATAGTAAAAATCATGTTAGGAAATTCTTTAAATCAACATACAGTTTTCTGTATTTATCTGTATTTGTTTCTACAGGTTCTGTCCCAGATCAAGGAGATCGAAGAGAATATTGCACGTCTGCAGAAGGCGTCTGCTGACAAAGAGGCTCCCCTTAAACTGGCTGAAACCAGACTGGATACCCGTACAAACCGGCCAAATGTGGAGCTCTGTCGCGACCACGTCCAATACAGACTGATTGAGGAGGTCGGTGAGATCGAAACATCCATCGTACGTCTCCAAGAGAGACTGCAGCAATCCCAGGCTTCTCTGAAAGGACTTATTCGTAACCAGTTGTCTCTTGAGGAAGATATTGAGGTCAAGGCCAACACACTGTTTATCGACGATGTTGAATGCATGGGCATGAGGAAAAGCATCAACATTCAGAGCTATTAGGCAAGGGAGATAACTCACTATTTGTCACACACTACAACCCATTCAAAATTTATATAAATTGTTTTTATTTCCAAGGATATCTACAAATGTTTATCAACATGGAAAAGCCTGTTATATACATACCAGTGTTTACTTTTGAGAATTTTACAATTGGTATCACTGATGCTAAATTGGAATTTATTTACATTTTTTAAAATATAATTTATAAATTCATAAATTTTAGATGTCAATGTACATATTCTGAGTCTTTACACCAGTCACCATATATGGTTATTAAAGTCACCAATCTGTGATAATGTTAAATTTATCAAATGTACATACTGCTGTATATTGTGTTTCAATATTCAATACTATGTAGCAAAGATGTGCAAGATATTAAATAATATTTAAACAAGAATTGTTGTTTTCTTATGTATTTTTTTTATCTTTCAAAATATTCATTATGGCAACTGTAAAGACATACAGTTTTCTATAGAACGGACTTACAACCAGTGTTCAAACTTCCACAAAGGCTCCCCTGAAAACAGGCAAATTCTGATGTCTCTTATTGTTGTAAAAGACCAGTTTTGAGGCATGATGCATTCAAAGTTAGTTGTTCAATCAATGAGGCTGTTACAAAATTTATTAATTTGAAAGCCTCAGTCATTTCCATATGCTACAGGAAAATCCAAATTCATCCAAATATGCATTTCACTTTGAGTCTTCTTAACCCAGTCATTGGGCGACTGAATCCGAAATAGACCTCATTAACAACAAGCATGCTTTCCATGCGAGAAGATTTTTCCTTGGCTGAAAGTTTTCAGATAGTTGGTAGTGCACATTTTGCCACGAAGTAAATGTCCTGAAAACCCATAAACTGGTCTTATTACAACAGAAGTTAGATCAAGATTGTAGGACTTGAGAGCTCCACCATAACCTGATACCTGTCAACTTGTCAAGCCAAAGACCTTGCTTAGCTAACATAGTAACCAGTCAATGAAATGGCCTGCATCCAGCAATAAGGCACTGGTCCCCAAATTGAAGAATGCAGGGGATTCTATTTATCATCCAAAACTGTGTTTTATAGGAGATATCGCAAGCCTTGGATATTTGTTACTTTTATCAACTTGTGTTGATATATTTGATATCAGAAGACACTTGGGTGAGCTTCTCCATAGCTATTTATTTGGCTGGATGATAAATTGATAAACACATTCAAATTAAGGACATGAATTAGCACTTATCATTAATTTGAGGGTTTAACTTGGCTTGAAAAATACCAGGATATTGTTGGAGCTACACAGGACAATATATGCTGTGGTAGCAGAACAATTCAAATACTTAAAGTTATAAGACAACTCTTGGATACAAAGGCACATTGTTATTTTTTTGTATTTCAAAAAGTGTCCATTATTTTTCCTTCTACTACATCATTATGCTGCCAATTGTACCAACACTTAGTATTATACAAAAAGAAAAGAAAATTGATGTTTTCCACTTTCATGATAACTGAACAGTTGATTAGGTATTACTTGCAACCAGAAACAAATTACTTCTATAAGTGTTTTCAACAAAGGATACAACACATTCTCAATCTATACCACTACCAACAAAGGCTTTGTTTTCATATTTTATCTCATGAAAACATGGCAATTCAAATATTTACATTATATACACATAAACACTGATTAAATAAATACAATACATGAAACATTTAAAAATAAATTAAATTTATTAACTAAAAACTTTCTCAATGGTTAAAAAGAAGATTGAAATCCTCTTGACTTGGTTATTATTTATCAAATATCTTATCAACAAAAATAACAGATTTGGACTATGCATGATTGAAAAATAGGATATTTGACAAAATTTGTAAACCGTGAATTGCCCTGTATGTACCCTATAAGACAAAATTATACTTTTGATAATCAGAGCAGCCAAGAGACTATATGAAATGTTAGGACGGTTCATGAGTTTGATATGGAGAATTATAAGATGCTGAGTTAAATATCAAACTTGAACTAAAGCATTTGACCTGAGAGAAATCGGAAATTGTAAGAGTTGGAACTTAGCAGGATAGGTATTCCTTTACAATGTTTTGACATATGCCCTCTCTTCAACATTCTCTCCCCATAGAGGCAGCTCAGACATACCCGAGTTATGCTCTGTTCTATTACGGCTAATACATGGGATAGAAAGGTAGAAATCTGATTGGAGGCAATCGAAGTTAGTTGTGCAAATGAGACGCCGTTTCAAAAGTGGTCATTTGCAAAACATCGGCTATTTTTCATGTCGTTTGGATAAGCTTTCGTTGAAATTTAACATCCAGGGGAGATAATTCTTCCTTCTACAAAACAAAGCTTTTTACCTTCTCATTAGTACAACGTTTTGCCGCTAGTGCAATCTGCTGGAACCCCAGGATCTTGGCGTAATAGAACAGAGGCTTGCTCGCACTGAGCTGCCTCTGTGGGGAGAGAATGTCTCTTCGAAGACTTGATGAAAAATTTATATGGTTATAGCACATAAAAACTTACTCACACACAAAAATAAATCAAATTTGTCTGTAGAAGTGTACTTTGGAGATGTTCCTTACACCGTCCTGAAGTTTTGAAAAATTTCACAGGCCATTAAAAAAGAAAACTCTGCAAGACTTCAAGCTTTCCCTGCACAAAGGACAGTTTAGAGGGAAGAAATGGCATACTTTGTAGTGTTCCTTGCACTGTCTGGAAATATGTACCAAAATGTTCAAGGCAAATTGAAAATGATCAGCTGTGCTAACATTTCATGGCCAATTGAATAAGATCAACTGTCTCTTTCCCTGGAGGTTGGACAATTAGCGAGAGAAGAGTGGAGTACTTGATGGCATTCCTTGAATTGTCCAGAAGTTTCTAGACAACCATG
Source organism: Steromphala cineraria (assembly GCA_916613615.1). Classification (NCBI taxonomy): domain Eukaryota; kingdom Metazoa; phylum Mollusca; class Gastropoda; order Trochida; family Trochidae; genus Steromphala; species Steromphala cineraria. The sequence goes on from OU744728.1 coordinate 12,649,315, forward strand.
ACGCCAATTGAATAGGATCAAAATCTTCAAAACTTTTCTAGGCTTTTTTATCATTAGGCAGGAAAAAGAGACATCAGCAATGATTGTCACTGAACGAGTGTTTTCTTGTCCTTGATAAATTAATTGTACTGGGATATTGCCGTATCATTTGGAGATTTCTCTGTACAACTTCTTGAGAAAAGGCTATATTGGTTTGATGCCATCATGTAAACCAAACACAAGCCAGGCTGTAATGTTGCATGATTTGATGTAAGATCATTTTGCCAATCACAAGCCCTCCAATAAAGGATTTTCATGTCAGAAGCAACGGATATGTTAAAACCCTTTCTTAAACTGTGGTCCACTAATAGGATCTGCTGTACCAGACTGTTACAGAACATCCCCTTAAGAAGCTGTCAGTATGAGTGGAAGGGATACTGATGAACAAGGGAATCTTGGGAAATGGTTGATTTTAATCCTTCCTGTCTACCATCTTGGAAAACTATCTGAGAAATTTCATGCCCATTCATATTCTTGTTGCTCTTCTGAACATTTCTAAATTCAAACCTTTTAGATATGTTTTAGAAGAAAGATTTCTTGAAATCAGGCTAACATTTGAGGCCTTTGAACACATCCTGTATACACATACATTATGTACAGTATTTCATGAATTTATCTACAGTTACTTATCCCCATAATAATCTTGTATTAGTTTTCTTGTCACATCTGCATCATCTGGGTATTGGGAGTTTTTTTCTGGATTCATAATATAGTGTGTGTCGACAAATGTCTGAAAGTATCGTCCAACTTCTGGGTGAGTTATCTCCCTTGGGCTGTCCGTGTATAACATATTTTCTGAAAAATAAAAGTGATTTTTTGTTAATCAAATGTTACAGATCCATGATTGAATCCCAAGCTTTCGTTAAAGTTTTCACAAAAATACTTGTTGATTCCTCTCTGTTGATAACATTCATTCCTTTTTTCTAAATCTTTTTTTCTTATATCCTTTCTCTCCCCCTCAAATAATGAAGACTCAGCTGAGACTTGGCTGGCATTGGCTGCTGCATGAATCCACGGACCAAATAAAGATCTCAATTATTACTGTACTTAAAGTAGACGAGAGACATCATTACAAAATGTTTGAAAAACATTTCTTGTTTGTAAATCAATATCTGTGAAAATATGATTATACATCTCATTGAAAGATATATCAGAGACAGTCAACCCTGAGACCAATATCTTATATATCATTTCTTTAACTGGTCACATAAGGTCAAACCAACAAAACAGGTGTTTGCATTAACATGGTAATGTCTCCTGCTGCTAATTACAGTTAATAGTTTATATCCCTATAGGGGTTCTGTCTCCAAGTTGAAGATATATGGTGCAACAGTTCGTGAGACAACTGCCTTTGTTAAATATCACATTCACATGGCAGGTGTCATTCAACAGGGTAGGGGTCTTTTAGAAATGCAGTCAAAGGGAAACTGACTTTAAAAGGAATAATGATTACTTGATAAATAAAATTCCTCTGAATCATAATGTGAGTCCGCTAAAAGTCATACTTGCAAATCTGCTCATGTCTTAAAGTTAATTTGAGTGTCAGGTTGTTACAACATTAATATTAAAAATATTATTTAATAAATTAATAATAAAAAAAATAAAATCATTTGATATTGAAATTGTTGAATGACAGCATTTGCATACCTTGAGCTGCGTATCTGTTGCTGCCATCCTCAACGAGGACATTGTAGAAGGGCTGGAGGTGTTTCTGTGAGAGATTATCTACCCCCATCTGGATTATCCACTCCTCACTGGCCTTGCATGTCTCGTCCCAACCGTATATCACACACGTGTAGTCATACCTGAACATATATCACACACGTGTAGTCATACCTGAACATATATCACACACGTGTAGTCATACCTGAACATATATCACACACGTGTAGTCATACCTGAACATATATCACACACGTGTAGTCATACCTGAACACATATCACACACGTGTAGTCATACCTGAACATATATCACACACGTGTAGTCATACCTGAACATATATCACACACGTGTAGTCATACCTGAACACATATCACACACGTGTAGTCATACCTGAACATATATCACACACATGTAGTCATACCTGAACATATATCACACATGTGTAGTCATACCTGAACATATATCACACACATGTAGTCATAACTCAACATTTATCCTAACTCATGTAAGAATCTCGATCTCTGATTGGTTCACGTGACCCTGGATAACTTCTGATATCACCCTCTTGAGCGGGAGGATAAATTATTTATACCCCGCCATGAACCAATCACGAAAAAAGCGTGCAAATTGAACTTATTTATACCCCGCCATGAAAAAGTGTGCAGATTGAGCTCCTTGAAAAGTATGTTTAGTGGAATACATTGATGTAACCTTTGCTCAAATAATATGTAGCTTTATACAAACTAAAGTCAAAGTAATTGCAAGCTATATAAATGCAAAAAAATGTATATTGCCACAATTACCTTATTAATCTAAGATTTGGTGTTTAAAATGTTTCTCGTCGAAAAAATTTTAAATATTGTGTGGGGGCTTTCTTGATCATTGCATGTGAGAATCGGTTCACATTTATTCGAAATATCAGTATTCACTCACTGTTTCCTTGTGTGTCTTGCAAGGGAAGTTGTTTAACATCGAAATTATGCTTCAAGAACTGTGTTTATAAAAAGAAATTCCTCTGACTAAGCAAGGCACCAACACGTTTGATGATGTAGTTTTCAAAACAACACTTCCGGTTTGAGACCCTGACCTTTGTCATGTGCCTCAGCAGTTTTAACCTTTTTAAATATGCGTTATGTTGAAACATATATGGTAAGATAAATTCGTTATAACATTGCATAGCGGGTCACATAGGTATTTATTATTCCCTTGAAAGGTTTTATGCAACTCGCGTTCCGCCCGTTGCATAAAACCTTTCAAGGGTATAATAAATACCTATATACCAACAATGTTATAACTTATAATATCACACACATGTTATAATACCTGAACATATATCACACACATGTAGACAATCCTGTACATATATCACACACATTTAATAATACCTGAACATATATTACTGTATATAACTACAGTGAAATCAGCACCGATGACGAATCAAGGCAGTTGCTCTCAGTATTAAAATTGTTGCAAGGCAAGAATGTACATTTGAAAAATATGGTATCTGCCTTAACATAAAGGAAAACTCAACAAGTTTCTCACCTCTTGTGTTTCATCACCATGCCAACGGAGAACTCCACAGAAGGGTTGTCTTTCCTTAGTTTTGCTTTGACCTGAAACCAGAGTTTTATAGGTAAATGTTATGTAATTATTTTTACACTTTTTATTACTTTACATTGATAATCATCAATGTCTCTCACATCTGAGAATAAAATGTGAAATGTTGATTTGATGGTTCACGGTTGGTCAAGTCCAGCAAAACAACTATCATGTAGGTACTCAGTGCTTGACATAAATATATATACATGTATATCCTTTCTCTCCCCCTCAAATGATGAAGACTCAGCTAAGACTTCACTGCTATTGGTTGTTGCATGAATTCATGGACCAAATAAAGATCTCAATTATCTCAATGGTACTTAAAGTAGGATTTGGACAACATTACAAAATGTTTGAAAAACCTAGGAAGGCTTACATGTCACATAGGACCTGTGAATCGACCTTAGAAGCAGAAGCATTGTTCTTCATCATCTTGGTGCAAAAGCAACGTGCCTACAAAGGGAGTTATCATTTAGGTTACTGCCTTACTACAAAACAATATTCAAGGACTTGCAGATCAACGGTTGTGAAATTGATCTGAGTGCACTGACAAAAGTTATAATCAGCAGTGTATGAAATAAGGCCCGTCCGACAGCCCGGTACCTGATTACTTTTGGTCCAGGCTGGTAACTTTCCAGTTTTTCCTTCGATTTTACCATTAAAACATACAAAATACCACTATTGGGCTTGCTACTTTTCATGCATATTTCATACTCTGTAATCAGGCTTTGGTCACTGGTCGACTGACTGATTGAATTATTGTTTTGCACAGCTTGGGAAATATTTCTGAAATAACGAGGAGTGCCTCCTTGCTAAGGGCTTACTGATTATTCTGGTACCTGCAGAAATGTGTTGGAACAGCTGTTACCTTAAGGGTTAGTACGAACCTCTACATACCTTATCTCTGCCAGACCCGGTCCTGTTGTCCTACAGAATAAGGGTTTATACAGACCTCCACATACCTTATCTCTGCCAGACCCGGTCCTTTTGTACTACAGAATAAGGGTTTATACAGACCTCCACATACCTTATCTCTGCCAGACCCAATCCTGTTGTCCTGCATGTTAAGGGTAATACAGACCACCACATACCTTATCTCTGCCAGACCCAGCATTGTTATCCTGCATGTTAAGGGTAATACAGACCACCACATACCTTATCTCTGCCAGATCCAGCATTGTTATCCTGCATGTTAAGGGTAATACAGACCACCACATACCTTATCTCTGCCAGACTCAGCATTGTTATCCTGCATGTTAAGGGTAATACAGACCTCCACATACCTTATCTCTGCCAGACCCTGTCCTGTTGTCCTGCAGGTTAAAGGTTAATACAGACCTCTAGGTACCTTATCTCTGCCAGACCCAGTCCTGTTATCCTGCAGGTTAAAGGTTAATACAGACCACCACATACCTTATCTCTGTCAGTCCCAGCATTGTTATCCTGCATGTTAAGGGTAATACAGACCACCACATACCTTATCTCTGCCAGACTCAGCATTGTTATCCTGCATGTTAAGGGTAATACAGACCTCCACATACCTTATCTCTGCCAGACCCAGCATTGTTATCCTGCATGTTAAGGGTAATACAGACCACCACATACCTTATCTCTGCCAGACCCAGCATTGTTATCCTGCATGTTAAGGGTAATACAGACCTCCACATACCTTATCTCTGCCAGACCCAGCATTGTTATCCTGCATGTTAAGGGTAATACAGACCACCACATACCTTATCTCTGCCAGACCCAGCATTGTTATCCTGCATGTTAAGGGTAATACAGACCTCCACATACCTTATCTCTGCCAGACCCAGCATTGTTATCCTGCATGTTAAGGGTAATACAGACCTCCACATACCTTATCTCTGCCAGACCCAGCATTGTTATCCTGCATGTTAAGGGTAATACAGACCACCACATACCTTATCTCTGCCAGACCCGGTCCAGTTATCCTGCAGGTTAAGGGTTAATACAGACCTCTACGTACCTTATCTCTGCCAGACCCGGCCCTGTTGTCCTGCAGGTTAAGGGTTAATACAGACCTCTACGTACCTTATCTCTGCCAGACCCGGTCCTGTTGTCCTGCAGGTTAAAGGTTAATACAGACCTCTACGTACCTTATCTCTGACAGACCCGGTCCTGTTATCCTGCAGGTTAAAGGTTAATACAGACCTCTACGTACCTTATCTCTGCCAGACCCAGCATTGTTATCCTGCATGTTAAGGGTAATACAGACCACCACATACCTTATCTCTGCCAGACCCAGCATTGTTATCCTGCATGTTAAGGGTAATACAGACCTCCACATACCTTATCTCTGCCAGACCCAGCATTGTTATCCTGCATGTTAAGGGTAATACAGACCACCACATACCTTATCTCTGCCAGACCCAGCATTGTTATCCTGCATGTTAAGGGTAATACAGACCTCCACATTCCTTATCTCTGCCAGACCCAGCATTGTTATCCTGCATGTTAAGGGTAATACAGACCACCACATACCTTATCTCTGCCAGACCCAGCATTGTTATCCTGCATGTTAAGGGTAATACAGACCTCCACATACCTTATCTCTGCCAGACCCAGCATTGTTATCCTGCATGTTAAGGGTAATACAGACCTCCACATACCTTATCTCTGCCAGACCCAGCATTGTTATCCTGCATGTTAAGGGTAATACAGACCACCACATACCTTATCTCTGCCAGACCCGGTCCAGTTATCCTGCAGGTTAAGGGTTAATACAGACCTCTACGTACCTTATCTCTGCCAGACCCGGTCCTGTTGTCCTGCAGGTTAAGGGTTAATACAGACCTCTACGTACCTTATCTCTGCCAGACCCGGTCCTGTTATCCTGCAGGTTAAAGGTTAATACAGACCTCTACGTACCTTATCTCTGCCAGACCCGGTCCTGTTGTCCTGCAGGTTAAAGGTTAATACAGACCTCTACGTACCTTATCTCTGCCAGACCCGGTCCTGTTGTCCTGCAGGTTAAAGGTTAATACAGACCTCTACGTACCTTATCTCTGCCAGACCCGGTCCTGTTGTCCTGCAGGTTAAGGGTTAATACAGACCTCTACATACCTTATCTCTGCCAGACCCGGTCCTGTTGTCCTGCAGGTTAAGGGTTAATACAGACCTCTACGTACCTTATCTCTGCCAGACCCAGTCCTGTTATCCTGCAGGTTAAAGGTTAATACAGACCTCTACGTACCTTATCTCTGCCAGACCCGGTCCTGTTGTCCTGCAGGTTAAGGGTTAATACAGACCTCTACGTACCTTATCTCTGCCAGACCCGGTCCTGTTGTCCTGCAGGTTAAGGGTTAATACAGACCTCTACGTACCTTATCTCTGCCAGACCCGGTCCTGTTGTCCTGCAGGTTAAGGGTTAATACAGACCTCTACGTACCTTATCTCTGCCAGACCCGGTCCTGTTGTCCTGCAGGTTAAGGGTTAATACAGACCTCTACGTACCTTATCTCTGACAGACCCGGTCCTGTTATCCTGCAGGTTAAAGGTTAATACAGACCTCTACGTACCTTATCTCTGCCAGACCCAGCATTGTTATCCTGCATGTTAAGGGTAATACAGACCACCACATACCTTATCTCTGCCAGACCCAGCATTGTTATCCTGCATGTTAAGGGTAATACAGACCTCCACATACCTTATCTCTGCCAGACCCAGCATTGTTATCCTGCATGTTAAGGGTAATACAGACCTCCACATACCTTATCTCTGCCAGACCCAGCATTGTTATCCTGCATGTTAAGGGTAATACAGACCACCACATACCTTATCTCTGCCAGACCCGGTCCAGTTATCCTGCAGGTTAAGGGTTAATACAGACCTCTACGTACCTTATCTCTGCCAGACCCGGTCCTGTTGTCCTGCAGGTTAAGGGTTAATACAGACCTCTACGTACCTTATCTCTGCCAGACCCGGTCCTGTTATCCTGCAGGTTAAAGGTTAATACAGACCTCTACGTACCTTATCTCTGCCAGACCCGGTCCTGTTGTCCTGCAGGTTAAAGGTTAATACAGACCTCTACGTACCTTATCTCTGCCAGACCCGGTCCTGTTGTCCTGCAGGTTAAAGGTTAATACAGACCTCTACGTACCTTATCTCTGCCAGACCAGGTCCTGTTGTCCTGCAGGTTAAGGGTTAATACAGACCTCTACATACCTTATCTCTGCCAGACCCGGTCCTGTTGTCCTGCAGGTTAAGGGTTAATACAGACCTCTACGTACCTTATCTCTGCCAGACCCAGTCCTGTTATCCTGCAGGTTAAAGGTTAATACAGACCTCTACGTACCTTATCTCTGCCAGACCCGGTCCTGTTGTCCTGCAGGTTAAGGGTTAATACAGACCTCTACGTACCTTATCTCTGCAAGACCCGGTCCTGTTGTCCTGCAGGTTAAGGGTTAATACAGACCTCTACGTACCTTATCTCTGCCAGACCCGGTCCTGTTGTCCTGCAGGTTAAGGGTTAATACAGACCTCTACGTACCTTATCTCTGCCAGACCCGGTCCTGTTGTCCTGCAGGTTAAGGGTTAATACAGACCTCTACGTACCTTATCTCTGCCAGACCCAGTCCTGTTATCCTGCAGGTTAAAGGTTAATACAGACCACTACGTACCTTATCTCTGCCAGACCCGGTCCTGTTATCCTGCAGGCCAAGGGTTAATACGGACCTCCACGTACCTTATCTCTGCCAGACCCGGTCCTGTTGTCCTGCAGGTTAAAGGTTAATACAGACCTCTACGTACCTTATCTCTGCCAGACCCGGTCCTGTTGTCCTGCAGGTTAAAGGTTTATACAGACCTCTACGTACCTTATCTCTGCCAGACCCGGTCCTGTTCTCCTGCAGGTTAAAGGTTAATACAGACCTCTACGTACCTAATCTCTGCCAGACCCGGTCCTGTTGTCCTGCAGGTTAAAGGTTAATACAGACCTCTACGTACCTTATCTCTGCCAGACCCGGTCCTGTTGTCCTGCAGCTGCATCTGAGCCTCCTGCAGGAGATACGCCACCAGCCCCATCCTGGCAGGGTCAAGGTCAGCCACGTGCTGCAGGCTGTCGATCACCTAGCGGAGAATAGATGATGTGATACGACAGTCTATTTTTATTGCTTAATTATCATTGCATATTGCAAGCTCATAGTGCTTGGTGTCATATTATCCGAGTTACAGAACACTCCCTGAGAAGCATGCACCGGTCGACCTTCAGCCGCTCGAGGTTCAATTTCATACTACAATTGTATCCTACCAGGTACCAAGATAGTGCCTTATGCAGAGAGGCACAAATTAAACACTTCCCAGGACACTGCAAGTCTCATATCTTAGTTTGGTCCTGCGAATCAACCCTTCAAACTCTCAGATTATCCAGCAATGGAGCTGATTGCCCATCAATCAGGCCAGAAGATACCTTCTGATGCTGAACTTGACTGATTGTGCAATGCACAGGATTGTGTACACCTTTGTCAAAGAAGTTGTTGTTTTATCAATTTTATCATAAAAACAAACCCTGACGGTGCCGCACTACCTCATTGGAATGATCTATCTCTCAAGACCCACAAGTCAAGCTATACCCTTCACTTCTGTAGGATATATTTGAAGATCAGACATTTGTACAATTGACTTTACTGATTGGTCAATTTGAACTATGTCACAGGTGAAGCTGACATTCTTGTGAGATCTATAATCTGTGATATCTTATAATTTCAATGAAATTGTTATTTCATTTATTTGAAGGGATGGTTCTATTTGTTTAAGAAGGTTGACCATATTGGATTTTTTTTTTATAACTTAGTTAACATAAGTTAAAAGATCATGTTTTAACATGCCAGATCACGATCAATGTTGTAAATAACTGCAGGGTTACAAATTAGCAGTAGTCCGGTAGCCCATGCCTAGTGAAAAAGATGCTGAGCTAGTAAAATGCAATGACAGGTAGTCCGAAGAACTAGTTGGATTTAAAGAAAATATGATTATATCAATGTATATGGCTAGTCAGAAAATCTTTGGGCTAGTGCTCTTAGGAATACTTACATCTGTAAGGTTGATGTTGAGGTGAAGGTTGATGCGAACTTGAAGCAGCCTCATCTCAAGGTCATCAGGGCAGATAATCAGGAAGAGGTCGAGAGCGTTACGTAGACAGAGAAGGCCGTCCCCGACCTCACTCTGGTGTCGTCCTATACCAATCAGATTCCTCGCCATCCTCTCTAAGAGCTGTGTGCAAAACAATGAGATTCTTACCTGAGAAAACGTAACAGATTTATGAAATGAGTGAGAATTCTTGTATCTCCTTAGGATAACACAGAGTATTGTACCAAAGTTCATATTGCAATATACAGATCATGTATTGCATTAATATGGCAGATTGGGATGTAGCCAATCAAATCATTTTCTCGTTGAAATTTTGTCGAGAAGGTGGCGAGAAAATGATTTGATTGGCTACATCCCAAGTCGGCCGCACGAGCGAATCTAGCTTGTAAAGTTCGTTCCATGAGACAGGATGTAATATCCCAACATCAAATGAACTCTACAATTTTTTTATGCAGCATAAACATTAAAATTTGAACTTTAAATCTTTCAAAAATTGACTAGCTATAACTCAAAAAGGTAAAATTTCAACAAAAATTTTATTGCATATACATGTATAATACAAAATACTTCATTTGTAGTACATCCAAATGTCTTTTCAGAAAGAAATTTGATGCTTAATGAACATTGAACAACTGACTGTAAAAAGTCCACACTGGATGAAATATATATGAGATCGTTATTTTAAGATTGATATTTTATCAGGTGGTCAATTAAGAAATATATCAATATACATAATTCAAAAATGTCACTTGTCATGTCTTTGCAGTATACTTTTAACAAAGATGAGTAAAAAATTACCTTTTTGGTGGATGCAGACATATAGTTTTCCTCTAAGGACCCTATACTCTCTGGTATTCCGATGGCCTGACAACACTCGCTCTGCCTATAGAACCTTCCACCTCTGAACACGTCTATATACACATACATCTGGTGGAGCGACGCTCTAGAACAGAAGTCATGGGGGAAACTTTTTTAGTCTCAGAAGTATTTTTTTTCAATATTGACAATATTTTTAAACAAATCATGTATAATAACAAAATGGAGCCCAGAAGATGCTTTAACTTTAGCCGAAAACTGAGCAATCTAGACTTGCTATACTTTTCTAGACTTAGTTGGTCGTCAATTAAATATTTTTGCTTTAGGGTCTGGATAACAGACTAGGGGAAAACTCTTTAATCCTCACAAGCCAGAAATAAGGCTAACAAAATATTTACTGGTTTCTCAGGGTGAAGAGTGTGTCTGGTTCATGAATATCTTTTTACACAAATATCATTGCTACAAATTATTCCTCAATTAATTTTTTCTTTATTCATGGCCAAAACAAAATTCAAGGGGACATTCCAGTCGAAAAGAATATATATTACAAATACATGATTATAGTACCGGTACAACTCATGTTTCTAATGGTAAAATTTTTTGTTGATTTAGATTTGACATTTTGATAATGAAAAGCGCACATTAAGTCAAGACAAGCATAATGAGAAGTGAAACCATTCATCTTTGCTACAAGTGTGTAAAGCCTTTCTACTGCATTTAAAGGCATCGCATTAGTTTTATCATACATCATTTGTATCAATACATTATTATCATATTCTAAAATTTGTAACAGTTAAATGCTTTTTACATGTCATTTTAATACCCCAAAAATAAAACGGTGGACCGAACACCAATAGACCGATCATCTGAAGGAGCAGGAAATAGAGAGTCCATAAAATTTTGAATCTTTAAAGGGACGGTTCTATCTGTATTTTTTGTGGAAACGAAAGTCAAGAGGACGAAGTGTTGGATTCTATTCATTATGAAATTGTTAAATCTATGGCAACTGAATGTTTATCTCACCTACATATTTGAAAAAAGGTGTGAAATAATCTTGAAATAATGATAAGGTATATAAGAATAAACAGGGAAATAATTTTGTTTACACAAAATAACCCGATAGGACTGTCCGTTTAACCGTATACTCACAAGGGTTTGTCCAGCCATCTAAGTAGAAAATGGGAAGGAAAGTTAACTGCCTCACAGAGAACTCCGAGTCGCCTAGCAACCGCACTATACACAACAGCGAGGGTGATCGGGATACCTTTCCTTCTCTCTAGCACCTGACAATAACAAGGCAAAAACATATTTATAAGTTGAGAGTTAAAAAAAGCTACTCAGAATTATCCTGAAAAAAATTGCTGCAAAACATTACCCTAATCTAAAACAAGAGTCATCAGAAGTTGACATATCCAAGCAGTCCCAAACAAACAAACAAACAGTTCGATAAAATTGCTAAAAATACAATTGACTTCTTTGAGAGGCATTAAGAAGTTGTTAGAATTCTATAAATATCGTGACACCATTATCGAGCAAATAATACTAGCAGTCATGCAATAAAGAAAATCCAGAGAATTCTTCCTTATCAAAAAATAAGATCCTATGAGGTTGAAGCTTGAAAATAAAGATAACCGTTATTTATTTTGTCAAATAAATATTTATATTATGAATACAAAATTATCAAATTTGAATGTATGTGCAAGATGCCTTTGAAAAAATTGGGTGTTTTTAAAAAAGGAAAAAAAAACAGAGAAGATACAATTACTATGAGAGGATCAATTCAAGTTTTTTCCAGGAAGGTTATGAAAATAAACACATTTCGCACACTCAGCAAAATAAATTGAATATTTTTGAAGACATAGATTCTGAAACAAAGGCCATAAACTGAACTGACCTTATTTATGTAGGAATTGTTGGGGTCGTAGTAGTTGTCTTGGTTACCACGGAAACCAAGCATCTCAAATAATACAAAATTGAGGGTTTCAAGGATGATTTTACTTTGTTGAGACGTCCAGAGATGTTCTTTCAAAGCTGAAAACAAATAACATGGTGATGTCCCTAGTTGCGAAAGATATTTCAAAATAGAAACATCACAATTTAACATTATTACTATCGCATCAAATAAGACATATTATGATTTTTATCTTGCCAATATTATTTTTAAAACATCAAAATGAGATAAAGTTTGCATGAGATGAACAAGAGGCAATATATTATCATGTGTTTGGGCTAAAAAAAATAGATTAAAACCTGCATTATCAAAATAGCTTAACCAGTTTCAATAAAAGGTTAACATAAAGGATGTTTGAGATTTTAGGTTATTACATAAACCATTTGTAATATAAGATCTAAGAATTATTTCACGTTCACACACATGAAAGAATATTTATTATTTATTTAGTTCAGTCTATTGATATTTGATAATGACTAACATTTTTTAATCACAATTGATTTCTGTTAATTTGGTCATGTAACTAAAAGTAAATATTCTCGAAACACAAGAGAATACATACGCTTCATGTTCAAGGGAGCACTGCATGATGGGTGATGTGGTGACCGATGGCCGAGCTCAGTTTGGACCAATGAGGCGATGCGGTCAAGCTCGATGTTTACCTTCTCCTCAGTCACACAGAGAGTGGGTTGGCACCATTTAGCTATCAAAACAGCACCTGCGTAAAAAGTGATTCATATTGAGTATTTGTTGTAATGATACAAACATACATGACTTCTCAAAACATTATGTAAATATCATGTATGTCACAATGCTCTACTTTCAGTTTTCTTAAATTTTGACTATTACTTTGACTTTTGAGAGGTAAATATCATGTAATGGAAAAAACAGATACTTGCTTCTAAGTGTTCAGCTGAGGGGGGCATTTTGGCATAATCTGAGCACATTGGACCCTTGCAATGGTAAATTATCCTTCCTCGCAATTTTTTGATGGACACCAAGCCATAAGGGTGGGCAAATCTCCTCAGGACCCCCTCTAAGAACAACACTGCTGATTGAGTAGCACAATGTTTGAAACTAACAAAATGTGACATGGTTAGGTTAATTCTTTTGTTTTTTAATTTAATTTTAGGTTAAATTATTCCTACTAGCTTTTAGCCGATCCAGTAGAGTGCCTGACAAACCCAGCCTAAGATTGTCACACCTGCTATAATGATAATCAAACTTGCTGCAAACACAGGTTTAGGGCATGGCACGAACGGCTCTTGTCAGGGGACATAAGGCAAAAGAATTTCAAGTTATATTCCAAATTGGTCCAGGTAATTTTCAGGAATTTTTTTATTATTGCATTTGGAAATGAGAGTAAAACAGATATTTTGTATGCTGCTTGCTCGAGTAATACAGTCAGATGTATCATATTTGAACCAGTATTATCCCTCAGCTATCACTGCTATAAAGATGAGACATCAGACTGGGTTGCCCTCCTAGGAAGTATACAACGTGTATAATGTTAATAATCCAACATTTTCCCGACCTGTCTCAAACTTCTGCTTGTCCTGAGACACCTGAAGGAAGTGCAGCCATTGCTTCCTCATCTGGATTTGATGCAGATGTCGCAGAACCTTCTCCGCGTAATACTTCTCCGTTAGATTCTCATGTCTGCAATACACAGTTATCTCTCTTTACTAATCAACATTGAACTACAGAATCCAATCAGTCCTAAAAGCTCATTTTGATGTACTTTTGTTTGATTTTCATGTAAGTTAACAGTTATCACCCTTAACTCATCAACTAACATTGAACAATACTCAATCCAATCAGTCATAAAAGCTCATTTTGGTGGACTTTTGTTTGATTTCATGTATCAAGTACACAGTTATCTCCCTTCTTTATCAACTAACATTGACATACAGGTTCCAATCAGTAAAAAAATCATTCTTGAGTACCGTTTGAGTTTCATGTCTGAAATACACAGTTACATCCCTTCCTTTATGAACAAAAATATCAGGCCAAATTAACAATCTTCTATCCCTACCCTCTTATAAGGATATTGTTTCACTGAGCTTAATCAAATATGTTTGTATAATGATTCTTTTTATTATTGAAAAAAGAAGAATCCCAATTGGTAAAAATTGTTTTACTTTTTGTGAAATATCCTTATTTCCAAAACAAATTAGGATATGTTTGCTTTAAAAAGAGATTTATTTACTAGAATAATGACCAAAATGTAATCTTATATATTGTTTCAGAAAACAAATTATGGAAACCTCATGAAGAATACAAAATAAATTCACCTTTTTGAATCAAGAATCTGACAAAGCAGTTCATCCACGATGAAATTTGCAACATCATCACTTTCATCCATCATCACAATAAAGGGAGCGAACCCATCTCTTGACATCTCCGGAAGCTCGTAATAAGCTGCCGATAATCCTGAGACAAGACGTCTTGTTTTCTGTCCATATTGCAGTCTTTGTTTGAAGATATCATAACATGATTGCCAAGACTTCCTCTCACACCTGTCGTATAATCCTGGCCATCTACAAAACAAACAAATTGAAATTATGAAATTAAGTTTAACAATTTTGGTATCATTTTCGTAAAATACGCTTTCGGCAAGTGAGATAAAACTGATTTAGTTCTAAGGTGGTCTTCATATATATAGTAGGTTGTCACAATTTGTACAAAGGTTAAGCCAATATGGTTAATTATTAACTAATCTAGAAACTCAGGCAAGTAAAATTGAGTTTCTGAAGAAAATTTCAAGACGCAGGTCTCGAAATACTCAGGGACCGAGGGTTATAAAAAAACTTTACAGAGTCAGTAGGTCATGAACTTAAAAAGGGTTTCATGTTACAGCAAAACAGGCTCTTGACATTTCAGGGATTTTTTGGAAGGATCAAAAATAGAATTTTCTAAGACAGTGACCTAAGAACTACAGATTTTTTACACAGGACAATAATAAAAAAATTAAGAGAATTGCTCAATTCTATTAAAGCCACTCCAAGACTTTCATCATATATATTGAATTGCTTTAAAATCAACATAAATGGCATAATTTATAAGATACATTTAAACAAATCTAATACCTTCATCCCAAAATGGCAGTTAAATGATAACACTTTAGGTTTTTTTTAATGAAAATCTAAAACCAGGTTTTTGTCTGCCGAAGGCTAATTCATTAAAACTCATTAACTTGTTTTGAAAATAATAAATAAGTGTCCCTATTGCAGGGGTTAGGAAATCTTTTCTGTGTTAACAACAAGGTTTCTCAATATGTCAAGAATCCTTAACTAAAAGGACAAACTCAGAAATTGTTTAACAGAGCAGCTGAAGCAGACTTGAGGCTCAATGGCAGATCCTTACAATTCATCCCCTCCCACCCTTCTACCGTTTTGATTTTTTTTGTCAAGAACCACCTATAATAAGAAAAATTCCTCACATTCCAATTAATGAACCTTCCACAATCCCCACTACCCCACTTGACACTTGATTTCTGGGTCCACCACTTGGGTTGAATTTATGAATAAACTGAATATTAACCCTTAGCGTGCTGAAGACATCATCTGCTGCTAATGAGAACTTACATTATTAAAAGAATATTTCAGCAGGGTATATTGCTCTTGGAATGATTCCGGATGTATCTCAACTGATAAAATCTTGGCTATAACCCTTAAAACTATTTTTAAAATCAAAATGGATGCTTCATTTGTCAAATACCATGTGCTTATAACGGCAATATTTAGTGCCATTTGGAGGCAATACAATATAGTGCATTATGGTGAATCTGCAACAAATTTCCAACCCAGGTACCAAGGTAGCCAGGTCTCCAATACCCAAAGTTTGTAACATTAAATTTGAAGATGGCCTATAGCATATATTTAGGTAAACAAATTAAGGGAATTTCAAAGAAATTAAAATTGATGTTACTAATTGCAAATTGTTGTGACTAATTGCAAGAAAAGATTTTTCAATCAAAGAACCTTAATAGAATGTACCTTGTTCAATTAAGCTTTACAGGGTCATAATTGATTAAAAGGTGTTCACACATTAATAGCTACCCGTGGTGTTTGCTTGATATTTTACATTCTGCTATATATTATATGATATTATATATGCAGTTACAAAGTTAATTTGGTTGAGTTTCGAGATGTTTGAACGTCTGCAGATAATACATGTGGTACATACTATTACTATTTCGGGAGAAAATTATAACATTAATTGTAAAATAACATGAAACTGCCACTTTAACACAAACTGTACTGTACCTTTGTTGAAGTTTTATCTTCCACAACTCATTGCTGTTTGATATTCGATTGAAGAATTTGCATACTTGTGCAAACGATCCTAAATCTTGGTGGTCAAAGTCATCATGCCTGAGAATATGTTCGATAACCTCGTCTGGAAGATCCAAAATTGTCCTATTGAAGTTAGAAGGGTCGACTGAAGACATTTTCTACATTACTGTTGACAATCTGACATTCGGAACGGTAAGAGAGGACCTTTCTCTACCGTGACTGGTGACACGAATGATGTGCGCTTGCGCATTTTCCCGTTACAAGCGGAAAGTAACAGTAGACAGACATCAAGTCTTGTATTGTTTTATTACGTAAACAAGCTCAAATAAAAGTACGTCTTATGCTTTTCTACATTTGAACCACCTGTCCTTTAAAGGGGGTCTCCAACTTCTAATTTTTAACTTCCAGTGTTTTATTAGCGAGGCCCCGAGAGGGTCAGAGAGGGCCTCGCTAATAAAACACTGGAAGATAAAAATTAGAAGTTGGAGACCCCCTTTATTTTTTAACTTCCAGTGTTTTATTAGCGAGGCCCCGAGAGGGTCGGAGAGGGCCTCACTAATAAAACACTGGAAGTGAAAAATTAGAAGTTGGAGACCCCCTTTAACATGAAAAATCGTTAATTTTGTTAAATAACTGCAATAAATTTGAATAAAAGTCGTAAAAACCCTTCGAAGAAATGAATTCATTTTTTTAAATCAAAATGATAAAAACAGGCCTTCATATATAATAAATAATACAATTTCAATTTTCAAGTGAATTTAAAGAACAAAGATATTTTCATGAAATACAAATCTCTTTTAATGTGTGATATACTATGTTATAGGAAAACATATCATTTGATAATTTATGTTATGTTCATATCTCTAATATATTAACCAAAGCAGGAAAAAAAAAATATTCAATAGTTTATTTGATGTTCAGGAGTATTTTTTTTAGCTCGACATATGGTACATGATAAGAAAAATACAACTTCGATCCATTCGAAATTCATGCATTAGGCCTACTGCGAGGGGATGGTTTATGTTTTCAGGCTGTTGCGCAAGTGACGAAAATGGAAACAAAACATGAAAGTCAATGTTGCGCATAAAAATTGTACCAGGGACGGAATAAATTGTTTGAATTACTGGTGACAGTTATCTAAGCGAGAATTATGATTCAAACAGTATCTAAAATCCAAAACAAAACAGTTATTACAAAATGAATTGATATAGATACAAACTTATTTGTAGGTAGCATATTTAAGTTTCCTATGATTAGATTTGTCGCCCCTAAGAATAATCTGTAAATTTCTATTATTTTAGAAAAAAGGTATGTTTAATCTTAGAGATTCATATTTTGGGCATGTTAAAGGGGCAGTAGCAAGTTTTTTGATAACTATATATTTCCAAGATTTCACAATCAGAATCATGTTTATTTCAGTATTAAAGGCCACATGGCCCATGGTACAACTGTATAAGAAAATAAATACATTTGTCACATGACCAAACTTATAACTAGGAAGATCTTAAGCTGAATATCTTAGACAGATAAAAAGAAGTTATTCGAAGTATATTTACATCATGTGTGTTAAGTATTTGTTGCATTGTTAGCCTAGCTTTACAATATTTGTAAATGGACATAAAATATTCATTACGAAGCAATGAGTATCTATTACATATAAAGAAAACATGGTACTCATTTTCTACAGCATTATGGTCACAATGCAAATATTTCACTGATAATTGTAAGTTAATACTAAATGTATTATATTGACAGTGTAAACAATTTAATAACACAAGCCAATCATCCATAGTCAGAGGACATAGTATGAAGATTCACATAAAATCCATTGACGGCCATTTTTTGTGAACACCTTGAATTCATTTTGTTTAAGAAAAATGAATCGCATTGCTAAACTTTATGTTATATGTTTGAATTATTACTGCTCAATTTAGTTTCAATACATCGTCTTTCAACTGGAACCATTTATTTTCATTTTCCTGACATCACCTTGCATTCCCCCTAAAAACGTGCTACTGCCCCTTTAAGAGAAATGAGTTTTTATAGTCATTAAAAATATTGCCTGTATCAAATTAGCATTCTTTCATGGCCATTTCTATGATTATTTATACAAATATTTTACATAATAGGGATAATGTGGTTGGTCTCTTAATTTAGTGCAAGCGAAAATAAGATAGGGGAGACCGGGGCAGGCACGGCCCCGGGGCATGTTTGTCTTTTCGCTTTAATTTTTTTCCGGGGCCACTTTATATCCGATTGGTAATTCCTAACAGACAACATGACCTTACTCTCATTCTGACTTTAAAATGGTTACAGTCCAACATGTCCTTTACAAACTGTTGAAGAAAACCCGTTTTTCATCTAGTTGAGTAAAATATTTGACTTCAGTTTTCTATGCTTTTGACAAATGTTGACTGCGTTTAGGAATATGTTCTTAAGTGAGCATAAACGAATATGCCAAGACGTATATGTAACGAACAAGTTATTTTGTTATGAGGGCTGTGTATTTTCGCAGCATATAAAAAAGAACAAACGTGGTGTGTGGGGTACGTTCGGTCATTACAGGCGGGGCACATTCGGCAGTGAGGACGAGTCACCAAAAATTAAGGTCGTCCTCGAAATCAGTTTCTACAGGTCCTCCTCCTCAAAAGGACCCTCTTGAAGGTCCTTGAAAACTTGGCTCCTCTAATTGGAAAGAAATCGGAGTTCTTTTCGTAATAGAAAGTTAACTGATTCTACATCATTGTAAAATATATCTTTGTGAAGTAATGTAGTATTTTTTCTGTCCCAAATATCGAATACTATATGAATAGCATCTTATCACTCTTTAATTCTTGTAGCCTGAACATGTACTAATTGTTCCCAACGATGAACGAACCTGCCCCTGAGGGAAACCGAACTTACCCCGATGCGGGGCATGTTCGTCTTTTCAACTCGTCGTCTTAAAAGCATAGTAATAGGCAAACTGGTTGAGTTAGGCACTTCCAACAATTATTGCAATAAAGTTAAGATATGTCTCAATATATGTACAAACGTACACTAGTATATTGCAAGAGAACGCCTCATTATCTCTATTTTAGTGATAAGGGGCCGTGCCTGCCCCGGTCTCCCCTATGATAATTTTGAAGAATTGAACTAATGCCATTTTAATTACTTTGTTATAAATTTATTTGTTTAGAATATAATGACTTAAAATATCTGGATTAAGGGCAGTAGGAGGGGAAATGTTTTTTTCAAGTTTCCCTTAAATATTTCAGATAAGATCATCAAGTTAAATATTCAATAACATTAATTTCTTCGTCTTTGTTGGTCACAATGTGAATGTGCTACATTCTTAAAGGGACAGTTCTATCGGGATATTTTTGTAGAAACGAAATTCAAGAGGACGCAGTGAAGCATTCTATTCTTTGTCAAACTGTTTAATCTGGAACAACTAAAATGGAACCCTCACTAACACATTTGAAAATAAGTGTGAAAGAATCATATAATAATCATATATATGTATAAACAGGGAAGTACACTTGAATTTTGTAACACCTAAATATCGATATGATTTAATTGGGCAAGCTTCTGTGTAGCATTGATTTATGGGTGATCAAATTTGTCAAAATTATGCAAGGAAGATCCCAGTCTAAGTAAACCTAGCCTCACTATTATCCGTTACACTTCTACAGTATAGAAGTGTAACGGATAATAGTGAGGCTAGGTTTACTTAGACTGGGAAGATCCGTGAAACATATGCACAATGTTTCCTATGAATGACGTATCTTTAAAAAAAGATAAACATGCCGAAAACAGATTAACTACAAGCATATTTAGAAAGAGTTTTGTCTTGCCTCATATATTGGTTATAATGGAGCGACAAAAATAACCATTAGCCTTGTTGCAACCTACACTAATTATACTTGTTAGCCTTGAATATGCTTGTACAGAATCTTCGACACGTTTTTTATATATGCCACGATACATACATGCACCATATGCACGTGACTGCATTCAAATTACAGCTGTGGGTTATATTTGGACATTTGTATTTGTTCATTTTCCCCAATTACATATTAGTTGATAAAAAATATATATTTTTCCGGCGGGTTAAACATCTCATTACTCAATTAGGTTATTTAGTATTTTTTTATGTGTTTGTTCAAGGAAAACGGCATATGACCACTGATTTATAAATGATATTATCTTTCAATCGTTCAATATTATGAAATAGAATCACAAAGCTCAACCGAATTGTGCGATGTATGTCTTACGAAATCCTTTGTCGTTTAGTAAAAAACGAATATCTTGCAGTTGGAAGCTTTGTAATGGAGTAAAATGTTTCACGGATATCCAATTTTATTCATGAAATAGATTCGTCGTTGTTCTGATATAGATCCTTATACACCGTTTTTAATCACATATGTATATATATTATCCACCATATTTTAAGCAAGAGGGATGAATAGCACACAAGCACTTGATGCATTTGCAGTGCTCATATACTATATATAGTATATGAGCAATATCCATGCCCCAAGTGCTTGTGGAATAGTAGTATCATTATGTAATAGAAATACCAACACTTTCTGAGATGTAAAAATATAATATATACATGGCACAACTCAAAGCATCTCTACTTGTATCAATCCTCTGTAGCTCAGTCGCCAGAGTCGCTGCTCTGTAACATAAAGGCCCCGGGTTCGATTCCCACCATCGTGGTTTATATTCTCAACAAGTTAATACTTGGAATTGTACAAGTCCGTTTATTTGCCAAAGTTAAAGATCTCCTCGCCTAACAAAGTAGAGATGTACAATAAAAAAAGGTAGGTGTATTAGAAAAGTATAGGCGTATCGGTTAATACACCTACAGTTAGAACATAGAAAGTAGAGGTGTATCGATCAATACACCTACAGTTAGAACAAAGAAAGTAGAGGTGTATCGGTCAATACACCTACAGTTAGAACATATAAAGCAGAGGTGTACTGGTCAATACACCTACAGTTAGAACAAAGGAACCCATATAATGAGACCGGATGTGGGGTATAAGTGATATGAGTTAGGAGTTTGGTATAGGTGAATATAAAACAAGTGAGGGAGATTAAGAAGAACTGATAAGAAGGGTATACATAACAATGGAATTAACTTCATGAAACAAATATGAGAGACACTGGCAATAACCATTATACGGATTAACATTTTCTTTCTGTTTATTGGCTGAAAATTTTGAGCTGCCTGAATGATCAATTCACACAACTTTCCGTTCCCTGTGAAAAAGACTCACCTTGCCCATCTTCCTGCTTTACTTAGAGGGAAAGAGAAACCAGCAATAGATGAGAGGGAACGTAAGAAGTGACAAAAGGTATTGATTTGGTTGTAAGCATATAGGGAATGAAGAAGTCCTGATCCCCGTTTACAGGGGATGAAAGCCGGCGGATATGTATTGATTCCATGAGTTCTCGTTTGGTGATGTTGCGTTGAATAGTTACTAGTGTGTTGGGAAGAGTTGTCTTTGAGTCGGTGTTGTTGGTGGATGACTAGTTTTCCTTTACCCTGTTATGGAATGGTCTGGATGTTCGCCGATATGAATGCTTCCATAGCTGCAGCTGATGTTGTAAACCAAACTGAAAACCGTTCAAACCCGTCACTGCTGTTAAAGATGTTTAAGAAGTTTAAATAGGTTTTAGTTGTTTTTTTATTGTTCTTCGTTGTACCTTTAATAATTTCATCTGATATGAATAAAATATTTCTGTACCAATACTTTCATGAGTTTCTCCCCGAAATTTAATAAGACCATTTGATTTCTTTCAGTACAAATGTATATCCATGCTCCGCTCTCTTAATAAAGGGTGTCCCTATTTTTATTGGCACTGTTATAGTGCGATATTGCATGAAAATGAATCAAATATTTAATTTGTAAATACCAACTTTTGTACTCGAGAGAACCTGTAAATGAGGGCAGAACATATCTGATCTTGCTCATGACAAGCAGTAGGCCCTATACCGAAATGACGTTATTGGTCTCTTACTAAACAATATTTTTAAGCGAGGCTTTGCTGTATGGTAGACAAAAATGACAGAATCTTATGAAGAATGACCAGATAAGAATCAATTATGATTGGATAACAATTAAAAAGCATAGAAGTAGGTATCCTATATAAAACTATCTATTGACAGAAGGTACGCCATTTGAACCAGATAGGGAGAGTCTCAACATGTAGAATGACCATATAGATGTTACATAGAATATACTTGTTTGAATGTGAGTAAAACACATTTATTTCTGTTGTGTCTTTCTTCGATGAAAGTGCATTTAGTTTCAATAAGCATAATGCATGATCATATATTGAATTTTACCTCATAACATGGCGGAGATGGGCTTTTCAATCGTTTTGCTTTGAGTAAGATTATCCTTATTTCTAGGCCTTTGGTTCTGGAGATGAAGTCAAAAATAGGATTTTAGGGCGTGTCCCCTGTGGCCCTTTCAGGTCAGTTGAGCTAAAAATGTAGCTTTGGTTGCCCTGTTGGCACCTATAGGGGCCACACCCTTAAAATCTATTTTCATCCACAGGGGTTACACCCTATAAAACTTTGCACATTTTCATTGTTTTTTTTCCCTTAATTCCTTGACTAGTGAGGATTACAAATTGTAGCTTTGGTTACCCCGTTGCCCATAATAAGGGTCACAGGGGCAACGCCCATAACACCTATTTTCATCTTCTTTTCCAGCAACACAGGGCCCAAGAAAGCCGAGACTTTGTGTACAGACTCCTTGACAAGTGAGGACTATTATTATACCGGTAGCTTGGTTGATCTGTTGCCCCTTGTAAGGGGTGAAGATGTCACAACTTAAAACTTTTTTTCTTCTCCAGAAGCAAAAGGCCTAGAAAGCCGAAATCTTATGTAGAGACTTCTACTAATGAGGATTGTAATTCAGTTTTGTGACCCTATGGCTGGAAGGGCTTGGTGAACCTTTAGATCCTATACCCAAAATTATCAATAAGATATTTGAGCAATAACCATTTCTGAATTGATTACCAGTATTAAAGATCACATCGCCAATATACGTATTTTTAGGATTGGTGACCCTGTTGCCCCTACTTACTACTAACCCCTTCACTGTGGTCCCTTACAATGGCCACTAGGATAGAGCCACATTTGACACACTCTACAGCATAATCAAAATTGAAGCCGATCAGGACGATGGTATATTTTACCTTTTACATATTGATGGTTTTATAACATTTATATTCCCAAGGGATTACACAATTTATATTTGATTGTTAAGAACTACTTAAGTATGTAGCCATGCACATATAAACAAACAAGTACCGGTTGTTTTAGATCATAAACTCTTGTGTATTCCATGTAAAACAAAGGTGTTGCTAAGTCTGGCTAATGTTTTATGTCTGGCATACCTTACACATTGGTTCAGTTCAGTTCAGGTAGTACATGTGATCAATGAACTATAGAGAATGGTGCTCAATATATTACCTCGCGAGCTTTTAAAAATGATAGTAAAATGCAAAAAACACATCATAAATGCAATGTTTTTATTCAATCACATAAAAAGGTTGAAGATGATATCATGATAATACCAAGTCTTAAGGCTTTTGTATACTCAATTCATGAAACATATCTCCAGGATCGTAAGGACCTCCAACATTCATTTCAAGAATAAACAAAAACATTGACACCAAGGGGAAAAACTCGCATCTTATTAATACATTGCAAATCAAAACATATAAATAAGGCAAAAATTATATAGAATATAAAATTATGGACAGATCTTAGACAATATTGCACACAAAATGAAAAATTGGTGGGGTGTATACAAAAACGAATACAAATAAAATATTGCACATCAGATTACGAAGTAAAGCATAAAGGCTGCAAAAAGCTTCCACCTTGAATTCATTCCACGCTACAGATAAAGCGAGAAAGGGTAGACAAACTTCTTCTGATTAAATAATAAATATGAAGACTATAGTGCTGAATTTTAATACCTGTTAGTTGTAAATAATGCAGAGGAATATATGACAACTTGTTTGTTCTTTCTTAGTTGTCAAGATTAGTGAGACTTCTAAAAATTGTCAACAACTGAAACTGAATAATTTTATGAAACTATTTATATATTTGATTCCTTGTTCAAAGAAATTTGATTTTGTTAACTAATTAGAATTATCATTAGCATGCCTTAAAGAGGTACTCATATTGCTCATGTATGACATCTTTTTATGATAGTCACAAACCTAACAATTAACATGTTTAGGGTCCTCAAATCAAAAGAGGTTTGCTCTCATAGCAAAAACGTTTTTTAGAGAAAACATATAATCAGTTGCAAAATATTAAAGGATGATTTACCAAAATAGGTACACTGTGTGACAATTGCACAAGAATTGTCGTAAATCAGGTCTTTCATTAAAAAAAACTGTTTTTTTGTTGTTTTTTGTTTTTGCGACAATGTTATTTCAGTCCATGTGATGTGTCCATGACAAACTGTGACAAAAATAGACATTTCACTGACTAGAATATCATAATGATTGTATTTTGTAAAATGATCAATAATACTTTTTACAATGATTGAAAATGAAAGACTGTCAACATTGGATGGTTGGAGTCCATTCAAATTTCATGAAAATACTGAGTGGTTTTCAATAGTATCGGTAAGTTCCACTCATTGTAAAATAGGACTTACTTGGGACAATGCTTATCAAATTGATCGTTGTTGAAGCCTTGCCTCATGTAGGGTCCATTTAAGAAATGACAATGTTCAGTTTTTTCCTTTTATATTGTGAGTAATGAGCTCATTTCTTAACTAATATTAATGGATGACTCCAGTTATGGGTGAGAAATTAACCTCTCAAATTTCTTACAGTATAATTGTATTCTTATGACCAGGGTAATCTATGAAATCTGACTTACTGCTTTTAAATTTCTTACTAAAAATATGTTACTCATAAAGGAAAATTCTTGTTCTTAAATTTAATATTGTTACCGTCAGCTACTAGACACAGAATGTTATCCCATAATGACATAGTCATAGCCAACAGGTGAGTAGTTTATCATTAGACCAGTACATTTAAGAGATCTTTACAAGGAAATGAAAAATTGACAATGTGAAATAATTCAGCAGAACAGAAAAAGATGTTTAACATGTAAATCACACAGCAATCTCATTGAAATAGATCAAACCGAACACTTTTTACCCTCTTTGTTTAAGATATGTGCTCTATGGGGCTCATGTCAGGTTGCCCTCACTGTGACATTTCACCTTCCATAACTTAAAACATTCAAGTATTAAATAGAGACTGAGTTGTTCCAATCGATAACATATCCCCATATTAAAGTTGATACAATATGGCACAATAAATCAACATATGGTTACCATTTTCAGGAGATTGAATAGAAATATCCCAATAACTTTGACAAACTTCTTGATTTTGAAGTTAATGATCGTATCACAATAGACACTGTATCACATCGACAATTTAAGTATCACTCTAGAAACAAATCATTCCAATGGCTTCTTAGCCATATTGGTGAATGGCTTGGGTGCTGAGGTCCTGTCACAGGCCCTAATGGCTACTACTCAGTTCAGAAATAAAGTGAGGTATGAGTGTTAGATTACATCTGATTCCAATGAGATTACCGTAATCACATTGACATTTGTATCTTCTGTTAAGACTTAGAAAACCTGTAAATGTAAGCCTTATACAAGTTTGGCTTTCCTGTCATCCCTTTTCCTAATTTAAATCACATTGTCTTTCTCTTGCAGATTCTTCATCATCTTGGCTCGGCCAGGCAAATCTTTTCAGCCCCCAGAAAATATCCCTGGCAAATTTCAACAATAGAATCGTTAATCTTGCCAATATTTTAGGGAACCAGGCTAAAGTTTCGTGCTATAGTTCTGACTAAGTATTTTTAATCCTGCCAATCATGATCTGCCAGGGAAATATTTCTTGAAATATTCCCGGCAAAGAGTTTATCACAAACCAAGCATCTTGCCAAGTCTATATTGAACCTGTATCTGATGGGGAAATAGTTCTTGAAACAATCCTGGCAAAGGTCTACCACAGTATCACCCATCTTGCCAATTTCATGTTGATACCTGGATCAGCCAGGGAACTTATTCCTGCATGGTAAAGAGTTAATCACGATGCCCAGCATCTTGTACAGTTGTTTTCTTGGCTATGACAACAGCAATAATTATAGTCAATACTGTGAAGCAAAATGCAAAAATGTAGAAAGACTCCTCATCAAAAATGTCTGTAAAGTGAGGGATCTGTTGAGAGAGTTTCTTCACAATAGAGACGTGTGTTGCCTCCTTCCCCTTCTTAAGAGTCATATTTTCCTTCTTGTTGGTTTGTTCTTGTTTTTTTTCTAATTTCTTGAACTGGAATCACTGAAACATAAATATTTGTGATCTGTTTATCATGTACAGCCTCTAGTCCTCGATTCTGATGATCTATAAATCGTGGAGCAAGCAAAGTCGACTACATTTTATAGTTTGTAGGTTCAAATATGAAAGACCTTTTTGTTTCTGATTTCAAAACACATTGTCAAATTTGATAAATATTCTACATGATACTTGCCAGGCAATAAATGTTTCAACAATAAGTTTTTTTGCTATTGCTTTACGACCAATAACAATAACAAAAGGCAGAGACTGAAGTTCGTAGCACCTTACCGTATCGCCATCATACGATGTCTGTTCAAAACATTTAAATTCACTTATGAATTCTTGCTCCTTCAAAGGAAAACTTATCTAAATCAAGGATGTGCATAGCTCACATGCTATTAACGTCCTTGTCTAAATTTATCAATATGATTTGATTTCACTTCCGTCGAAAGGCAAACTAACAGATTGTCAGTGACAAGCACCGGACTCGATCGGACCGCATTCAAGCCATTTTAGCAAGGGCCAACAGACTTTGGGTAGACATGAAATATTGTGGCAAAAGTACATATTATTGAAAACCTATTTTATGTTTAACTTGAATTTTAAAGGCATTTATCGGCAGTATTTTTTACTTTTTTGTATTTTTCATATTTATAAATTTGGAAGTAGGTGATGTGCTTTGGTTGAAATGAAACAGGATAGAAAGTGATAGATTTCTCAAATGCTTTACAACGAGGTTTGGGGAGATAACTGTTACGTGGCGATAACTGGTTCCCATCCAGTACAAGTGCACAAATCGTCCATGCCGTTTTCATCATTTTGACATTGTAGATAGCTCCATTCCTTCAGTTAACTTATATACTGCGGTAATTACCCAAAAATATGTTTATATCTTTATCATTTGTGATTTATTATAAAGGATAGTTTGCCTTAACAACAAATGTAAACAAAAACATACCTCTTATATCGTGACGTTAATAATACGAAAGCTAAACGTCCAAGTTGTTGTCTTCTCAAACCGGAAATAGTCACTGTGGGATTGAGCGCAGCAGTAACTGGTTAATTGTGAAACTCGAAACGGTTTAGAAACGAAACAGATGTTTGTAGAAAGTATATCGCTTACGTAATTAGTATCAAATTTCAATATTGTATGTAGAATGTAGTCGGGTTTCAAAGAACTATGTTAATGAATTTGACTTTAAAACTGTTCTAGTAGTCTGTCATCCAGACCCTAAAGCAAAATATTCAATTGACGACAAACATAGTCTAGAAAATTATAGCAAGTCTAGATGCCTTAGCTTCAGAAATCAAGGCATTGCTTGGGCTCCTTGTTGTTTTACTATTTGTAATTTTAGTAAAATGTTGTTGATAATGGAAAAACTTATTTCTGAGACTAAATGTTAGTCTACTGTTCTAGTAACAAGGAGAAGGAAAGCTTGTCTTCTGGGAGAATTTAATAATTTTACTTTAATGCCCTTATAAAGGCAGAAATTTACTTGTCATATGCTTGTCGATTAGTATATAAGTCGGCAAAAACTAGACATAAAAAATATTTATGTTAGTTTTTGATGCATAACAGTAGGAGATTCATAGGCAGATTAATGATTGATGAAAACAATAATTTTCTACTACTAATTTGAGACAAGAATTATCAATCTAATTGTGTAAATTGTGAAAACATTTTAACTTATACATTTTATTTCTGAAAATCAGACAAACATAGAATGGCAAAGCATTAGCAATAATGAAACAGTGAAAAATAATCGTGATTAAGAAATTTTTATTTTTAACAATGTATATCATACAAGTAAAAGTTTCTATGAAATAATTCATAATTTCAATCTCAACAATTAAAATTTTAGTTTATTCTTCAAAGAAATGCTTAGAACATTTTTCACCAAACTAGAGAAATTAATGGAAAACTTCACACTGAAATGTATGTAATAACCAATTATTAAACTAAGTCATTAATGAAGCCTATCACTGATGTGTAGAAAACTATCAGAGAAGCTTTTGTATCTCTACAAACATGTCAAAAACATTAAAATGTGATGTTAAGTCTTACTTCAATACTTATTTGAAGTTTCATTTATAATTTGTCAAAATATTTTTGAAAGATAATCTTGAAAACAATAAAAACTCAATGCCTAACAAATTGTCAAATATAACATAGGGTTCCATTTTAATCAAATGATGCCTCTGTAAATCATTTAATTTTTAAGTAGCTTCAACGTTAAAAAGATAAATAATTATTATTGGCTTGACACTTGAGATGACATTTTATGCCTGTTTAAGAATTCAATGTTTTTGTAAAACTAATTCCCATTTTCATGTAGCCTTCTCAGTGTGAACTTAATCATTTATTTTTTTGTTCAAGCATTTTCCATTATTGATAGTTTTATCATTGATGTTTGGTCAGATGACAGCCAATGTCAAAGCGATATACTAATGAAAGTAATAAACAATGACAAAATTGATAATATGAAAAACATATTATATCAATTATCATATGTTGAAGGTTACTGCCATTTAATTAGTTCACCCCCGAAAGAATTTTTATTATAGCCTCAAGTAAAAGCATCTGATCTAACCACTGTAACAATATGAGCAGTTCTAGGGTTTCTGGCACATAACCTTGGCAAAATTGCACCACAGATTATCTTAAGTGCAAAGTGCATATTCAGACACATTTTAGTTTTCCTGAAGCATTATAAAGGAAAGGACTGACAAATTGAATACATTTAAACTGTAATGCTGATTTAATTAACTTTAAATACATCCTGTCAGGCTTTTCTTTTTTAGCTCGCAAATTGCTCTTAATACAACAGTGTATAGATTAGAATTTAATTACCGTATTTGACCAAATAAGCGTCTTGCTCCATTAAGCGCACCCTCAAAAAGTTTGTAATTAGGTCCAGTAACTGCCCAAGTACCAAAATAATAAATTCAACATGCCTAAATTCAATTCAACAGCCCCTTCCGCGACGATATGTGTTATTTTCTACTCAATAATTTGCAAGTACCGGTATGTTTTGAATGCCAGTATCAGTTATCAAAGACAAGTTATCAAGTTCCCTTGAGTAGTCGATATTTTTCTGTCATCATTCACACCACTTTAATAAGCGCCCACCAAAGTTAATGTTTTAGCGCCCTGGGCTCTTATAAGGTCGAATATGGTACTTGAGCTACCTGCGGATTGGATGAAAATAAGGAACTACATGACAGTTGCTAATAAATTTATTTTTAGTACAAGTTGCCTCACAAGCTGGACCAAATTGTTATCAGTAAGCTAGCAAGTTGAAGATCTACTGCTACTGTAATTTCCGTTTCCGCTTGAAAATTTCATAATTGGGTCCCTCTCTGGATTATTGTTCTCTGAAGATTTAAACAGTGCACTGAACGATTCTTCAGATGAATTTCTCCGCTTTGGACAAATGACTCTTGTGATTGCGTTGATGGAAGCCTGCCAACCTGGCCATCCGTAGTAGGCCAGACAGTTTAATAAGGCCTGCAGTGGATTACAAATTGCCTGTAGATAAAACACAAAATGAGTCTTTAAGGTAATTTATAAGTAACATACATTGAACAGCAAGAAAATTTTGATAACAATTCTTTATTGTGAAAAACAATGACTTTCATGAAAAATGCTTGTGCCTTCATCAGTTTATTGTAATAGAAAAGAAGCAGTCATAAAATGTTTTTAAAATCAAAGACTTTTGGCAGTGCCTGGGTTAAAAAATGTCTGTAAACTTACAATGGTATATTTCAAAATTTAGGGGCCAATTTTTATTCAAGGTGTAAAATGGCCAATGGCTTCTTATTTGCCAATCATTAGTGACCTATGAGAAACTAGACAGTAGCCATTTACCGGTAGGTAAAATGCCAATTGAATGGTTATTTGACAATCAGGGAATTGAAGAAGATGTTCAGGGATAACTGTAAGTTATCCTGATGGAGCAGGCTAAAGAGAACACTAATGATTTACCATGACTATCCACAAAATCTGAAGGACTTCGAAAAAAGGAGGATCATCCCCGGGAATCCCTTCTAACGTTGCAGCGATGAGGTTTGGCAACCAGCTGAAAAAATACTGTAGTATTACTTACCGGTACAATCAATTTATGGAAGTAAGAGTAAAATGTGCACTTATAAACATAAGATAAATATGACACTGAATATGCTTATTATACAAATTAAAAAGAGGAAAGCCATGATGAAGAAGATATTTTAAGGCTGGACCATTTCTACAACAAACTGTGCACATATAAATGTTATGACTTATATGACACTGGTTATGCCAACATGATAAAAAAAAAGATCCAAAATAATGAAGATAAGTTTAAGCTGGATCAATTCTACAGCAGATATGAAGTTAGGATTCTTATGACATTGGTTATGTCTTGGTAAAGAAATATATCAACATAATCTAAAGCAAGATAAAAAATCACGATGATGATTTTTTAGCTTGATACGTTTGCTAAAGTAAAATGTGAATATGTGATTTTTTAAGACTTGTTATGTTATATTTGCCAATATACCCACCAAAAGACAAAGGCCAAGATGATAAAGATAAGTTTAAGCTGAATCGCCTCTACAAGATCTCGCTCCACTCGAGTGTACTTTCCAGCATGGATGATCAACTGTTTACGAACTGTAATAGATCCAAAGATTATTAAAAATTGTATTTGAGGAAAAAAATATCATTCAATCAGTGGGGAACAAAATCAATCCCCCCTTTCAAATGTTTTTAAAAATCATCTGTGAAAAAATCAATCTCAATTAGTTAACCAAATTGAACCATTAACTGTTTAAAATCTTCATTTATAGATTTGAGTGTCACACATTAAAGGGTATAATTATGAAGGAATCAATGTTTTCTTAAACATATTTAGATAGATGTACATTTTTCCAAAACAGTTAAAGAAAACATTTATTAAAAAAAGGAACAGAAATATTTCGCATTTAATAACTCCATGATTTTAATAATATATATAACAGTGTATGAAATAAGCTGGTAAACTTACCTGTCGAAAATTTTGTCAATTATTGGGCAAAAAGTGATAACATCAAAAGTCACCAGCCTGACAGGAAAAAAGGTTTCAGACTCACAAACAGGCTATATTTCATACACTGTATATTGCAAGATTAATATATGATGATATATGTTTATATCATAAAACCAAAAATTGGCAAGAACTTTTAACATAAAATGATAGAAATCCCTCACTTGCTCGAGAAGACAGCCAGAAGACTATAGGGTTGATGAAGATGATGAGAAGAATGGGTGTAAAAACAATCAGAAACAACAGTGTCCATTCAAGGTCTCTTGTTCCATAGCAACTGAGAAGAAAGCTAAAAATGTACAACTTTCCTGCCAATCAAAATGCACTGTTAATGCAAATGCGTATTTCAATCTTGAAGAGCACTAAGCATATTTTTATGATGTTTAATTAATAATTCATATTTATCCATGAAATGTTTTTTTATGCCAAATATATTTTCATCAGAGGGTAAAACATAATGAAGAAGCTTATTCGTAGTTGCAGAATGATTAATGTCACACATTGAGAGACTGCATGTAGCCATTGTAGTGGAAACGCTTCAAGTCATTTGACTATGGTAAATGGATATGCATAGCTAACAGAACTTGATGGTATGTAAAGATATCTTGTACATTGATAAAAAATGAAGAATAATTTAGTGGCTGGTCTTTTTTATCTCATCCATAATTTCTATATCAAAAAGGATATTCAATTATTGGAAAGAAAATATTATATTCAACAGCTTTGAATGAGACAGCAAAAGCAAACAGGTAAGATAAAATAATTCTTCAGATTAGATTAAATATCAAAGAACAAAGATTTCTTGTTATGAGATCTTATATTTCCAGGATTAGCTACAGTACCTTAAAACAAAAGTACCGGTAATTCAAGGAATTTGTTTTAGGATGAACATTTGGTGTATTTAACATAAGATTTTGTTGTCATCAAAAGCATTGACTTGTTTTTTTATTGAGCAATATTTTTAAAAAATGATTAATATTAAACCTGTAATTAATTGATAATTACCTCTTCAAATCTGGATAAAAAGCCACAACGGCTCCGAATGAAACCAATATGGCTGGCACTCCCCATCCTATTGGAAACTTCAGCCATGAAATTCTGAAAACAAAAATTAAATTCTTATTTGGTCTCACTCAAATGAACCTAAGTACAATTCCAAAACAATTCTGTGAAAACAGAATAAAATGTTTCTTATTATAAAAAGTCCTGTTGACAAATTTTACATTTATACTAATTTTGCCTAAAATTCCAATGTAAGAAAACATTTTTATCACTGACAAGAGATGCAACCTAAATAGTTGTTGGAAAAAAAAGGATTCTTGTTTGTTAAATTACACAAAAATCCAATGATATAGCTTACATGCAATCTAAACTATCTTTTAAATATTTATGAAATTTTTTGTGATAATAAAATCAGTATTTATGAGTACTGATTTATCTTTAAGAGTTTATGATAATTCCATTTGAAGCATTTTCAAATATAAATGTAGAGTTATTTTTTGATATAATAAAACAAATTTAAAAGTATTTACTTATGATAGTTTTTTACTGTTGTAATCAGCTCCAAACCAAAGTTGAGATTCCAGAAGTAAGTACACAGGTAGAAATATTGGATCCATAGCTGAAAAAAACAATTAGCTGACTGTATACATTTAAAGGGGCAGTAGCTTAAAGAGACACAGAGTATGTTGATAGTATCACATAATGTCAATTTTTGAAATCGATGTTATTACATAGGGAACCACTAACTATTACTGAAAATAACAAGTTAAAGGTCAATCAGTACATTAGAGCAAAAAAACGGCCATTCAAAGTCGGGATTTTGATCGAAAACCGGACAATGTGGCTCGAGTGGCGCGCGCAAATTCGCCAAACGTAATTTTGAAACCTTGTCAAAAGCTGAGAGGAAGATATAATAGATTCGATAGTGTTTATTAGGTATTGTAACTAATAGGTAGATTAATTGGATGCATAATTTCGACTATTAAACGTATTTGAGATTTTTTCTTGATTTTTCCATAAAAGCAAGCATTTTAGAGATGTTATGCATAAATGGATATATTTGCAAGTCCAATATTTCAAAAATTATTCAAAATCGTGTTAAGACAATGCATAATTCAATTTATTAATTTGTTCTTCTGAACTCACATTGATTGTGACACAGAAGCCATAGGAGTCCTGGTCGAGAGTCCCAAGAGAGAATGCAGCAGGAACTGGGTATCCACCCAACCATACACAGGAGCGAATCAATACACCTAGAGGCAGCAACAGTTATGGATTTATGACAATCAAAACATAACTAAATCATCTTTCAACAATAACAGATTAAACTATATTGCAGGAGATGAAACAAAAAGTATTAAAAAAAAAAAAAATTATCAACAAAGAAATTACTGGCAGTCTTAAATATCAATACACACAGAAAGTTCGTACCAGTTCTGAATTTATCAAAACTTATGACATAAATCAGTCACTGAAAGCAGATTCAACTATATTGCAAGAGACTTTTGGAAGTGAGATGATTTTGTTTTCAATAAAATTCTATGAAAGAATATGGATTTATAACTTATTCACAAAAATGTGTCTTTCTTCATCCTACCAACTTTTAAAATGCTACTGAAAGAAGTAATATTTTATTGTTCTAATTGTGCAAACAAAACTAGGAATTTGTTGTGCTTTAAATCCTTTTCCAATTAATTTGGTCACAAAAAAAGAAAATGGAGCTTCACTGGCATAAAGAGAATACAATGGTCAATAAAATAATACAAATTTGTGACATCAAAATTATTAGATAGAAGCCAAACTTGCAATATGATAAAGGAAAGTCATAAAAGATGAGTAAAGTTGATAAGTTCACTTATTCAGTAACATTGAATATTTTACAAAAAAGTATACACATAAACTAATTATCATTTTTCACTTGTTGATTTTAACAAATAAATTGAAAAATTATATAAACCAAAATTTAATAACGTATCATAGAAATTTGTTTCTCTCCAAAATTCAAGATTTAATCATTTGCATGATAAATGGAAAGTAAACCAAAAGACTAAATATATTAAAAACTTAATGTTGAAAGCAATAAATTACCAATAAAAGATACATATTTGTATTTTGATATATTTATAACTCATGAAATATTCACCTGCAGATGCCAGCACATCTGCAGCAAACAGAGAAAACACTGTTGACTTTAATGATGGGCCAGTTAGAAGTCGGTGCTGGGTCAATGGGGTTGAAAGGTCAAGGTTGTTTCGAGGCAGTAATAAATACAAAACTCCCAGCAAACTCACGGATGAGGATATAATGCAGAATAAGTTTGTAATGTCATCCGTGAAAATCAGGTGGTCACGGGATATGGTAGAGTTGACCAAATGGCCGTCATGGTCACCATGGCAACATGACAACAGATATAAGGGATAAGACATTGTCTTGAAAAGTTTTTCATTTCATGTTAAATCTTCTTCGACTGTTATCTGAAAAATAATTTTAATAAAGAAATTTCAAATTGGAGTATTGAAGCCTAATTCATTAATATGTGATGAGAGATAAGTTTCATGCTAAGGAAAATATACTTTTGATCAACTAAAGTTAAATTATGATAATAAATGAATCTTATAATCTAATTAATTTTTATTTATAATCAAACAAATATTTCCATTTAAAGCACAATTTTTTTCACAAGAAACAAAAGTAAATGTTATAATTATGCACATATCGTCTCTAATTGTCTTAAAAATGCATATACTTACTTGCAACAAAATTGAAGCATGTCTCTCTGTGATAAATTTGACCTTGGTTGTGACTACATGATTCTTTTATGAACAATATGTGTAAGATTTCCACACAATAACATGATAACAATTTTTGACCTCTCACCCAATCTGAAATTGACATGCCTAAACTGGGTTGTAATTCTTATCTGAATTGATAACAGCTAATGTTTACATAATGAATAAAAACCACAACATACTTACTTTAAACTTTACAAAAGAATTGAAAATCACGACTGAATCATCAACTTTCTCTATTTTACTACTCTCAGTCAAATTTCTGACCCTGAATTGCTTGCATAAATTTGCATATCATTATCACTATGCATGATCTGGAATACTTCTCTGAAAAGTGGTAATTTTAATTATGGATTTTAGAATAATTGTAGAAGTAATCATTTCAACGAAATTTCATTTTGTAAAAAAGCAAATTAATGGCAAGGGTAGAGCTAAGAGATCACATATATAAAAATTATATTAGATTACCAGTGAAGTTCATTTCGTTTAATTGACAAAACAGGTGCCCGTCCTACTTTTAACTTACCCGAGAACCGGAAGTTATAAGTCACGTGACTTGCGTTGGTCGCACGTTGCGTCCATCTTTGTGCGCGTTTGAGAAACTATGATCTTTTAACCGCCGGTAAAGAAGAAAATTACGAAAAGACACCTTATTGCGTATTGTCAAGGTGATTATTACATGCAGCTTTATTGCATTTTGCCTTAAGAACAAATTTTGCATCGTTTCTACAGACAGTTTTTGAGTTAGTAAACATGCTTGCCGGCTAAACATTTTTCTCTCGTTCACAAACTGAACCTGAAAAGTTCCAAGTTTTTCAGATTTCATTTGTTGCGTTATGTAATTTTCATTATATTTTTTACAGATATTTAAAAAAAAAAACCTTTCCTTTTGAAAGTTCGATCGTTGGCTATGTACAACCCTGTTCTTAGGCCGGAGGGTACCCCGGGGAAATTTGTCCACATTGTGATGCCTGGCTTTGAGAAAATTTGAATGTATCAAACCATTTCATGTAATGGATAGAAAAAATTTAAATGTTTTAGAATTTTGCCATAATGTCCCCCTAAAAGTTCATCTGAAGAAATCGCATGCAAGCCGAGAAATAGTTCATCCATGATTCACTTGGGTCAATCTTTCTACTACTGACTGGCATTTTCATCCTCACCTACAGAGTCGTGCAATAAGTATTCGGAAGAAGACATTTTTTTCATAGACTTACATGTTAAATCAGTGTAGCTTAAATAATTTTCATAAAAAAAGTTTGTGTTGAATCATTGTAAAACTTTGCAGGTTGAATTGAAATCTTCTCAGCTTGAAGTTCATAATTACTATTTATTTATCCGATTAATGTTTATGTAATGTCGCCAGATTTACCGATGTATGTAAAAAAATCGGAAACGTGTTCCATAGATCACCATTATAAACTTTTCACAACTACGTACATCATATGATTTAATTGCTGTCGTTCCTTAGAAAATAGATAAAAAATTAAACAGAAATTATGATAATGTAGCTGAGATGATTTGTTACAAATCTGCAAACAATGAACAGAATCCGATGGAAATTAAATGCGTGAAAAATATTTATGCTACACCAATTTAACATGCAAGTCTATGGGGAAACACGTCACCGTCCGAATACTTATTGCATGACTCTGTAGCTGTAAGTTTTTTGGGGATTCCTCCACTTTCAATTCTGTTCTTTTTGCTGAGAACTGGAAGTGTTTTATAAGCAAGGCATGGCAAAGGCTCAGTGCATCCATATTCTTGATTACATTTGTCAGATTTGTGTTCTACAATGTCATTTGTCAAACTAATGTGTTAACCTATTCTATCAACGGTTAAAAAGTAAAAGATCCCCATGTTTATAACTAAAAGGTTGCCCTCCCCTTGTTTGTAGCTAAAAGTGGCACTTTATAACTTGCTGTAACCATATGCATTTCTATTTTTGCAGATAAGAACCAGTAAGGATGGCCTACCCCTATACCACAGTTATAGGGCCTGGGGGTCAGCCCTTCCTCATCAGTCAGCCCCCAGTGATCCAGCAGATCGTGGTTCCAGCTATGGCCCCTCCCCAACAGCCACCCATGCCACACCCACCGCAACCCCCACCCCCTCAGCAACCTAAGGTGCCAGATTACATGTCCGAAGAGAAACTTCAGGAGAAAGGTATTGTAACAAATCATTTCCTCAATAATAGAAATAGAAAATGTGTATGCATATATCTGATGTTACAGAAATTTGGAGTAACTCACTTTGTTAGTGCATTCAGATATCTTTAATTCCCATGTTTTAACAGTGCTATGAATACAAATGTTCGTATTATTGATCATTGATGTTTTTAACAGCTCTCAAATGGAAACAACTCCAATCCAAAAGATATGCAGAGAAAAGAAAATTTGGATTCATTGACGCACAGAAGGAAGATTTTCCACCAGAGCACATCAGGAAGATTGTTCGAGACCATGGTGATATGACAAACAGGAAATTCAGACATGACAAGCGTGTTTACTTGGGGTAAGTTTCCTTAGCAGGTGACTCTTACAGCAATTGTTACAGACATCTTTCTCAAGACGCTTTTCAGTAATTTCAAATGGACCATTGTCCTTATGTCATTTGAAAATTTAAACATTTTCATGGTCCTTTTTCATCAAGGGAAAAATGAAAAAAGATTATTACAGATATTGAGGGAATAAATGTTTTCACTGTACAAAGTTGTAATCTGTTACTGTTTAGAGTAAGTATCCAGTACTATCATGATACAATATAATCAGAAATCACTTACAACAGGACTGGTAACAAGTAAATTTAGCTGAAAAAACCCCAAAACTAATCAAACAATTTTGTAAAGCATTTGGTATGAAATATTTAACATTCTTAGTGAAAGCATTCTGAAAACATGTTCAT
Source organism: Steromphala cineraria (assembly GCA_916613615.1). Classification (NCBI taxonomy): domain Eukaryota; kingdom Metazoa; phylum Mollusca; class Gastropoda; order Trochida; family Trochidae; genus Steromphala; species Steromphala cineraria. The sequence goes on from OU744728.1 coordinate 12,687,935, forward strand.
CAACATAGAAAGCTAAATTCAAACCAGTGTCCTGAGTCCAGGGACTGACTACCAAAAGGCCTTGTTAGTCTCTTTGGTGAGTCCTTCAACATGTAAACAAATAGTACCTAAATAAAACTTTAACATAACAGAGACTAACTAACTTTCCTAATATTATGAGTATTTGATGCAGTGAGTAAATTATCACTGTTCAAACTTGACATTTAGAATTACTGTAAACAGTACTATCAAGATTCAATTAACTGTAAACTTTTGCCTACCAGAGCCCTGAAGTACATGCCGCATGCAGTGATGAAGCTGATGGAGAATATGCCCATGCCGTGGGAACAGATCCGCGATGTTAGCGTTCTCTTTCATCTCACAGGAGCCATCACATTTGTCAATGAGATTCCCTGGGCTATAGAACCCGTCTACATTGCACAGTGGGGGTATGTACTTTCCTCGAGTTGAGTTGATCAGAATTGATAAAGAGAGAGCATCTACATTCGACATTAAGTTGTAGTTTACAGTCTTGTATGTCAATAAGTTGATTTTAGTGTTGCATTTCTGAGTCTAAAGAACTCAACTTCTGGATTTCCAGATTTGAGGGAAATTTTGTCGTTTTCAAATCTTAAAAAGAGTTGAATTTTCAGTATTGTATCATTCAACAATCCTGAATAGAAGTACCGTTTTTCATCCACAAAAACAATTGTCTATTCCTTTTCAATAGTCATCATATCTACAACAGGGGTTGAAATAAGTCATAACTAACCATTCAGACTAGTGCATGTCTGAGAGAACTAGCCAAGACACATACAGACTTGCCAAATGAATCTACATGATCATTATTTTCTTTGTTTCTCTCACTAGAACTATGTGGATCATGATGAGACGAGAGAAGCGAGATCGACGTCACTTCAAGCGGATGAGGTTCCCTCCATTTGATGATGAGGAGCCACCTCTGGATTATGCTGACAACGTCCTGGACGTGGAACCCCTGGAGGCCATCCAGATGGACCTGGATCCAGAGGAAGATAAGGAGGTTGTCGAGTGGCTGTACGAACACAAACCCCTCATTGATAGCAAGTGAGTTTGAAGAAGATTGAAGTTATCTTACAGATTTTATGTGTTTTATTAGCACAGTTGAACTTGTGTTTAAAGTCTACCAGAGGGAAGTATCAAAAGTTGCCTTTATATAAAGTCATTTTATTGAGTGTCTATATATAAAATCGTAAAATTGGAAGGATTTTTGCTTAATTTTGTTAAAATATATTGCTGACAACACATTAAACATAATTTCTGTGTATTCCAGGCAAGTGAACGGTCCAACGTACAGAAAGTGGAATCTGACACTACCCCAGATGTCTGTGCTGTACCGGTTAGCCAATCAGCTGCTCACAGACCTGGTCGACAGGAACTACTTCTACCTGTTTGACCTGAAGTCCTTTTTCACAGCTAAAGCTCTCAATCTGGCCATTCCTGGTGGACCCAAGTTTGAACCCCTGGTGAAAGACAAGGACATGCAGTGAGTACACCCTCAGAACCTGAACCTGTGTTTGAAATAGCTGTCTGCCAATTGCTTGTAACGTTCAGATTGATCTTTTTGAAGTAGAAAGACTGTCTTGTTACTTTGAGATTGTATGTTTTTTGTGTCTACACATTGCAGGGCTTGTCAAATTGTTTTCTTGGCATATGTATTTTAAAAACTAAAATAGAAGGAGTCATCCGACTCCGAAACATGTAACATTTTCATTCTGGCATTTTGGCGGATAACTCCATGTGTTGTGGACAGTTTTTCCCCTTCTCTTATGTTCATTTTAATAGCCACAAGCCCTGATTGCCATTGAAAATTTAAATCTTTTTCGAATACAGATTGCACTTTTGTCATCAATATTTCTTCATGTCGTCAATAATTCACATTCATAACTAATTGTAGAGATAATGCAGTTTACCACACAGTTGATATTGATGACACCTTGTCAATTCAATCAAGCAGTGTTTGGAATTAAGTCATGAAACAATACAATTTTGTTTAAATGTTCCCAGTTGTTAATACAATTATGATTGCTTCAAGGGACGAGGACTGGAATGAATTCAACGACATCAACAAGATCATCATCCGCCAGCCAGTGAGGACGGAGTACAGAATTGCCTTCCCCTATCTGTACAACAACATCCCCTTCCAGGTCCACCTCTCTTGGTAGGTATATTCAATTATAAAAGACAACAATATTTTGTGTATCCTCCAATTTATTTTCACAATAGTGACATTTAGGTAGCGATTCTTCTTCTGTTTCAAGGAAATTCAATTCAAAGCATTCGTTTTATTGTTTCAATGTCATTAGACCCATACCATACATTTAATGTATAATACATGAGAATTACATGTTTCAAGGAAATATTGTTTAATGTTGTAGAAATCTCTTCTTAATAAATTTTTTAAAGAAAAATTGTAAGGGGTAGAAGGCAAAAAAAGCTAATTTTCTCCAGTGTAGATTCTTGTTTGCTTCTTGCAAAAGATGCAGTTTTGAAAACGTAAATCGTTAACTATGTTTTGTCTCATTTTGAAAAAGGTTATCCTTAAATTGTCCTTGCTAACTGAATGCAACTGAAACAAAGTTGTTTGTATTTTCAATGTTACTCTGATATTGAGTGTTGAGCTAGCGTCTGCACCATTGTTATGCTTTAGTAATGCATTCCATGCTTGTAGCTCTTGGCTATATTTCCCAATGTTTCTCTATTGAGTGATGTGACTATATTTTCAAAATGTTAACCCCACAAACATATTTGAAATTGAATATGAACTAATCATCTGTCATGATTGACTAAGCAAATGTAACTTTTGATTGACAACCATAGAATATGTTTAGCTTCAACCGAACATGCTTGAAGTTCTTCCTACAAAAACTTCTATCAAGTAAACAAGAAATAATAATAGAATTCCCGCTAATAAATATTCATGACAATCACATCAGAGCATGAAATCAGTGTTTCTGATACATTGTTGTGATACATAACCCTGGAACATAGATATTTGTTGACAATCATGAGTGCTACTGTCAACAGCGGGACATGTTGCACAGCCTATCTACCTGTTTCGCCATCCTCCAGATGTGCTTCTTGCAAAGATTGCATGAGGCTTATGTGAAGAAAAAATAAATGGAAAGAAGTGTAAGAAACAGTTCACATGTCTTAACAATTTGACCTCCTTAGAATAGAATCAATAAGATTTTACATTTTGAATGACATGGACAGTTAAGCAATTTGAAGTCTTTGGTCTAATTTCATGTTTTTGCAAGGCCCGTTTGGGTACTTAACAACTAAAATACAATATGATTCCAGGGACAGCTTTCCTATCTTTAGTCCAATTTGATATAAGTTGATTACAAATATTTTGAAGGTAAAACAGAATAAGCTTAAATCATATTTCAGACATGTTTAGCTTTTCCTCTACAGGAGGCCTTTGTGTTGTTACAAAATCAATTTCATGGATTAAATGGATGTGTTTGCAACTAATGCTTGTGAATGTTCATGACTACCAACTCAGAGCATGAAGTGAGTGTATCTGATTCATTGTTGTGATATATAACCCTGCCACATGGATATCGGCTGACAGTCAAGAGTGTTACTGTAAGCTGCTGATCGTGTAGCACAGGAAGTCCACGTTAAAGGGGCAGTAGCACGTTTCTTTAGGCTCATCAAATCTCAAAGTTATGCTAGTACTACCTTTGCAAGAGATTGATTTTTGATCAAAGAAGTTAGTATACTTGGCTACAGGAATCAATTTCTCTACCTGAGTGATTTTTGCTTGATACTTAATAATTTCATAAGTGACCATTAATCGTTATTAATGTGATATTAAAAAGAATGAAAACTGTCATAATGAAACTTGCTACTTCCTTTTTACAGAAATACTTGCATGTGTTGACATTGTTCAAATATGTGTAAAATTGCATAATTGCTTGAATAATTAGAGAGGTCATGATAAATGAATTAAGATAAGAGTAGAATAAATCTAACAACACTTTTACCTTATCGCCACAGGAGCAGGAGTAACGCTTTGTAGTTAAATATTTTGGTAGTTGGACTTCGTTCATCAGTTTCTTTGACAAGCTTGTTGAGGCAATTTAAACATGGAAATATGACAACATTGTTTCTTTCAGCTGTCATGGATCCCTTTTTAAGCCTGAAATGCTTTTCTTATTTATTTTGATGTTTACACTGACAAATAGCATGCCCAAGGATAAGTTGATATTTTAGTACACCTGTGATATTCGCAACATATTTTCAATATTGTAACTTGCTTTTCAGTTACCCGGTATGCTTGGTTTATCAAGTGTTTGAATGTTTTATACCTAGGCTTGGGCTATAGGATCTGGGTTATGCGTTTTACTAAAATTTACAATACAATTTTCAATACTAAGACATTTGTGGAGTTCATTTGTGTTGAAATTTGTCTGCAGGTATCACACTCCCAATGTGGTGTTCATCAAGACAGAAGATCCCGATCTGCCAGCTTTCTACTTTGATCCTCTCATCAACCCAATCTCCCACAGGAACACTGTCAAGGTAAATAACAGTATGTTAAGTTTGAATAGGTTTACTGATGTCTGTCATATTCTATTGACCAGGCTTTTGTCAGCATTATAAATTGATATAGATATGTTTGCAAATACACAATCTGATTGAATCACATTTTACACTTGAGACAATTTGTCAAAGCATGATCAACTGCGTCTTTATCTGCCATGAACTTTTCTATTTAATTAATCTATTTTATTAAGATGTGATGCAATGCTACGTAAAAATTGATGCAGTGTTTGCTGTGGCTTAACTTCAGCAAATCTTTTAATTGTAAAAATCAATTTCACTGTAAACCCATAATTAATCAACCGTTTTCACCGTTAAGAAACCAGTAACAAATGCAGCTTTGACCCTGGTGCCTGGCTTGTAGAGATGAAAGGATTTGAGAGTGTTCAAATGTTTGACCGCTAAAGCTTTTGTTCTTTCTCTAGAATGCTAAATTGCAATTAAGTGCACTGCAACAAAGGTTATACTTTGAAGAGCCAAATAAACTTCTATTCACAGCAGTTAACTATGAATCTAAAAAAAGTCAAATGTTGGACCACTCACCTTTTTCTTCTTCCTTCAGGGGACAGAACCGCTCCCAGATGATGAGGAAGAGTTCGAGTTGCCCGACTATGTCCAGCCATTCCTGGGCGAGACACCTCTGTACACAGACAACACTGCTAATGGTATTGCTCTGCTTTGGGCTCCCAGACCTTTCCACCTCCGATCTGGCCGCTGTCGACGTGCCATGGACATACCCATTGTCAAGAACTGGTGAGTTGGACTTTGTCAAGAAACTAAATGCTGCTAACGCCTGAAAAATGAAGACTTTGGTGGGGTTTCCTCATAATTTTGTAGACCCTATTATGTGACTTCACTTAGCCTCCCCAGTTAAATGGGCTTCATGGTCACATGGGTTATCTTACATGACAGGCATCTGTCTGGAATGCACAATTTAGAATTTTATTGTAATAGTGAGTGAATTATGCTTGAAATTATGATATATTGAACCTGTATTCAGGTACCGAGAGCACTGCCCTGCCGGTATGCCAGTTAAGGTCAGGGTGTCCTATCAGAAACTTCTCAAGTACTACGTGCTCAACGCTCTCAAACACAAGCCTCCCAAGGCTCAGAAAAAAAGGTGAGACAACTATAGCAAATTTTCTATGTTGTGGGAAGGTGTTAAAACCGGCTCATAACCACATTAATATCTATATATCTATCAAAGGCCAATATTCAGTTCTGTTCCTTAACTTATGTTGTTAAACAGATTCATTTCAAATATCTGAAGTGTTATCTATTAATATTTCCTCCATGCTAAGAAGATAACACACCTTTTCATAATTGTTTGTCAACTGCTCATTATCTCTTGACATTTTTCACTTCCAGAACAAAAGTATCCCTAAATTTAGTTTTATCATATTCAAACAAGGAATTGAATATTACAGAAAACTTCCTTGCTCTAAAAAATGATGTTAATGTCATAGCAAAAAGCGGATAATGCCTGCATTGTCAAATTCCATACAATCACGCCAAAACAAAGTATTTTTCAAATAGATTCACCTCAATCAAGGAACACTTCATCTTTCTTGCAATGGTACCTATTCCATTTTAAAAAGAAATATCTTGTCCGCGTACTTTTGGTATGATGTTGTGATCAAGTTTCATGTATTTTTAAGATACATTTTTAGTTCTAATGGTACTTGAACAAGCCATCATTATATTTGTGCATCATCACACCTTTCAAACATATGTTCCAGATACATGTTCCGATCCTTCAAAGCCACCAAGTTTTTCCAGACAACAAAACTGGACTGGGTTGAGGTTGGTCTGCAGGTGTGTCGCCAAGGTTACAACATGTTGAACCTCCTCATCCACCGCAAAAACCTCAACTACCTCCATCTGGACTACAACTTCAACCTCAAGCCTGTCAAAACTCTCACCACAAAGGTATGTAGAAAGCATAGCTACTGTTACTGAAGGCTTTGTCCCTCTAGTGATATTGGCATTGGAGGCTGGGGTTTATCAAGTTGCACTTCTTCACTTATGTTTTGAAGCTTCACACCACTTATATGGATGGAAAACATAGCCTACAACATATTTCCTATAAAGGTACTGAGGTTAATAAAAGGTGGCATTTGTTTACAAAATGTTTGTTGAAATTCATCCTACTTCAATGGTAATTGGTAAACATAGCCCCTAGTATAAAGGAGATTCTCTTAGCATCTAATGATTACTCTTGAAAACAGCTTGTTTAGCCAAAGTTGAAAATTGACAACAAAGGTAATTGGAAAGGAAAGTTCCTGATTTGGGTGGATTTCTCTCTTCATGTATACTTTATGATAATTGATAACTCTTTAAAGCAGCGGTTTTAAACCATTATTGACAATCAATAAGACATTAATGTATTGTTTTCAGGAAAGAAAAAAGTCTAGATTTGGAAATGCCTTCCATTTGTGTCGAGAAATCCTCCGCCTGACCAAACTTGTTGTGGACAGTCATGTACAGTACAGACTTGGAAACGTGGACGCCTTTCAGGTATGTTATTTATAGGATACTTTATGCAAATCTGAAATGTTTTTCAGTCTCATGGCCTTTGTGTCAAATTTAAGGAAATATGAATGGTTGGATAATAATCAGAATCAAAACATTGATACTCTAAATAATATGATGTAAACAGAATTTGTCTGACCGACTGCAACATGTTTATGTGTATGTATTTTACCTTATTGGCCGAGTTGAAGTGAAGTGCTAAATTACAAGAGATTTTATGAAGTTTTAAAAGAATTCTATATCAGGAACTTAGTTGCTTTATGAAATAATACTTGGTCCTGCAAATTGAAGAATGCACATTCATTCAATTCTTTTGGGTCAGATGCTATTTTAGAAACTTCTGGGTCATGGTCCTGATGATGGGTAGTAAACAGTAATTCATCTGGTCAGGGATGCACAGTCAGTTAATCAGTAATCCAAGCTCACTTTTTTGCTTGGTCGTATTGTCACCCAAAAACTAATCCACTGTCCTCAATTTAAAGGTTGTCCTTTGTATATGATGGTGAATTTATGGATGTTGTTCTGTTGACAGTTGTCTGACGGACTGCAGTACGTGTTTGCCCACGTAGGACAACTGACTGGCATGTACCGCTACAAGTACAAGCTGATGAGACAGATCCGCATGTGCAAGGATCTCAAGCATCTTATCTACTACCGCTTCAACACTGTAAGTTTACGTCAAGCAGAGAAATGAAAAAATTGAGGAATTACCTCCAAAAAAATGGCTGACAACTGTGATTTTAAAGATTTTATAGTTCTTGATAAGACATTTTCATTGCAATTTCATTATGTGAAGTCAAGATGAAAAAAATCTAAGATGTGTTAATGCTAAAGGAGGAAAAAAATTCTAGTTGCTCTACATAATATTGATGTTGATGATAACAATGATCAGTTAATTTGTAACAAACTCTCAATATCTGCTCATGGCATAAATTAAAAAAATTTAATATAGAAAATAGAAAAAAATGATTTCAAGACTAACAAAGGGAAGCAAACACTCAACAACTTTTAAACTAGCTCATGGAATATCACCTCCACAAGCTCAAACTCCTGTATCATTGTTTGCAGGGTCCGGTTGGCAAAGGTCCAGGCTGCGGTATCTGGGCTCCTGGCTGGAGGGTGTGGCTTTTCTTCATGAGAGGAATCACTCCACTGTTAGAGCGTTGGCTGGGCAATCTGCTCTCCCGTCAGTTCGAGGGTCGTCACTCCAAGGGCGTGGCCAAGACGGTCACCAAGCAGAGGGTTGAGAGTCACTTCGATTTGGAGTTGAGAGCAGCTGTAAGTTACAATGATTTCAAATAAACTTAAACGATCATTGAAGATGTTCAGAGCTCAAAGAATCTTAAAACTTTGATTGACACAGGTCAAGTTAAAAAAATGTAGTAATATGTTCTGGTTTAAAATTAAAATAACTGAGAATGACATATGACAAGTATATAGACTGATGAAGAGGGTCTAACCCCTGAAACATGTAACTCTAGAGGTTCTCAGCCTCCTGCGAACACTTTCACCTTTCTCTTCCCCTTTGCTCCCCCTGTGTGTGTTTTGGCGGCTGTTTCTTCTTTTCAAGTATAGACTTAAATGGTTTCAAATATTATCTTTTTAAATCCATAATTGTATTGAATGTGACAGTGAAGTATGAGGAATTTGAGGAATTTTAACTGTCTCATGTACCTATGTGCAGTTTGTGAATCATGCAATCCTTTCTGCAGGTGATGCACGACATCCTGGACATGATGCCGGAGGGTATCAAGCAGAACAAGGCCAGGACCATCCTGCAGCATCTCAGCGAGGCCTGGCGGTGCTGGAAGGCAAACATCCCCTGGAAGGTCAGTTACGATTATATTATATCTAGAATAAAGCAGGGACGGGAATTTTCAGCTTGGGCTGACTTCAGCTTTATGGGTTAGTCATGACTGTAGATGTATTTTTAGATTACCATCTTGGATTCCTGATTACATGCATTTTTGCTTTTTATAAAAACAAATTTAACTCCCATCCCTGATAAAAATGCTAATGCCTGACATACTGTAAAGCGGCATTAAACACCAACTCTTTCACACACATGAAGTCCCAGACAAAAGTGAAAACTTAGGTTGTTCAAAATTCAGCTGTCTCTTACTATGTCTTTCTCTGTATTTCTCTTCCTTTCTTTATTCCCTGATCTGTCTAATCTTTTGATTGTAACATCAATCTGTTTATTCGCTGAAGCATATCAAACCCAACTGCCTAAATAAGTCTGGTCTTACCCAATTCTGTTGAAGGAAAAGCTGAGCTCTCTGCGTGCGAGACATTAACAAAATACTCATTATCAGTAGACTAGATTACCAGCTATCTATCAACATCCCAAGTGAAGCCTAATGCAATATGTAGAACTCCCCCTTCTAAGCATAACTTGATGCAGTTGCAGTCTCAACCGATTGTTATTTGAGCTCAACTGCATATTGTTGTCATTGGTCCTAACACCTGAATCAATATTGTAATCAGAAATGATCTGCAGGTTAAAACTTGTTACCCACATATTATCCAAGCAGGACTTGACAAGTCACTCACTCCCCTTTAAACCTTTTTAAACCTCACTCACTGGTTCCTCCTCACGACTAAGTTTTGTATGACTATATTCTAGGTGCCAGGACTGCCGACCCCAATCGAGAACATGATCCTGCGTTTTGTCAAGGCCAAGGCTGATTGGTGGACAAACACAGCTCACTATAACAGGGAGAGGATCCGTAGAGGAGCCACGGTATGTATCATTAACCCTTTGCCTGTGCATGCATTATTTTAGGACTTCAAGAGTTGGTTATTAAATAAAGGGAATATTTTACTCAAATCGAATATGCCATGGTACATACTCTGGTCTTTGAAAAAGCTCTTGCATGAGTTTTATTCATCAACCAAGGGGAATATCTTTCTCATCAAAATTTGTGTTGTTACACATGTGTTATGTCCATCCTTACATTATTGAATTGCCCAGAGTCTGGCAATCCGCATTCTCAAAACATTTTTCTAGTATCCTGAAAAGGTTAATTGTTAAATGACAGCTGGCGATGCTAATTTGCTTTTCCTTTTCCAGGTTGACAAGACAGTGTGCAAGAAGAACCTGGGACGTCTGACTCGACTGTATCTGAAGGCTGAACAGGAGCGTCAGCACAACTATCTCAAGGTTTGTCACAGTAATCTTCAGCTATGTCAATGTATGACGACTACATACAATGAAGCACATTAACCCCTTCACCCCTTTAAGCTAGAAATCTGGCTAAGAATTGTTTTGGTTACTGTTTTCTTATTGGTAAATGGTTTCACCTCATTAAAAAATATCTCAATAACATGCAAGTTGTGAGTAAAGATTCCTTTCCAATTGTCAATTAACGTCTACTCCCACTATTTTTGGCTTTTGCATTTAATCAAATTAAATATTTTGCGGTTAAATCTGCTTTAAAAATAGCATACTGGCTCAGCTGCTATGTTATTCTAGTCAAAAATTACTTCCAAAAATTTGGAAACTAAATATTCACATGTTCATAACTTTTGCCCCCAGGACGGTCCTTACATCACTGCAGAGGAAGCTGTAGCCATCTACACTACCATGGTCCATTGGCTCGAGTCTCGCCGCTTCTCACCCATCCCCTTCCCTCCTCTCTCCTACAAGCACGACACCAAGCTTCTCATCCTGGCTCTAGAGAGGTTGAAGGAGGCCTACAGGTGAGTGCCAACAGTTTTCTGGTTGAAATCCTCAGTGAATCAATTATAAGGAGGCCTACAGGTGAGAGCTTTCACGTAGCGTGAACAGTTTTCTGGTTGAAATCCTCAGTGTAACAATTGTAAGGAGGCCTACAGGTGAGAGCTTTCATGTAGCGTTAACCATTTGCTTGTTGAAATTCTCAGTGAATCAATTGTTAGGAGGCTTATAGGTTAGTTTTTTCACAGTGTATGAACGATTTGCTTATTGATATCCTCGGTGAATCAATTATAAGGAGGCCTACAAGTTAGTGCTTTCATGTAGCTTGATTGGTTATAAAGGCCTACAGGTTAATGTTTTCACAGTGTATGAACAGTTTGCTTATTGATATCCTCGGTGAATCAATTATAAGGAGGCCTACAGGTTGGTGCTTTCACAACATGAACAATCTGCTTGTTGGAATTCTATATGAACGATTGTGTGTTTCAGTGTGAAGAGTCGACTGAACCAGTCCCAGAGAGAGGAGCTTGGTCTGATAGAACAGGCGTACGACAATCCTCACGAGGCCTTGTCCAGGATCAAGCGTCATCTCCTCACACAGAGAGCTTTCAAAGAGGTGGGTGGGCTAGTAGTTTAAGCAATCCCTGCTGCTGCTTATCAATGCAAACAGGGAATTAACTGAATATTGAAAAGGTTGGTACCCTACTATGTCAAATGTAGGCAAGTGATGCAAGCGACATCTCCTCACATAGAGCTTTCAAAGAGGTGGGTAAACTAGATGTTGTAGCTCTCCCTGTTTCTGCTTATCAATGCAAGCAGGGGATTAACTGAATATTGAAAAGGTTGGTACCCTACTATGTCAAATGTAGGCAAGTGATGCAAGCGACATCTCCTCACATAGAGCTTTCAAAGAGGTGGGTAAACTAGATGTTGTAGCTCTCCCTGTTTCTGCTTATCAATGCAAGCAGGGGATTAACTGAACAAAAAGAGAAAGTTGGTACCTTACTCTGTGTCACAACGCTTCACAATTGTAGACAAGTGATGCAAGCGTCATCTCCTCAGAGAGCTTTCAAATAATAGGTGTGTGTGTGGGCTAGCGATTGATATAAGTACTTCTACAGCAAATCAGTGCAAGCAGGGGATTTGTCAAACATAGGAGAACCCTATTTTGTTTCTACCCTATATACTCACTGTCGTAAGAGGGTTTAGTCCTGTTGTAAATGGTGATGTTGATCTGTTATCATTCTCTAGGTTGGAATCGAGTTCATGGATCTGTACAGCCATCTGATCCCGGTGTATGACGTGGAACCGCTGGAGAAGATCACAGACGCCTATCTGGACCAGTACCTGTGGTACGAGGCTGATAAACGCAGACTCTTCCCTCCCTGGAGCAAACCCTCGGACTCGGAACCTCCACCCCTCCTCACCTACAAGTGGTGTCAGGGTATGTAGCTCTCAAGGGCAACTTATCTTTTTTTGAGGGGTCATCCTTGAATCTCGTAAGCATGAATCAATATCTCTTACATCATTAGAGATAATACTGAATAGAAAATATACAGGAAGTGCCACAAATAGTTCTCATGTGTGTTTAGGCCGCTTGTCAATCAGTCTTACTATTATATAAATCTTTGAAGTAAATTATTTATGAGTGCTTGAACTCAATAATCCACTTTAATATTTGAACCATGCAAGGTCATTGTCCAATAATGAATTCCAAAATTTATGATTTGGGATTAAATAAGTTTGTGGATATATTTATTTGAACTCATGACTCTGAAATTTGAATCAACTCATAAATTTCTTTTGCTAAAATACTGAAGAATTCCCCTCCATGTTGCCAGGTATAAACAACCTGCAGGACGTGTGGGACACGAGCGAGGGAGAATGTAACGTGATGCTGGAATCTCACTTCGAGAAGATGTATGAGAAGATTGATCTTACCCTCCTCAACAGACTCCTCCGTCTCATTGTCGACCACAACATTGCTGACTACATGACTGCCAAGAACAACGTTGTTATCAACTACAAGGTAAGAGTCTTGCTGGTAGTAGAAGTGGAATAGCATGCGTTCCTAATATAAGTAGGTATTCCTCTGAGGGGAACTGCATGACTGCACAGAACAATGTCATCAACTACAAGATAATAGTCTTAGGTAGGTAAGTTGAGTATGTGTTTCAAAATAGGACGCTATTGCTATGGCGCATATTGTTAAAATATAATAGAATTCAAATGATAGAACATAGGCGACTAATTGACAGCCAAGAACAATGTCATCAATAAGCAATGTGGTATCTCTATTAGTTAACATTAATTACATAAATATCTGAAATATTTATTGATGTTGTTCAATCCAACGTTCCCTTCTAGTTGTACTCCATTTGAAACACTGGCTTCAACTTGCACCAATCACTGCCTTATAAAAGGTCTCCATTTCCATCTCCCCTGTCACAGCCAATTGGCCAAGCTATCAAAATGGCCAACCCCCCCAAAAGACAAAAAAAGCAATTCCTAAGGTCTTGCCAGCTTTGGGTTATATCCTGGATTTTCTCACATAAGCCTCCGTCTTTGACATGATAACCGGTCTTGTCACTTAAATTACTGTTTGGTATACTCTGTAGTTAATCTAAGTCATAAATAATCCTTTATTCATTATTTGCAGGACATGAATCACACCAACTCGTACGGAATTATCCGAGGCCTGCAGTTTGCTTCCTTCATCGTACAGTTCTACGGTCTGATCTTGGACCTGCTTGTGCTAGGTCTTCACCGAGCCAGCGAGATGTCTGGCCCACCGTCCATGCCCAATGACTTCCTCACATTCCAGGTAAACACACCATTATCAGTGATTGTCATATTTTCTTTGATTTGTATGTGTTTGTTGATTTGTTGATCTGGATATTATGAGCTTTTATGCTACTAACTTGACATTCAATTATGCCTTCTAATTGGATGTTTTATGGACATTGTCACTGTTAAAAGTACTTGATAAAATTTGAGCCGATTATATTTTATTGAAAGGTTTTAAAGTTTGTTTCTTTTTTCACCATCAGGATGTTGCTACAGAGACCGCCCATCCAATCAGGCTGTTCTCAAGATACATAGACAGAATACACATTTTCTTCAGGTAAGTTCCCTTCATTCAAGCGAACACTCAAGAAAAAATCTAATTCTTATGAAATCTAAAGTTAAGGTTCCTTATAGGTGCAGGTCAAAATGGCCACAAAGAGAAAATCTCCTAATACTGGAATATGAAATTGCCATAAGTGGGTCAAAATGAGCAACAGAATAGTCTAAACTCTCCAGCGAAACTTGGAGAGTTATGAAATATGTAACTGAGGTTCCATCATGCACCCTTCTTTAAATTTCTACACCATCACTCATTGCTTCCACCATAATTGAAACTCTTAAGGGTTAATCATACATCATTATTGATTTGTTTTCTTCAGGTTTACAGCAGAGGAAGCTCGTGACCTTATTCAGCGCTATCTGACGGAGCACCCCGACCCAAACAATGAGAATATTGTGGGCTATAACAACAAGAAGTGCTGGCCTCGCGACTCCAGAATGAGGCTCATGAAACACGATGTCAACCTGTAAGAAAATATTATATTTCTCATACAGTTTGTCCTGATATACATACATCTGTACAATACATTTGTTATGTCCTTTTTGATCACCTTTTGCATTTTAATACATTAAGTATGTACATTGTCAGTTGATCAACACTCTAATATCATGCCATAAGCAAAAGAAATAGGAAGTAAAAGAAAGAAGCTTGTAAATGTGGCACTAGGTTTTGGCCCAACTCATGTTGTTCCTGTGTATTTTGTATGGCTATTTTGTCAGCTAATCAACCCTTAAATTAAGGAAGCATATTGCATACCATAAGCAGAGAAAAGAATCTGAGTGAGAGGAAACATCTCTTGAAAGTGGCATTAAGTTTTAAATCATCTTGTTCTTATAAGAAATTTCGCAATTTATTTTAAGGGGCCGTGCTGTGTTCTGGGACATCAAGAACCGGCTGCCGAGATCAGTGACGACGATTCAATGGGAGAGCAGCTTTGTGTCTGTGTACAGTAAGGACAATCCTAATCTGCTGTTCAACATGTGCGGCTTCGAGTGTCGCATCCTGCCCAAGTGTCGAACCACTCATGAGGAGTTCACACATAAAGATGGAGTCTGGAATCTGCAGAATGAGGTGAGGAAATTGATGTTACTATAATACATCCATTGTTTATCTAATCAGAGGACATCTTTTTTTCAACGTGATTGCCTTTGCTGTTTACTCAAAGCTGTTTAATGTCATGGTTTTCGTAACCAATATAAAATACTGTTTGATATAGAAATTGGTTGACATAAAGGAACCTGCAACTAAGGTTTGCTTCAGTTTCTTATCAATGCGAATGTTTTATCTTGGGATGATTTTTAACGAAAATACTCTGAAACATCCTCTCGCCTTAACCCTTTCATTCCTAAGAAACCAGTAACAAATTAGGTTTTGAGCCTGATTCTGGCTTGTAGGGGTGAAAGGATTACATACCAGTTACAAAATGATTCTGAATGGCCAATTTACATTGATCGCAGTATGGTCACTTCTACCTCAGTGATTAACACAATTTGTGGTTATTAAATTAGGTTTGTATTGGATTATATAAGTTGAATGTTGAATTCCAGGTTACGAAGGAGCGTACAGCCCAGTGTTTCCTGCGTGTTGACGACGAGTCGATGCAGAGGTTCCACAACAGAGTCAGACAGATCCTCATGGCTTCTGGATCTACAACTTTCACCAAGGTCAGCAAACAATCTGGAAAAGGATGCATGGTCATATAAAACTTTAAAAAAAAAATGTTTGCTTGTATCAGTGTTTGAGACCTGAAATATTGCCCAAGCGGCGTTAACAAAAACTCCCTCGAAATGTCACTTCTGAGATTTCCCCTATTACTCGTTATTGTCTACATAGATATCTATTGTAATTAGATAATGCTGTTTTTAAAATAAAGTTCGGTAAGAAGAAAGTTGATCAGAAGTAGTTCTGGCACATTGAAATTAATTTTAGAACGATGATCATTGACAATCTAGATTTAAGGACCGATTCTTGCTTGATGTCCCCCACTTCAAAGTGATGATTTGTGTTTCAGATTGTGAACAAGTGGAACACAGCCCTTATTGGCCTGATGACGTATTTCCGTGAAGCTGTTGTGAACACCCAAGAGTTACTGGACTTGCTTGTGAAGTGTGAAAACAAAATCCAGACCCGTATTAAGATTGGATTGAACTCGAAGATGCCTAGTCGATTCCCTCCAGTAGTATTCTACACCCCCAAAGAGCTTGGTGGTCTCGGTATGTTGTCCATGGGTCACGTGTTGATTCCTCAGTCTGATTTGAGATGGTCCAAGCAAACTGATGTCGGGATCACACATTTCCGTTCTGGAATGAGTCATGACGAGGATCAGCTTATCCCCAACTTGTACAGGTATAGACTGCTCTTGCATTTATTTGTAAAATTACACATTAACTTGATACTTGATAACTCCTGATATCTTTTTTAACCTGATTTAACCTGATTTCTGACTTTTAGAGCAGTGGTTGATGTTTCAACATACGCTTCTCTTTACATCCTTTATTCTGTTTCATTGAGGGAAGTTATGCCATAATGATGATAAAATAAATAAGATTTCATGCTATGACAAATTTCTTCTGAATTTCGTAGAATGTATGAAATATATCATTAAAACTTCCTATTTTTATGAAGTTAAGTAGGTTGTCTATTGCATTGTCCGTCTATGCATAAGCTCAATTAAGTGAAAATACGTTCAATGAATAGTGATAAGTGATGTACTTGTTGTTTCAGATATATCATGCCCTGGGAGAGCGAGTTCATAGATTCTCAGAGAGTATGGGCAGAGTACGCTCTGAAGAGACAGGAGGCTAATGCTCAAAACAGGTACTTGATAATCTATAGATTGCCATATTCCTGTTTCCTCAACCATTTAATCATTAAGAAACCATATTTGAGATTAATTAGTGTTAGTTGACAGACATGAAAATAACCTTAATCACAGTAATCAACAAACTGACCTATAATCAAATTTTTAAAGCGGTCACTCTTTATCCATGTATGAAAGAACTTGCAAGTAGCAAGTCTGAAAGCTCTACTTTGCGAAGTACCGTCAATAGTAAAGTCAATTCCAAGTATTACTAGACCTGGGCAGTGTTTGCACAAACCTGATTTCCTTGCCAATTCCTTCATAAAAACCCGCTGCTAATGGCTGAAATATTGCCCAAATGGCATTAAGCACTAACTCACTCACTCCTTCATAAATTATACATGAGGTTACATAATAAATTTGATGAATGTAGATGATTAATAGAATCTAAAAATAAACCATCTGAACTCTTGCAGGCGTCTGACACTTGAAGATCTTGAAGATTCCTGGGACCGCGGCATCCCCCGTATCAACACACTGTTCCAGAAGGACCGCCACACACTGGCCTACGACAAGGGCTGGAGGGTCCGGACAGACTTCAAGCAGTACCAGGTGTTGAAGCAAAACCCCTTCTGGTGGACCCACCAGCGGCACGACGGCAAACTGTGGAACCTCAACAACTACCGCACGGACATGATCCAGGCTTTGGGAGGTGTGGAGGGAATCCTTGAGCATACACTGTTCAAGGGGACGTACTTCCCAACCTGGGAGGGTCTCTTCTGGTAGGTGTGATGATACTTAGTTAAAAACGCAGTAGTATGATTTTTTGACGTAAATAAAGGGAACTTGCCGAAACAAAAATGAGTGTTACCAATGTTTTTTACGAAAAGTTGTAGTTCTTGAATGAACATTTAATGTTCTGTTAAGCTTTTCAAATTCATTCCCTAATCTCAAATGATAGTAAGTGTAAAGTGTAACCGACATCAATTCCAAAAATTAAATGAGAATATTACAGGGTTAATTTCCATCCTTGCTTAGAATAGCCCCAATGTCAAATGATAACTGCCGTCGATTAATTGGTAAAAGAATTTCTATCATTTATGTATTGAATCCTCTTTTCTTCTCAGGGAAAAAGCCAGTGGTTTTGAGGAGTCCATGAAGTACAAGAAACTGACAAACGCCCAGAGGTCTGGTTTGAATCAGATCCCCAACCGTCGCTTCACCCTGTGGTGGTCCCCCACCATCAACCGAGCTAACGTAAGTGGGATTAAACAGTTTATTCTTTTATGACTTATTCTCAACAGGCATTCAGTTTATTTGTCAGTTATCCTCTTTTTGAGCTGATATAATCAGCTACAACTTAGATGCGGTATACTTTGCCCAAGTAATGTGGTGCCCTTCAGTTTCTATGTTATTTCCAAGAGTTTTCAAACATTTCCCATTAAGAAAATTATGACCAGCAACAATGAAGTTTGGGTTTTATGCTGTCAATTTGTCCAATATGATTGAATTTGAAGGTTGTCAAACAAGGGTTGAGCTGTGAGTTGTCATAGCTGATGTAAAGCTGTCTCTTGTTGTTGAACTCTTCTTGACATTTCTAACTGATTTCATGATCTTTATTCATGTTTCTGGTTTTGTAGTTTTCTATTAAATCATCCAAAAAGACTGAGTTTTGGATGATCCATTTCTTTCTTTACTGAAGTCAGTAGTGAACAGTATCGAAACAGTGAATGAATCTTTACCTAAACAATGCTACTGTATACAATAGAAAAGTTAATTATCCATAATACCCCTTGTCTTCTTTATTTCCAACTTCTAAAATTACTCTTAACCATCAAATCATTTGTTGCACTTTTGAGGTGTATGAAAACTTTCAACAAACCTAATCTTTATTTGTGTGTTTCAGGTGTACGTAGGTTTCCAGGTACAGCTCGACCTGACAGGAATCTTCATGCACGGCAAGATCCCGACCCTGAAGATCTCCCTGATCCAGATATTCCGCGCCCATTTGTGGCAGAAGATCCACGAGAGTGTGGTGATGGACCTCTGCCAGGTGTTTGACCAGGAACTGGACGCTCTGGAGATAGAAACGGTCCAGAAAGAAACCATCCATCCCAGGAAGTCCTACAAGATGAACAGCTCATGTGCTGATATCTTGCTCTTTGCTGCTTACAAGTGGAATGTCTCCAAGCCGTCACTTCTTGCAGACTCAAAGTAAGTCTATGGCTATCCTGGTGCTTTGTTTTGGAAATGAGTTTCAAATTGTTTATCTAATAGCCGTGAAAATATTTTTTAGATTTTACATTTTCATTGAAATAAGGGCTTTTGCATTGATATAACACAAGCTATGCACATGTTAAGCTGTATGGCGATGCGTTTCAAAATTTATAATCAAATAGTCCTTATTATCAAGGTCTTGAAATCATGGGAAATGGTCAACAATCAACATTCAAATGTAGTCTGGTTTCTTGCTAGTCATTCTTAGCGTGAAACATGGACAAGATTTCATGTGGTAAATTTAAACCCTGGTTTGATTGCTCTAATGGGTAAAAAAACGTCGTCTTAGAGATAATGAAACTAAATTTGTAGTTTATCATTCATTCATTCATTCATTCATTCACTCACTCATTCATCTTGCAGAGATGTAATGGATGGAGCGACCACACAGAAGTACTGGATTGATGTGCAGCTGAGATGGGGTGACTATGACTCCCATGACATTGAAAGATACGCCCGTGCAAAGTTCTTGGACTACACCACGGACAACATGAGTATCTACCCATCGCCTACCGGGCTCCTCATTGCTATCGATCTCGCCTACAATCTCCACAGGTGACTTGTTAAACCAATAAACTGGAGAAATCTCCGACGTTTTTTCATAATGACTTTTTTAACTGGAGATTTAACAACTTTTGTTATAACTATTGCAAACCCTTAACTGTGAACCAAATTAGATATGTAAGTAATAATTAATCTTCCTCAAATTATCAACAAATAAATTAATTTTCCTTCAGAAAAAAAAGGTCTTTGCTCCAGTCAGTACATCTTCATGCATATTATACATTTTCTAGTTCTAACTTATGAAGGGCTACAATAATATAACACTGGTATATTTAAATAAAAAATTGTGTACAGCAACTTCATCCCTGGCGGCAAGCTCCTGCCGTTAAGATGTTACCAGCTGTTTGAAAGTTGTCATCCAGGAATCCATGTTTTTATCTATCAAATAGTCTTTAAAATTTCTTCCTTCATCCAATTCCAGTGCTTATGGCAACTGGTTCCCTGGCTGCAAGCCTCTGATCCAGCAAGCAAAGGCGAAGATAATGAAGGCGAACCCTGCGCTGTACGTGTTGAGGGAGAGGATCAGGAAGGGTCTGCAGCTGTACTCCTCCGAGCCAACAGAACCCTACCTATCCTCACAGAACTACGGAGAACTCTTCTCCAACCAGATCATCTGGTTCGTGGACGACACCAATGTTTACAGAGTAACCATTCATAAGGTTTGTAGTTACGGATATCTTTATCTTACCTGACAATCTTGATAATAAGTAAAAAACTTCATTGTCCTCGTTCCATGCGTTCAAAAATGTAATCATAAAATTGTTATGCTTCTTGTGCCCCTGGTAGCCTAAGTGCTATGCAAATTCTTTTATATATGTGGAGTGCTAAGAAATAAAGCAACAACTGTTTTATATATATGGGCTGGCAAACCTGCCTCTTGGGTGATGATGGGCTGACGCTCTACCAACTCATCTTGATCTCTTTATTTAGTGTGCTTGTGATTGGCATTTGGAGGGCCAGGTTGAAACATATAGATGTTTAAAAAAATGGATTGATATGCAAATATTTGAGACGAAAGTAATAGTATTATTAACAAAACATTTTATTTTGTGATGTTTGATTCCAGACTTTTGAGGGTAACTTGACGACCAAGCCAATCAATGGAGCCATCTTCATCTTCAACCCGCGAACTGGTCAGCTCTTCCTCAAGATTATCCACACCTCGGTGTGGGCGGGGCAGAAACGTCTCGGACAGGTCAGTCGTATTCTGATATTTTGCTTTGATTCTAATATTGAATACTTATTTCATTTTAATTCATTGTCAATTTGTCAAAATATTGAATGGCCTATGCAGTCTTCTTAAAAGAAACATCTTTCTTATATGTATTTGGATATGAAAAAAAGCAAAAGGTCAATTTTTCAAGATACAAGTTTATTTGTATTTCAGTTGGCCAAGTGGAAGACAGCTGAAGAAGTTGCTGCCTTGATTCGCTCTCTGCCAGTAGAGGAACAGCCCAAGCAGATTATCGTCACCAGGAAGGGAATGTTGGACCCCCTCGAGGTGTGTGTCGATACTCTTGATGATGTCTTTGATTGAAATTATATTTCGGCTCACCAGGTTGGATATTACTGAAATATTGGGGATTTTGGACCCTCTGAAGTTGTGTGTACATACTCTTAGAGATGATTATAAATACTGAAAATAATTATTTTTAAGGGGATAAACACAATCTAATGTTTTTAAAATATCATCTGATTCCAGGTGCACTTGTTGGATTTCCCTAACATTGTCATCAAGGGCAGTGAACTTCAGTTGCCATTCCAGGCTTGCTTGAAGGTGAGTTCCTCGTAGATCCCGAGAGAAAAGGTTGAACAGAACTTTTAATTTCCAAGAATGTAAGTTGCTTAATGTGTAAGAAACATCTTTGTCTTTACAAGTAATCAGGGCTTGTGGTTTGAAAAACCAAATCAGCCCTCCTAAAATGTTGAAGAGCCCTGCAATGTTGAAGAGCCCTGCAATGTTGAAACAGTAGCTCTAGAATCGCACAAGCCCGAAAGGACATAATGAACTCTTAAACAACAAACCTATCTTATAGTAACTAAAGATTGGCAGCAGCTATTTGAAACTCTGAACCAGTTGTTTATCCATATATGTATATATATATTATAGCTGACATTCAATACATACAGCTAAACCTTTTACTGTCTTTTGAACTTACTTATCATAGACAATAAGGTTTTATAATTTAAAGTTGTAGAGGGTTTCAGAAATTATCACTGAAGTCATATCAAGGAATTGTTTCCCTCTGTTTCCCAGGTTGAGAAGTTCGGAGACTTGATTCTGAAGGCGACAGAACCACAGATGGTTCTCTTCAATCTGTACGATGATTGGCTGAAGACTATCTCGTCATACACGGTAAGATGACCTTCCTTCACATAGACTTTGAAACAGGCAATAGCGTGTTTTATAGGTTAATTTAGGGATCTCAGCAACTTTGTCTGCAGGAGAGAACTGTTCTACACGCAGTCAGGTTTTGGTGCAATGATACACAGAATTTCAGCGCAGTACCACCCATTGTTGGCTAGTTCCAGCCGATGACCGCAGGTATCACTGCAATGCATAGCTCAATAGTGTTGGAGGCTTTCTCCCTGCAATATTACTAGCAGCCGTGATATCAGTGAAATACTCTTGAAAGCTGCAATAAACCCAAGATCACATTACCTCACCTCACCATTTTAAATCGAAAGTATTAATACTGAAGCAAACATACCATGTTCATTGCTTTGCAAGTCCATTTCCCAATGTCAAATGATTAAATGGTGATCACACAAAATGGACATGGCTGTTTTTGCAAGAAACCTGATTTCTCTGATGAAAGGGTTGGGTCATCATGAGATGTTTGTCCCTCTGAAGGTAATACAGTCGGCAAATTGCATTGGGGAAAATCTACAGAAGTAATCTTAGAAAAAAAGCATGCTACTATTCATGTACAGTCTTTGAGATATCGTTTACAGGCTAGCTACGTGTTTATTTGATAATCTCTTTATCAGTTCTCCGTGATGACAAACTGACAAGCATATAACTGAAAATTGTGTTGTCAACTGGATTCTGAGAGACAAACAAATAGCAAAAATTTCAAGATTAGTTAAATGCATCGCTGAAAAATCATATGTAACAAAATAATTGTTGACTTTTCCACTGTAATAATTTGAACCAAGTGAAGTTCTAATTAAAGTGAAAAGAACATGCATTGTCTTGTTAAATATTTCAATAAAAACTTGCTAACTTGCTTTGATGTCTTTCATTAGGATTGAATGACGACAGGTGTTATCTTGACTCATCCTCATCAGTGTTTAAAATAAGCATCGTAGGCCATATGCTGACAGTTATTCACATTGGCCCACACTTTTCTTCAGGTCCTTACAGTCTCACAATCTTTTTAACATAATAATGTTCGTTACTGTTCTTTATTCTCACCTGACTGCAGTACACATATTTCCTGGCTGAACCTTCATTACTATAACTCAACTGATGATAGTGTTGTATGTTGACACAGATACAAAGAATATTTTGTATTGTTTTAGAATAAGTCAGATCAGTACTGATTAATGTTGCCAGCAGGTTCAGAGTTGCACATTCGCAAAACTGTGATTCCGAGTCCTTATTAACAAGCAGTTCATAGATGCTTATTTCAAACACTGATCTTGATCCTGTGAGCCTTTGATATATCTTTATATGTTAAACATGTTTATTTGATAACCTGTGTTTCGGCTCTCTATGATGACAAACTGACAAGCATATAACTGAAAAATTGTGTTGTCAACTGGATTCTGAGAGACAAACAATAGCAAAAAACTCACGATTAAATCTTGCATTCGCAAAGACAAATCATATGTTATTACCATAATTGTTTGTTTTTCCTCTAATTATTTGAACCAAGTAAAGTTCTCCTGAAGACAGTGTAAATGAATCAACTAGCTTTGTCCTGTTCAAGATTTCAATAAGAACTTGCTTTGTTGGTTTGACTTCTTTCATTAGGTGTAAAATCACAACTGATCTGTTGCTTTAATGAATGAGAATCCTATTAAACGGGAATATACCAATAACAATGCAACAAGTTATGTATAAAATGGGTATATAGCTTTACAGTTAAAAGAAAAATTCCCACTTCTAAATAATAAAATATATTACTTTTTCTCATCAACCTATGAATAATCCATAAATGTAATCTTATCGGTCTGCCATTCTCTCGACTCAATCTGATAAAGAAGCACGTATCTTTTTGTGTTAATGCTTTTGTATCAGATCTCTATGATGACAAACTGACAAGCATATAACTGAAAAATTGTGTTGTCAACTGGATTCTGAGAGATGAACAATAAGAAAAACTTCAAGATTTAGTCCACTTGCATTAATTGAAAAAACATATTTTATAACCATAATAATTGTTGACTTTTCCACTGGAATTATTTTCAACAAAGTGAAAATCTTCTTCCGAAGGCAGTTTAAGAAAATCAACACTCTGTTTTGTTCAAATTTTTGATAAAATCTTGCTTACTTGGTTTGACTTCTTTCATTAGGTGTTAAATGACAGCTGTTCTGTTGCTGTATTGAATAAGAATCCTGTTCTTGAAAATGTCAATAAACCATCTATTTGAAAAAAATGTAACCATTGGTATATAACTTTACAGATTAAGGGGAAAAGTCTCAATTTCTAAATATTGATGATTGAGAAGACTTTCTTGTCGACCTCTGAATAATCCATAAATGTAATCTAATGTGTAGTCTCTGCTCATCATGATTCTGAAGATATTGTTGACTTGCTAGCTTCATGTTTATTTGATAACCTGTACAAATGAGATCTCTGTGATGACAAACTGACAAGCATATAACTGAAAATTGTGTTGTCAACTGGATTCTGAGAGATAAACAATAACAAATAAAACTTCCAAGTTTTAATCTACATCTTATTTGCTGAAATACTGAAATATGTTTTGATCATAATTGTTAAATTTTCAACTGTGATTATTTGAATGATGTCTAGTTCTCCCCCCAAAAAAAGAATTAAAATGAAAAAATCATCAATCCTTGCTTGAGTATTTCTTTAGTACTTTCAAAACTTGCTTTGCTTCTTTTATCAAGGGTTTAAAACTAGCGGTTCTGTTAGCTATAATACATCAGAACTCTTTACTTCATAAAATTGTGAATTAAGATCCATCTATTGTAGAACAACGCAACCCTTGATGTATTGAACCAAACACTCTATTTTGAATAATGCAAATGGATTTCATGTTATCATCAACCTCTGAATAATCAATAAATGTAATCATTTCTGTCTTTCTGACACCAGGCATTCTCTTGACTGAATCTGATCAAGAAGCATATCTTCGTCTTAAGGCTTACATCAGGTTTCTATGATGACAAACTGACAAGCATATAACTGAAAATTGTGTTGTCAACTGGATTCTGAGAGACAAACAATAAGAAAAACTTCAAGATTAAGTCCACTTGCATTCATTGAAAAACAATATTTTATGACCAAAGTTGTGGAAAAAGATCTAATTGAAAAGTACCAATCCTTAAATATCTGAAATCTTGCATTAGTGACCTTGAATTCTTTTAGCTCAATCACAATTGTTCTCTTTCATTACATCCAAAACCCTTTGCATGCATGATTGTAAATTACGGCCATATATTTCAACATATAACAAATAATGTATGAAACTAGTACATAATTTTGCAGTTAAATCAAATTTTTCAAAAATTGAATACTTTTTCTTATAACCACTGAATAATCCATTAATGTAATCTAATCTGTCATTCCCACACCAGGCATTCTCTCGACTCATCCTGATCCTGCGAGCGTTGCACGTGAACAATGACAAGACCAAAATCATCCTGAAGCCAGACAAGACCACGATCACAGAGATCCATCACATCTGGCCCACACTGACCGACGAGGAATGGATGAAGATTGAGATGCAGCTGAAAGATCTCATCCTGGCGGACTACGGCAAGAAGAACAAGTATGTATCAATAACAGTATAGGACCGGTCTGTTGCGAAATTGGAATAAAAATTTCAACATTCCGTTGTAAACATTATTATGAACATCTTGAATGTTTTCTTTCCAATATGATTGTCAGTTTCAGATAATCGAACCATATCGGCTATTTTGCATCTTTACCAAAATGTCTGTCAACAGACATGACAGGTGATGTAAAATGTCAAATGCATATATATATACTTTGTCATTATTATATAATCTCTTCTCTGAGTTGCATGTCAGACCATTCTTCTAACGTCGCTAACTTAACAATCAGTTCAAAGATATATTTTTTGCTTCCAGCGTGAACGTCGCATCCTTGACCCAGTCTGAAATCCGAGACATTATTCTTGGAATGGAGATCTCAGCACCCTCAGCACAGCGTCAGCAGATCGCAGAGATTGAGAAACAGACCAAGGAACAGTCGCAGCTTACGGCTACAACAACACGAACCGTCAATAAGCATGGAGACGAGATCATCACCTCAACAACAAGCAACTACGAGTCTGCAACATTCTCCTCTAAGACTGAGTGGCGAGTCAGAGCAATCTCTGCAACTAATCTACATCTGCGTACCAACCACATCTACGTGTCCTCGGATGATATCAAGGAAACTGGCTACACATACATTCTACCCAAGAACATTCTCAAGAAGTTCATCATCATCTCCGATCTTCGTGCTCAGGTGAGTGGCAGGTCTTTGTGACTGTTGTGATTTTGAATGTGATATTCCTTCTTTTGATTTGATGAAATTTGTCTTGTTTTTTATTCTCCTTGCCAAGAGTAATGTCTTCATGTATTTGGCATTGTTGTGTTATGATAAACACCTAAATTATACGTCAGGAAGTATTTAAGAAAATGATATCGCAGGAAATTAAGCCTATTCAGCCGTATTGATGTCTGAAACATTGAAAATTTTCAATCATTTCTAACTCTTTTGATGTGTATTCTCCCAAGTATATTCGTGCCTCACCTATCCTGTATATCTCTGAACAGATCGCTGGCTACCTGTACGGAGTTAGTCCCCCTGACAACCCCCAGGTGAAGGAAATTCGGTGTATCGTGATGCCACCCCAGTGGGGAACCCATCAGACCGTACATCTACCCAACATCCTTCCTGAACACGAATATCTCAAGGTGGGTTTAACGTTGAAATGGTCAAACACATTAACCCATCACCTACAGCGATAATTACCATTCCGATAGTCTACTCTTTTATTATTTGTTACTTGTTAACACACAAGAAGATACTATGACCATGAGCTAATTAGGCATTCCTAGGTTAGAATTTATTGTAACAGCAGAGAATTTTAAGAGTTCTTTGGACAGAGGGGAATTTTTGTTTTCTCCTATCAGTGCGATCTCTATGATGACAAACTGACAAGCATATAACTGAAAATTCTGTGTTGTCAACTGGATTCTGAGAGACCTTTTTGTCACTTGCTTTAGCATAGCACTAGGGCCATGTTGTCGGCAGTATCTGTACAAGCAAAGATTCTTGTTATATGCTATGAACTATTCCATACAGTCTTAAAATTTGGTCACATACCACATTTGGGGAATATGCATAGAGCACTCCTATCCCATAGTCAAGGTCACCACAGCAGTTTCACAATTACGCAGTATGTCATTAGCCATTGTACCCAATGGCTAAAAAATAATAATATACATATGCAGTATTGCAGACACTAATATGTTCACCACTTTTGAATTATTTTTTTTGTGTACAAAGTAACAAATTATTACAATTACTAGATTAAAATCATTTTTGTTATTATTAGCAGCAGGCTATATAACCAAGTTAGATGCAAAATTTGTAATGTACTTGACGAAAAGAGTATTTTTCCAATGAATGAATTGATCAAGTCGAGGCCTTAATCTCTATGATGACAAAAATGACAAGCATATAACTGAAGAATTATGTTGTCAAATGGATTCTGAGAAGCAATCGAAAACCCTACTATCAAAATAAATGGTTAGTATTGAGGTCTTACATGATAGTTTATGATAGACAGTAAGCCATTAAGCCATTTAAAGAAATATAGACTCTCCAATTCTTTTCCTAGATCAAATAGACATGAATTCTTTACTTCTCATCACTAATAATGACTTTATTTTCTCTTTCATTACATGAATACAAACCCACAATATCATCTGCAGAAGTTTTGTGATGACAAAACTGACAAGCATATAACTGAAAAATTATGTTGTCAAATGGATTCTGAGAAACAAACAAAAGACTGCTTTCACAAATCTATGTGGCCAATAGAATAGAACTGTAAACATTTCCAAGGCCGTAGCGGTAACATTAATGCTCTATTCTTACAGGAGATGGAGCCACTAGGTTGGATCCACACCCAACCCAACGAGTTGCCGCAGCTTTCTCCCCAGGACATCACAACCCACGCCAAGGTGATGGCTGACAACTCGTCATGGGACGGGGAGAAGACGGTCATCATCACTTGCAGGTGAGTGCTTTCTGCTTTCTCTTGTAAACTTTCAAACGTTTGCTCATCTCATTCAAGATCTTTCCCCTATAAGGTAGTATAAACAAAGAAATTGATCATTGATAAGACTCTTTGTTGTATTTCAAACCTTTGAAATGCCTCTCAAACAACTTACAAACAATATGTCTTTGAAACAAATAAGTGTCTTATAGAAAAAGAAATTTATCATCCTTAAAATTCCTTGTCTTGATATTTGCTTAACTTCTAAAATG
Organism: Steromphala cineraria; assembly: GCA_916613615.1. Classification (NCBI taxonomy): domain Eukaryota; kingdom Metazoa; phylum Mollusca; class Gastropoda; order Trochida; family Trochidae; genus Steromphala; species Steromphala cineraria. Next base: position 12,716,188 of record OU744728.1, read on the forward strand.
CATCTCAGCAACCTACAGACAAAATGTCTTTGAAACTAAACTTCTCATCACATCACAGCACGAGCTGTTGAAGCTTGACTCCAGCAGATGCTCACAGGTTTAACTACAATGCATTGCCACAATAGTGTTACAATAATGATACTTGAAGCAGTGATATAAATGGAATACTCTTTAAAAAAAAAAGGAATTAAACCCCATCTCACCTCACCTAAATTATCAAACTATATTACATGCAATTTGGTATTGGGCTAAGAGTAGAAAATCAAACTCACAATGTCTTTGTTTATGCTGCTCTCTGTGATGACAAACATGACAAGCATATAACTGAATCGTAAATGTTGTCAACTGGATTCTGAGAGAGTCATCTACCTAATCAAAACATATGTTCTTAATCTGAGATTCACATCAGATCCAAAACAAGGAATCTAAGTTTTAAGAATTAAACTTACCACAAAACATTCAAGATCTCTGCATGGTTATAAAAATAAAAAAGTCATATTACTTGCACGAAAAAGCAAGTATTAGTTCATGAATAACCATAGATTTGATAAAAGAATTATCATAAACTCTGTTGACAGCTCTGCTGACCTAAATGCTCCTTCCGTTACAGTTTCACTCCGGGCTCGTGTTCCCTGACAGCGTACCGCCTGACACCGAGTGGGTACGACTGGGGTCGACAGAACAAGGACACAGGCAACAACCCTAAGGGTTACCTCCCCTCCCACTACGAGCGTGTGCAGATGTTGCTGTCAGATCGCTTCCTGGGCTTCTTCATGGTGCCGGGGCAGAGCTCCTGGAACTATAACTTCATGGGTGAGTAGCGATTACACATTTGACAGTGACCCATTATAGTTATTTTGTGAATTTTTGAAGGCTTCTGGACTTATGTGAATGATAAACTTTAAAGTTAAAGTGATTTTGGACCAGTGGCAAAATGCCTGTAACTTTTCAAATCCCTGGGTGAGTTATTGTGATGTCGTCATAGTTCCTAGGTTTTGGAAGATATTTCTGTAGTGACCACAATGCGGTGTAAAAGGGAAATGCTTTACATGGATTTCTAAACCGGCAGGGACACAGCAGCAGCAGATTAAACTTTGTTATGCTATGTTAGCAGTAACTCTTAACTATGGTTGACTGGACCAAGCATCAAATCTTGGTCTTGGAAATGAGAAGATTCTCTCCCAATTAGGCATTCAGGTTATTGCCATTATCATTGTACCTGCAGATTTATTTGCAATTCCAGTGTAAATTTCAGCAAAGTCTCTATATGCAATTCTAGTGTAAATTTCAGCAAAGTCTTGATTTGATCCTTTTAAGTGTTGTTAAATTGTGATATATATTTCTCCTCTTACAAGATATAACTGATTCTGAAAATCTCAAAATTGTATGTTTCTTCATGAAGGAAGTAATCTTGAAATATTTTATCAACATTTCTTGTTTCATTTCTCTATGATGACAAGACTTGACAAGCATATAACTGAATAACAATGTTGTCAACTGGAATCTGAGAGAATTTGAATTCCTGTCAATGAGTATGGTACTGGTTAGAGGTTAAACGCTACATGACCGTATCTTCACAACTCTATTGAAACTATGATATATATTAAGATTGAAAGAAACCCAACTGATGGAATATCATTGTCCTACAGGTGTGCGGCACGACCCGAACATGAAGTACGACTTGCACCTTGCCAACCCGAAGGAGTTCTACCACGAGGTTCATCGTCCCTCTCACTTCCTCAACTTCTCCACCATGGAGGACCAGGAGGTCATCGGCGCAGACCGCGAGGATCTCTACCAGTGAGCTTACATAGCAGAGGACATTTTCAACTTGTGAAGGGGGCTCTCTACCAGTGAGCTTACATAGCAGAGGAAATTTTCAACTAGTGACAGAGGCTCTCTACCAGTGAGCTTACATAGCAGAGGACATTTTCAACTTGTAAAGAGCTCTCTACCAGTGAGCTTACATAGCAGAGGAAATTTTCAACTAGTGACAGAGGCTCTCTACCAGTGAGCTTACATAGCAGAGGACATTTTCAACTTGTAAAGAGCTCTCTACCAGTGAGCTTACATAGCACAAGACATTTTCGAGTGAAAGAGGTTCTCGACCAGTGAGCTTACAGCAGAGGACATTTTCAACTAGTGAAAGAGGCTCTCTACCAGTGAGCTTACAACAGAGGACATTTTCAACTAGTGAAAGAGGCTCTCTACCAGTGAGCTTACAACAGAGGACATTTTCAACTAGTGAAAGAGGCTCTCTACCAGTGAGCTTACAACAGAGGACATTTTCAACTAGTGAAAGAGGCTCTCTACCAGTGAGCTTACAACAGAGGACATTTTCAGCGAGTTGAAGGGGCTCTCTTCCAGTAAGGACGTAAAGCAAGCAACATCTTGTTAAATTTCTAAGTTAGTGAGACAATATCAGAAAGTAAAGAGGATCTGCCAGTGAGCTAATGCTCTACCGGCTATTATCAGGAGGTAAAAGAGGCACTTAATGAATGAGGGCATGTGTGAGTCAAGGAAATATTTGTCAACAAACTTGCAGTTTATGAGGATCTGTACCAATGGGGAGAAGTGAGTCGAACAATTGTCAACTTCCTATTGCATATTCTTACTTTCATGCTCTCTTTTCTGTACATTTATAATATGGACGCTTTGACATCAGAAGATGTTTTGGTCTGAAAAGTTTCACGCTTACCTTCATATCAAATATTGTTTTTGGTAATTAAAAAGGTATTGCTTGATAATTTTCCTGCTTAAAATCGAAATTACTCACACAGTTGAGTTAATAATTTTGGCAATCAAATCATTTCAATTATCTCTTGAATCCACAAATTTCGTTCTTGACATTTAGCTTGAAAGTGCTATGTAACATGCAGTTCAATATAGTTGAAATACTGAAAACATCTCTGAATAATTATGAATTTGTTAACGAGATGTTATCACACTGCAAGTTCCTTTCTTTGTTTCAATGTGGAGTATTGTCTCTATCAATGTACAGATATATATTTATTGTCACATTCTGATTCATCACTGGAGGCAGGATTTTGTGAAACATTTGTGACTTTTGTAAATACTGTATAAACTCACATCATACAAAAAAAATCATGTTGCTAAACCTTCATTATTTGCTATCAACATAGAATTTATTTTCAATTGGAAATATCTTTGACCTGTACATATGTATTTCGTGAAGATCTTGTCAAATAAATTCTTAATAATGAATTGATCAGCTTTTTGTCTTGAATCTCTCGCTGGCTTTCTGAAGTATGGTCAAATGTTAACAGTCCCGTCTTGACCTGTGCAGTCTCCTATGCATAAAAGGGTCCTTTACTGTCCCCCGCCGCAACGAGGAACGACGGGGGACTATGAATTCAACGCCGTCTGTCCATACCTCCGGATTCTTGTTAACACAATATCTAATGAACCTTTGGACCAAATGTCTTCAAATTTGGTCAGTCAAATTCAAGTTCACCATCGAATTTTGGCCACCTATGAAACTCTTGTTAACACAAAATATAATGAACCGTTGGACCAAATGTCTTCAAATTTGGTCACAGCCTACATTTTGATTTGACACAGACACCAGTTGCTTTGAGTGAATTTGACTTTATTTTCAAGGTCACCATGGCACTTTGGCTTTAACGAGAGTTTCAAAAGTTGATAATCTCTTGAACCATTGCCCTCCATGTCAGTGGGAATAATGCATTTGCTGTCAATTGTGACAAGAGGTGACAATTATTTGCAAACATTTCGGCAGGGACATTGCCACGTTAGTGACAAACACTTATTTCTTCATGACATGTTGACATGGAAGAACCATTCCCTTTCTGCAGAGTGGTTTCACACAGAAAACTGTTGCACAGAGACTTGTTTGCATCTAAAGAAAGATAAATTTACCACTCTATAACCACGCAATGATTTATTCCTCCATCACGATTGATTCATATAAGTCTGACCATGGCAAGATTTCAATTATATTCAGCCATGTGTGCTCAAATTGTTCACTGAAAATGCATATGGCACATTTAAAGACATAACCACCTCATCAAGGTCTGATCACATTGCATTGCTGGGTGATGCAAACGGCGTCATGGACCCTTGTTTTGAGCATGAATTGGGGTTTTCTCAGGATACTATTTTGGAATATGGCTTTGTAAACGGGTTTTGTCGTCAGGAGATACTGAATCCATTTCAACAAGATTTCTGCTTTGAAATTTTAATCAATATTTTTTATTCAATGCAAAGAAAATGACCGACAGAAGATAGGTTTGACCCCTAGCTTCTTTTGAATTGAAAATATGTATCGATTTTGTGATCCCGTGGCCATTTGTATGATAGCCTGATGAGCTACAAAGCCAAGGAATTATACATCCATATTTATGGAATGGTTGAATGAAAGACAGAAAAGTGTGATATATGTAAATTTAATACTGTCAAGCACAATGTTACAGATATGTTATCCCATATAAAACATGTAAATAACACCGGTATATTTAAATTCTTAAGTCATGGCTATGAATCACAAAACACATACTGGTATATAAGAGTGTCTCATGAACAATTTTTTGTAACATTTCATGCATTAATGATTAAAGCAATAATACTAAAAGTGAATGAAGTACACTTTATTTTACAATGACTTTTCGGAAGTGACAACTGTAAAGTTGTTAAGGGTCCAAAGTCCCAAAGGCATCAAGGATTAAAAAATATAAGTAGGTAGTTGTATACACAAATATATATCCATTTGTATTACAAATAACAATCTTTAGATTAAAATACTTGATCAGTATGTCATAATATCCCACAAAACGTTTTTGAACAAACTTTCAAAAACAAAACAAAAAATATCTAACGACCAATTCACACACATTCTCTGATGAACCCAGTTCTTAGATCAATTATTCGATAGAAATAAATCTTCATCTTGAATCCATTTAACAAAGCAGTCATACTCTTGCCATTAAACCCGCACTCATGGCTATTTTAGAAAGTTTCTTAAATATAAATTTATTCAATGGAAAAATTAGAGTATCCTTTTAGTTCCTGATATATCTTTTAAGTATCACTCTACACATGGCTATAAGATGACATATCTATCTGAGTACATCTTTGCTATTTTAATAAAATGGTACACTTGAAATCGTCAAAGGACCAATATGAGAAGGTATCAACATAATTATTGCGAAAACGGTTACCTCTAAACCAACATTGACTTATTTCTCTCTTTCAGAGAGATCGTACAGAGTGTGAGAATAAAAATTTTTTTAGTGGTATTCTTGTTGTTCTTCCCGATTATCTCCCCTTGGGTTACTTCCCTTGAAATTCAAACTCAGCTGTCATTCTTTTCTCTGTACGCCTAGGGTTAGGTCGTACTTGTGTGAGAGAAATTCTTCTTGAGTTTACTCAAGCTTTGGATACGTTTTTCACTCTTCTGGATTATCACTGTGTTATTCCTACGGATTATTGTGTTCACCTGGATTACTGTGTGATTCCTGTGGATTATCTGTGCTAATCAGTGTCTCCAGTCTTGAGTGAGTTTTCCTTACGTTTTCCTTTGTCTTCCCGTAATGGCTGCCTTGCAAAAGAAGTGTCTTGAGTGTCAACGCTTTCTGAGCAAAGGAGATCCTCATTCTCTTTGTTATGGATGTAGTGACAAGTTACCATGCACTTCATGTGTCACCACCTATCTCTTGATGAATGGCAATTGATGCATAACAATCGCACTAAACCCAAGACACCCAAGCGTAAGGCCGCTCCTAAATCTACCCCTGCCAAGAAGATCAAACAATCTCCCCCTGAGAAGACTCCTTCTAAGCCGTCGGAATTAGAAGAAATTAAACAAATGCTCATGTCCCTATCTTCAAACATGGCGTCCTTGAAGAAAGACACTAATAAGCGCTTCTCAGCGCTAGAGACCCCTAAGGGAGACCCCGCGGCGATAGGCTGCACGGGCGACCCGTCCTCTGACTCATCGAGCCGTATGCGGTCGGCCTCCCTGATCCACGTATCAAGGGAGGAGGCGGTCGGCTCTGCTCCTCTGCCTAGCCAAGGAAACACGGGTCACGGGCCCAGTGTTCTCCACGGCGGGCACGGGCAAACCAGCTCTACTGCCTCTGGCACACTGTCGAATGCCACGGCGCCCAGCGGCGCATGGGCTTCACAGGGAGTCCATGGCAAGCAGACCGATCCCGTTAAGCCTACCGTTAGCACAGACGGCTCGGGACTTACGGCTGCGGCTGGGAGTGAGGCGGGTTCCCGCGTGCCGGCTCGTGCGGCTGGTGGCTCCCAAGCTGATTTTATTAGCATTGACAATCCACCGTTGATTCCCGTGCTTCATGACCCAAGCGGACTGGGAGCTTTGAGTAACTCAGCCACAGACACGGACTCGTTGGATTTTACTGTAGCCTCGCATGAAGGACAAGTTGTGATCCTACCGGACTCTTATTCATCTCCGCTTGATCCGGAGTGGAATTATTCTGACAAATTGGAGTATCTTCATCGTTTGAAGCCCTGCACTGTTCCTCTACACTCGGATGATACGGCCTCTCCTAGGCCTCAGGAGTTAGGGGATTCGGGGTCCCTACCCCCCTCCCGTCCGTCTAAATTGTCTTTGCCTCATTCTTCAGTTGTCAAGTCATCTTGTAATGATATCAATGAGAAACTCTCCAATCAGACTGGGCAGCTGTTTGTTCCCAAGTTCAGGTCAGGAGCTGCCTATTTGATCCATAATAGATTTATTTCTCAGGAGTTGCCTCCCTTGGACAAGGACTTCTCTAGGCTCAACCCTCGTACCACGACTGCCAATCAAGTTAACATTTCCAGAACGGACTTGATGGAGATCGATCGCAATGCACGGCTTTCACAGGACATTCTTTCTTACATCAACTGGTTCTGCGCTGGTGTTAGAGAAATGCTCCCAGTCAAGTTTACATCTTATGACAACATTGCTCCTGATGCACTCCAAACCATGAGAGCTGATGATGTGGCTATGGCCCATGGTTTTCTGAACTCTGTTTTCGTGGCCTCCCAAGAATTAGCAGCAGCTTCTTCAAATTCCATGGCCCGAGTTTTACTAGCGGAAAGGCAACAGCACTTGTCTAGAGTTAGAGACCTTCCGTTGGATGTCAAGGACTCCCTGCTTACACAACCTGTCCAGGCTCCAACTCTATTTAATGGATCTTGCACCCAAGCCAGCGAGTCGCAAGATGCTATGTCAACCAAGTCTCTCAATCTTAAGCTTACGCAAGCCTTATTATCAAAGGGATCCTTCCAAGGCCAGCGCCGTGGCAACTCGAATCCAAGGCCAAGTAACCAGAGCAAGCTAGCCAATCAGTTGCCTCCTCCTCAATCACAGTTCCGAGGTGGTCCCCGCGGCCGCAGGGATTTCCACCCCCCTCAATCCAGGGATCAATCTAGAGCTTCAGGGAAATTCCAAGGCAAGTCTTTTCGTGGAGCAAGAGGTGGATTTAAACGATGACTGCCACGTTCGTCTGTCTCCTTCCCCTCAAACCTGTCGACCGCTTCCGTCCCCCGACTTGGATTTGATGACTCCCTTCACCCAGCCGACTTCCCCCTCGCCCGTGGGGGGTCGCCTGGGGCGATACCTTCAGAATTGGAAGATAGTAACCACCGACACCTGGATCCTATCTATCATAGCCTCGGGATACATGCTCCAGTGGGATCAATCTCCGCCTTTGACCGTCCACCCTCAGGGAAGAAGATTCTTCCTCCAAGGTCCAAAGCTCCAAGCAGCGCTCTTAGCCGTCGAGCAACTGTTAGTAAAAGACGCCATCTCGGAGTTAGATCCCGCCGATGCTTCTCCAGGTTTTTATTCACCCGTTTTCCTAGTGCCCAAGAAGGATACGCCAGAAATGAGGATGATAATAGATCTGAAAATCCTCAACAAGTCCTTTCTGAGCAGGCCTCCCAAATTCACAATGGAATCGCTAAACAACATCCGCAAGCTGATCCTTCCTCTATCTCTGTTTGCCAGTCTAGACTTAAAGGACGCTTACCTACATGTACCCATCCATCTCAAATCCCGGAAGTTCCTTCGTTTTGCAATCAACGGCCGTCGATTTCAGTTCAAGGTCCTTCCCTTCGGCATCTCTATCGCCCCTTGGCTGTTCACAAAGATCACCGTTCCGATGCTTCACTTCCTTCATCTCCATCACGTATACATTCACAGTTACCTGGACGATTTTCTGCTTCGTCATCAGGACAACAACATCTTGCTCAAGCATCTACAACTTGTCAATCACGTGTTCACCCATCTGGGTTGGATAGTTCATCCAGACAAATCAGAGTTTATCCCGTCGCCACGGATCAAATTCTTGGGAGCCATTTTGGACTCGACCTCTTCCACCATCGCCCCGTCAGAGAGCCGTTGGGTTTCCATCCAAGCTGCCATCCATCTGCTTACGGACAACAGCAAGCTCCATTCACTCAGGGTGTGGATGTCCCTACTAGGGTCGCTTACGTCAATCCAGGCCTTTACCACACGCGGCCGTCTGAATCTGCGCCATGTCCAGACATGGGTCAACACCTGCCGCCATCTACCTCTAGATTCCAAGGTCACTCCTACAAGCGTAGTTTGCCGAGAGCTCCAATGGTGGACTTTACGTTCGCATGTCATGACAGGCTGCCCTTTTATACTACCACAGCCCCAACATACGATCTACACAGACGCTTCGAACGCGGGTTGGGGAGCACACTGGAATCAGCACATGTTGAGCGGGACCTGGAGTCATGCAGAAGCCAGTTTGCACATCAACTCGTTGGAAATGAAGGCGGTACTCCTAGCCATTGCCAACTGGAAGACCCTACTACAAGCTTCAAGCGTTATGATTGCGACAGACAATTCCACTGTTGTAGCGTACATCAACAAACTAGGCGGCACCAGATCAGCCCCACTGATGCAGCTCACAAGGGACCTGTACACCTTATCAGACGCTTGGACGATATCCATACAGGCCAGGCACATCCCAGGAAAGTTGAACTTCCTAGCGGACTCCTTATCCAGAAAGAGGCTCATTGTCTCATCAGAATGGACGATTCATCCACAAGTGATGAAGCTGATCGCCGAAAAATGGGAAACACCTCAAGTGGATCTGTTTGCAACGGCATTAAACTACAGACTTCCGTGTTACGTCAGCCCAGTACCGGATCCACAAGCCCTAGCGGTCGATGCTCTCTCAATATCCTGGGAGAATCTAATAGCTTATGCCTTTCCTCCTTTCAAGTTGATTCCGGATGTTCTCAACAAGGTGAGACAACACAAGTGCGTAGTCTATCTACTAGCTCCGGCGTGGCCCACGAGGGCTTGGTTCCCATCGTTATTGAACCTTCTCATGGAACCCCCCTTGAAGCTTCCCCAGTGGTGGAATCTACTGCAGCAGCCAACCTGGCAGCCGGACATGGTGAACCTCCAGACATTCAACCTTCACGTCTGGAAAATATCCAGAGAACACTCCGAGGAAGAGGATATGCACAAGAAACTTCAGATGCTATTGCAAGATCCATTAGACCTAGCACTTCCGCACTCTACGATAGCAAGTGGATTAGATTCCAACAGTGGAGAGCAGACAGAGGATTAGCCAAAGACCCCTTGTCTATGCCCATCATAGCAGACTTTCTGAACCACCTTCGGCTAGAGCGCAAGTTGAAGGCGGGAACGATCGAAGGCTACAGATCTGCGATAGCCTCAGTTGCGGAATTGGAAGGGTTAAATGTTGGCTCGGAAGTAACCCTCACTAGACTCATTAAATCCTTCAAACTGCAGGACATTAGATCACCAAATATTTTCCCCAAATGGGATCTGCTTCTGGTACTTCAATCCCTACAACGGCCACCTTATGAACCATTGAGCACCACTTCACTAAAGTTCCTTGCTTGGAAGACAGCGTTTCTGATAGCTTTTGCTTCTGCCGCCAGAGTTTCGGAACTACACGCCATTGACGTCTCCTCAATCGATTTTGCCCACAAGTATACGTCGGTTTCGTTCAGAGCTCTCCCTGAATTCTTGGCCAAAAATCAGTCCACGGCTTCTGGTCCCCTGGGGGCTAGAGTATATTCGTTCCCGGCCCTACCTGCGCCTAAAGATTCTAAGGACAAATCTCGTTCTCTGTGCCCAGTAAGAGCGCTTCGTTGGTATCTGGTCAGAACACACCCTATCAGACAAGGTAGAAGGCGACTTTTCTTACCATGTATACCCGCCTTATCCTCGGAAATCACCAAGAATACCATTGCTTCGTGGCTACGTAAGACTATTACTTTGGCCTACTCCACAGCTGACCAAGAAACGGTAGATGCCAAGTTCTCTCCTCACGAAATTCGAGCCTTGTCCACTTCCTTAGCTGCCTGGAAGTCAGTTTCCATTGATCAGATAGTAGCCTCATGTCAGTGGAAATCTTCAAGTGCCTTTACCAGAGCCTATCTCCGAGACATCGCCTCTCTGCTGGAGGGCCTGTCGTCACTAGGTCCTTTGGTGGCGGCTCAGCACCTCTCTGCCTGACCCACTCCTTCAGGAGAAGGGGGGGGGGGGGGGGGGGGGGGACGTCCCGGGAGTGAGTGGATTCCAGTCCCGACCTATCAACAAGATGGTGGACTACAACCATAAGTTTAGGTGGGCATATTTCCATAGTACTTCCCGCACAATACTAAGGGCTGGGTAAAATTATGTTCATCCCTAACCTTTCGTTTGTTGTTGGTGAATTGTGACGTGGTATAATCACAACGGGATTCTCTAACTACTAGTTCGAGTTCAGCACTAATTCTCCCCAGCACATCCCTACCTTAACATTATTAAGGAGCGGAGAGAATGTTTGTTTGAGAAGAAATTACCATTCTAGAATCAAACTCGATATCTATATTTTCTTCCCGAATTTATCTCGAATTACGTTTTATTCGTATTATACACTAAATATCGGGAACATTCCATGATTTTCACGTACATCCTTAATATTTTGGTGTTTTCCCGCCAAAAATACGATCTTTTTGGGTAATTAATTCGTTAAGATTCCCAAATAATGAAGGTCTATCTAGAAAATTCGTTCAGTTTAACCGTTATTCGGATCAAATTGGGACGAAAATTTCGAAATTTTTACCGTTATTCTTACGATTATCTCCTCTGAGGTCGTAATTTTAATATTAAAATCCGTTATCTAGAGAGTGAATTTCTCTATCTGGGTTTTAAATTGTAAGGACTGGATACCCTCCTCCTTACGTGGTATTCTGTCAATGTTGGTTTAGAGGTAACCGTTTTCGCAATAATTATGAAACAATCACAATTATTGTTAGTAATTATAAGAAAACTTACCTCTAAACCAACGAATTACGCCCACCCTCCTCCCCGTTATCCAGCTTCTGTCTTCGAAAAGAATGACAGCTGAGTTTGAATTTCAAGGGAAGTAACCCAAGGGGAGATAATCGGGAAGAACAACAAGAATACCACTAAAAAAATTTTTATTCTCACACTCTGTACGATCTCTCTGAAAGAGAGAAATAAGTCAATGTTGGTTTAGAGGTAAGTTTTCTTATAATTACTAACAATAATTGTGATTGTTTCATTTTGCTACCTAATTACCTTATCTTTAACTATGATACAGTAATGCTTGACCATCACCTGTTTCGATTGAAAAAGTATATTGTCAGCAAACAGACCCAGCCATATAAGCAATAGATACTTATCTCGTATCTGTCCCCAGTGTCAGCTTAAATGAGGTCTGCTCTACCTCGAAGCCTTAGAAAATCTGCATCCCGGATGAAGGAGTGCGGGTTAAAACATGAGTCCTTAGAATTGATTGCTTTGTTCAATAGTTCCATGACAACCTTCGGAATAGGGACTTCATAGCTTTATAAGCAAATCTTCAAATCACACTCACACTGTGGTTGCTTAGAGCATACCAATCTACCTAAGGCATGTCATCTCATAAGTAACAATCAGTTGTTAGCACCTTTAAGTAATTTTGTTGCCATAAATGCAACGGAATGGAACTTTCCATATTCCCAACAATCACACTTTTGTATGAAAAGGTCTTCTGTGGATAACAGCATGTGCATCCGCTCAAGGATGTAGCGACAGGACCACAGACATTGATAGTAATTAAGAAAAGGAAGACAAATCTGTTATTAAAAAGGTAGTTGTGATTTTTGGAGGAAGGGCTTCTAAGGTTAGACCCTCAGTTTCATAAAAGAGCCACTTGGGAGAGTATCATTATATAGCCAGTCGACTGTGTATGGTAATAACAAACAGAAAGACCCAAGTCTGTAGATACAAGAATATAGCCGTCATATATCACTCCAAAAGGAAAGATGAAAGCTGCTCTCATGTTAAAAGTATGGATGCTGATTTTCAAAACTCTTTTAGATTGTTGGATCTTCAAAATAAAACCTTTGTCAAAAATTCAAAACTCAATAAATACTGACAGCAAGATCCAAACCCCATAGATCCAAGGATGTTGGCCTCTTAAGTTACTCCAATATGAAAGCATGTCACTTTTCAAAAGTATGGCTGCTGATTTTCATAAATTGTTATTAAATATGGGTCTTCAAAATTCAAACCAAACTGACCGCAAGGTCCAAGCCTGTAGTTCCAAGAATGTATCCTGCTAAAGGAAAGCTGCTCACTTTACACTTTGAATAAATATGGCTGGTTATTTTCATATCTCGTGTAGATTGTCAAAGTTGAATATAGTAACATTGGCTAAGGACTCAAAGCGTTACGAGATCTGTAAGAACTTTCCCTTCAGTCTAGGAAGCTTCTGAGTCGGAGACATTGAGAAGAGACGTGGAAGACATGAAGAGCTTCTCCGAACTTTCCGCAATTTTCAGGAACTCCACAATTAGAGCTGTCCATCCAGTTTGGTGACTGAAACAAAAATAATTTTATTATTTTCAGAAAGAGTGTTTAACATAGATTCCCCTTGAATAGGAATACTAGCAAAATAGGCACTTACTTCCTCCTGGCTTGGATGCATAAAATGAGTACAAATTACAGGGCCAGATACATTTGACAAAAGTTTGCTAATTTTCCTAAATACCCTTTCAGTAAAAACACATTTATTTTCTGCACCTGTACCCTAGAACTTTTACATCAGATTTACCCATTTACTTTTCAATTTAGTAGGCAATTTGAGTGCTCTACTATTTCTGTAATGACAAAGACTGAAATCACCATTTTGTATACTGTTTTGCTTTTTTAGAACAAACACTGTGTATAACCGTACACCACGTTTCTGGCGAGGAGAGTGATGGCAAACTGGATCACACAGAAAGCGATTTGTTGCCGTTTTGTCATAACTTTTTATAATTTCTCTGACGTCAACCCTGCTTGTTCTCATGAACAGTTATACATAATTTAAAAATGAACTAAGATATATTAAAGAAACAAACACATTTTGTGTCTGTATCTCTTTACATTTAAACATACAGTAACGAGTGGAGATTACGGAAGGACAAGGTAGAAAAAGGGAAAGAGAAGGTTTCTCAGTGGTCAACAATAACAAGTCCTGACGGACCTTTTTCTTTGGAATTCAAGGCTCTTGTACGAAAAAATTACTAGAATGAAATTACCTCGCACCAAGACCTTTTCCTGTTTCCCCATGGAAATATTCATAAAACAGCACCAGGTTCTTGTAGTGAGGATTCTTGGAATATCGGTCTTCTTCTCCTGTAAGCATATAAGAGTCAAAATCCTGAATAGTCCAATTTTTTCGTCCAATGATCAATTTTCACTTTTAATTTGGTTTTAGTATAATTTTTTAACTCTAATGTGTGGAACAAGATCAACTGAGTAGAGCACATATCCTTTTTTATTTGTTCATAAAAAATATTGACTTTGAGAGATCACTTTTGATGTGATTTTATCAAATTTTGCCTGTCCCAAAGCAAGAAAGACAACTTTTACGTATAGTTTCTGACAAATTGCTTTGAAATTCAAAAATTCTTTTTGTGTGAAGTTATTCAGTAACAAAAGGGGTTTAGTATATACAGTTGAAAACTGAAAAATAACTTTTCCTTTTTTGTGTTTGTAGTTCAGAACACCTGTCACAGTAGTATGTGTCAATACTGCTACCATGACCAATGTTTTAAAAACAATGAACACTCATTTAGTCTGTCACAGAGGTCACTTCATTTTCTAGACCTTCAACTTCATGTCTTCAAAATGGCATGACATTGAATTTCAGTTCCTACCAAGTTTCATCAAAATCAAACATCATGTGTACACAACTATCGATCTATGAATTATATGTGTCAACACTGTCACCAACATTTCAGGGGTAAAAAAATATATGTGAAATTCAATCTTACAATAGTTTAAAGTGTGTTAAGAACATGCTTATCATGATATGTGGTTTTCTGTGTTGAGGGATCATTTATCATTTTATTGTTTATTTACATGTACATCTAACGATGTCAAAACTGCTACTGTCAATACTGCTTCCGGATAAAAAGTGGCAGTTTTGACATTTATGGTGGCAGTATTGACTATTTATTTCAAATTTGTTAATAGTAGTAACAGAAATTTGATGATTTGCTCTTATTGTATGTTTATATGTGGCCTTTATTAGACAGAATTTAGCACATATATTTTTGAGTGAATATACTCAAACTTAGGGTGAAAGGGTTGAAACTCATCTTGACAGGTAGCAGTATTGACACAAATAGTGACAGCATAGACAAGTTCATCAAATATTCAATAAATAAATTACCTATCCTGAAAGAAATAAATGAAAATCTATTAGTTTTGAAATATTTTTAATGGGAATGATTTTCACTGGTTTTTTTTATTTGACAGCCTGTTTGAATTTTTTTAAATGTGAAAAACATTTTGGTAGCAGTTATGACTAAAGTGGTGACAGTAGCTGACAATTCCTCAGATAATGCAAATAACAACTGGTTCCTGATCAAACTCAGGGGTTTCAATTTAATAAATTCCAATGTGATAAAAGAAGTCAAATTGAAAACATTAAAAAAGAAAATGTAACATTAATTGAGGGAAGATATCCTTCGTTATTGTTATAGCAGTAGCAGTATAGACATATCCGGTTGCAGTGATCACTGACTAATCTTAAATGTTCACTTCAATATGACATAATAAATTTTCTGGTAAAACACCTTTTCTTGATCTGAAATGTCATAAGATGTTTGTTAATTTTTTGATAAATTTGTTTTCACACTCTTTGAAGCTTTTTTGTCATCTAACATAGTAGCAGTTGTGACAACCTTTTTATCAGAATTGACAAAATGTTTCCTTAATGAGTAATATATTTGTTGATGCCATTTATCTTGGTAACAATTTTATGAAAGTACACAGCATTCACATAGAATAATTAGCCTGGTTTTTTACATGTAGGAATTATTATGGTTTGAAATTCTTGATAAAGGTATTAACAGTCTTAAATTCAACAATGGATTGTGGTCCTATCCATTCATCATCAGTTATAGCATCAGAAGCTAATGATCTTGAATTAGATGAGTTATACTCAAATGCTCACGGTATAACAGAAGAGATCAGAAACTGCTCAGGTATATACATTATATACATATGTGAATGAGAATGTTTCATGTCACTAACAAAAAAGATAGTTGTATGTCCATACCATGTCTGTCAATACTGCTACCATCGATTGTAATAATGTCAAAACAGATTCTGTTCAAATTGTTTCCAATGCCAATGTTTATAGTTTTAAACTTTAAACTGTTTTTGATGCATGTATGGGTTTATAGTTAGCTTTGATCTTATTCCAATGTGTTCAACCAAAAGAATAATTGTGTTTGTCAATACTGCCACCGTGGTTGACAATACTGCTACCATGGATAGTATAAACAAAGAAAAGTAATGGAAAACACCTATTGTTCTAATTGTTCCTGTTGCAGATGTTTCATGGTTTTCAACTTTAAATTGTTCTTTTATATGTATTGGTTTAGTTGTGTTTTTATCTAGTTAACGGAAAGGATAATTGTGTTTGTCCATACTGCTACCATAGTTGTCAATACTGCTACCATCAATGATGAAAAGTAATGCAAAAAACTTGCTATCAAATGTTACCAGTATGCTTTTGAATGTATTTTGATATTCAATCATGTCCCCGAGTTATGTTTAACTTATCACCGAATACTAGGCAATTATGAGGATTTGACCCCATAAAAGTCAAGACTGCCACCATTGAAGTCAATAATGCCACCAACTGGGTCCCTTTTTCATTGTAATGAAAAAAGAATATATTTGTAAAAGTGTATTGTGTTGTAATTAACAACAATTTCTAAGATGTGCTTTTGCTAATCTGTTATGTATCAACATTTTCAGTTATCTTTCTTTTAATCATTTAGGATAAGTTTGAATGTCAAAACTGTCACCACTTTGGTCAATACTGCTACTGATGATGTCAATCACTGTCACCGACATTAAATTGTTATTTTTGTTAAACAAATAACCAGATATATTAATTTAACTATTTTAGAATATATATGATTAACAATAAGAATTATTACATATCAAATTTTATGAACAAAGTTGGTTTTTTCTGAAGATAGTTGAAAAGTTCAATCATTTCAAACTATATTTTTTCATTATTTGAACATAAAACTTTGATGAAAATAATAAATAACAAAAAATGATGATTTTTATTTATTCAAATTCAACAATTTGTTACGCTAAGTTAATCCCATAATCAAATATGCCTTTGATAAAGTTACATTTTTGGTAATTTTAGCATAAATTTCGGTAGCAGTATTGACATCTTATAATCATAGCTGTCAAAGTTTTTTAAATTACATAATTAATAATTAGAGTTAAGCTTGCATGTTTCTTGGTCAGAATTTTCAATGTTTAATCAACAAAACATGGTAAAATAAAAAGAGTTTTATAATATTTTAAAATTCATTTTCTTATGTCCTAAAAATTGGACTCTCCAGGATTTTGACTCATAAATGTCTCAAAAGGTGATGTGACTAGTGCAAACCAAGTTTTATTACCCATATGGTTGAAAATCGGTGGTGACATATTTTCAATACTAGATTAGCGTTTGCGGGACACCGCAAAAGCAGAGCAGCCCCGAAACTTGGGGTTTCGCCTTACCCTGTTCCGCCTTTTACAGGCCTCACCAAAGTGGGCATTTTCTCATGACCTTGACCTTTAACACTCAAGGTCACACAATCAATAAACACATTTCATTGAGTATAACATTAATGTAATGAAATAAGGTGTTAAAAGTTAATTTCATCCATTTTCTCCATACATGTTGACCTTGCCATGACCTTGACCTTCGACAGTTCGTACCCAAAACTTTTTGAAAATTTTGTACTTCTCAAGAGATAATATATACAAAATCTAAACTTCATAGCACAAAAACTTTTCAAGTTATTGCGTTTACAAGGAATTGCAATAACTCATATCTCATGACCTTGACCGTTGACCTTCAAGGTCACACAATCATTGAACACTATTTATTGAGTATAACAATCATGTATTGATTGAAAGTGATAAAAGTTAAAATTAAACATTTTCGCTAAACCATGCTTAAGTCATGACTTTGCTGTGACCTTGACCTTTGACGGATTGTAGCCGAAACCTTTTCAATTTTTTTTACTTTTCCAAGGATGATATATACCAAGTTAGAGCTTCATAGCACAAAAACTTTTCAAGTTACCTTGTTTACAAGGAATTTTGTAGGGACTTTATAACTCGTGACCTTGACCTTTGACCTTGAAAGTGAACATGTCATAATGATTCCCTGGAAGTGTTCACATTTAGACATGTTCATGAGTTCTGAAAAACTAAATGGGGTCAAGTTATACCCAAATTTAGTGCACATTGCAATAACTCATATCTCATGACCTTGACCTTTGACCTTCAAGGTCACACAATCATTGAAGACTTTTTATTGAGTATAACGATCATGTATTGATTAAAAGTGTTCATAGTTAAATTAAGCATTTTCGCTAAAACATGCTAAAGTCATGACCTTGCTGTGACCTTGACCTTTGTTGGATTGTAGTCAAACCTTTTCAATTTTTTTTACTTTTCCAAGGATGATATATACCAAGTTAGAGCTTCATAGCACAAAAACTTTCCAAGTTATCGCGTTTACAAGGAATTATTAGAGTGATTACATAGCTCGTGACCTTGACCTTTGACCTTGAAAATGAACGTGTCAAAATCGTTCCCCCGAGGTATGAGTAGTAAGTTATTAATAAGAGTTCTGGAAAGCTTAGTGGAAAAAAGTTATAGCTAGTAGTACGAGTGCGGCGGAGGCAGTGGAAACTTCACAAAAACTGATAGCAGCCCCGTCCTTAGACGGGACTGCTAATGAGCACTAGTGCACATATCACTTTTGCCTAGCAACAATTGTTGTAGCGTGAGTTTCCATATTTTTTCTCCTGTGACATCATAACACCATCTTTCCCTTGGAAGTGTGTGATATGACTTTTACGAAACTGGTGCAAATTTGTGAATAACCCTCGCTCTTGCTCAGCTAATACAAAAATTCACTCTCGTCATGTAAATACCATATGACACAGTTCCTTGGGTAATAATGTCATTACCAATTCTATTCCATTTAACCATCTTAGAAATATCTCCCTTTCGACCGCCAGCTAGAGTGACGTCACGAAAGATGGTGTTATGATTTGTTACTTTTATCCAACTGGTAGAAATAACCTGAGATGAAGTCACTGACCTGTCTGTCTATCCGTAGTCATTTTGTTTTTATAATTAACAGGGAGAAGTCAAGAGATTAATTCTGTATACCATTAAATATGAACAGATTTTTCAATAGTTTTAATCACATGTCAATAAAATTCATCCTAAGTTATTGAAGGACAGACTATCTGTCTAGAATTTGTAGAAATCCTTTAAAACCAACCATGACAGGCCCTGTTTCCGTAGATATCCGGAAGGAAGAGTCGAGAGATTCGGTCCGAGAGTTCCTTTGCTACATCTCGGAGTCGCATCCACCGTCCGGACCTTGTGGGACACTCCACCTTCAAGGTTTCTCCGAAGAAATAGTCATATCTCTCCAGCGTCTCAATCAGAATGTAGTTCACTAGTCAAGAGAGAAAAATGTTATGAATATTTGAAACATGGTCATGATATTGACAATCATAATCATAATCATTCCTTTTTTGAAGTTGTATAGCACCTACAACTGGCATGAATATTGTATTAGATTAACTGAGATTCAAGATAATTAAAACATTAGGATGATAATCTCTAACTCTGCTTAAATGCTCATATTGTCACAGTCAAAATACAACAAAGACATCATAAAATAGAAGATTTGTCTTTTCTTGGTAAAAACCATAATATAGCTCTTTACGTGAGGCACAAAAGATTTATAATATCATTCATGGCTATGTCATTGTGAAAATATATAAACTTTCTACCTTGCTTGTGTGATATAACTTCTTACTAACAATGCATCATTACACACTACTCACTGCAGAGCCAGATCGGACCCCGCCAGTTGCTGTTTCCCCCGAACATGTTTGTTGTTGACTCGCCAGGTTCGTAGTTGACATGGAAACTCTCACAGTGCGCTGAGAATGTGAAGGGGTGGTCCTTGTGGTACTGAAGTAGCAAAAAGAAAATCTCATCCAAGTGTCGGTACCTTTTTATTAGATTGAAAGGTGCTTCAGTATTCTTTTTATACTACTTTTAATATTCTGAATTATTCTTTCTGCTTTCCTTGAAACAAATATAAAGTTACTGATAGTACAGTTTGCTGTGTTGTTATCGTAGCTCTTCTGTGCCATATCTAAAAAGCCGTTTCAATGCACACATTGATATTAACAATATGACTCACATGCTACAATAACTTAATTTTCATGGACAATGGCATATCATATTTACCTTTGAGAGGGAGCGTATGCCATAGGGTGCTAGGAACTCGTCTTCATCCAAGATGTATTTCATCATTCTCTCGATCCGCTCCTTGGTTACCATGGAGAGCATCAGAGTTTCCTCTCGGTCTCCTCTCACCATAAACGAGATCTGAGGACGAAAATATACTAAGTAAATGGAATTGTCATTCTTGGAAAACTCAAGAGTCAAGACAGCCAAAACTTGACTGACAAACTATAGGCAGTTGTCCATCATCATCATCATCATCATCACAGATCATCATCATCATTATCATCATGACAAACAATCATCATTTCTGTTCATCAACAAAAACATCATCATCATTCATCATGAATCAACATCATCACCATCATCATCGTCATTATCTTCATCAATGTCGTCATCACCATCATCATCGTCATTATCTTCATCAATGTCGTCATCACCATCATCATCATGAATCATCACCATCATCACAAATCATCATTATCATCACGACAGACAATCATCATTTCTGTTCATCAACAAAAACATCATCATCAATCATCATGAACACAATCACCACCACGCTCACCGTCATCATCAAAATCACCACCACCATCATCACCGCCACCATCATCATCACTACCATCATCACAATCACCACCACCATCACCACCATACCTGAGACACTAGGTCCTTCCTGTGTTCCAGGAACCACTTGGTCCTCTTGGAGAAGCCAGGATGTCGCTTCATGATGGCCTCGTCCAGTACGAAGCATGTGAAGAGCGGGACCAGCCCAACCATGGAGCGGACTCTCAGCGGCACCGTCTCGTCTCGGGTGTGGATGTGGTCGTAGTAAAACCCATCCTCCTCATTCCATAGACCTGCAATGTTAACTTTGTTGAGATTACTTAAGTCCTTAAGACCTTCAAGTCAGAAATCTGGCTCTAATACTCGAATAAATATGGATGTGGTAAAAGTTGCAAACTCCATATGATACCCCTTTTTTTCTTTTCTTAAGACCTTCAAGCCAGAAATCTGGCTCTAATACTCGAATAAATATGGACGTGGTTAAAGTTGCAAACTCCATATGATACCCCTTTTTTTCTTTTCATAAAGATATATTAATCGATATATTTAATTACTCCAGTCTTTTCTTGTTGCACAAGTGTATCTGGGACCAAATTGAAATACATCAATGATCTGAAAATTGAAGAGGGCAAAGCATTTTTACCCTACAACAAAATTGCTAAAGGAAATGTTTTTATCTTTCATGAGTACTAAGCTTGATAAGATAGGGTAAGAATATCAAGAAATGATAAATAGATTTAAAAGAATAAACAAACCTCGTCCATCCGATGAGGCATTCATAGCGTCAACAATAGCAATGAAATGCTCAAAGAACTTGCTGGCCATATCATCGTACACGGGGTCACGTCGCGCCAGAATGAGGCTGATCTGCAGCATGATGATACTGAAGAATCCCATCCATGCCGTCGCGTCGGCCTGCAGAAAGACAGTCATAAACTAATTAGTTGCAGAAATAATCCATGTCATTGCTTTGCATAAATAAAAGGATTTGCCAATTGCTAGAAGAAGGGTATGACACATAATATCATACCAGACTGGGCAGATAATTAGTGACAAATAATAAGGGTCAAATGGAAGTGACTTTGTGATCACCTCCAAAAACAAAGATTAATCTAGCTCTTAAAATTTTCACAAATCACAATTTATAAACATGCATAATGGTCACTGTCTAGAGAAAGGCTGTCACATTGTGACAGGACCGTCAGGTAATTGGTTACATATACGTTAGACACAAATGTAGTTGAAGTGATTGTGAGATCACCACTAGAGGGCTTGAACCTGGGACCTCGAGGTTGACCCTCGATTAGGCAAATGAGATATCCCTCCAGCCAAAGCATGTAGGAACACTCACATCTCATCCTCTTACATACAACCCTTCGACAAAAAGACTTGCCCTCAAGTCAAACAATTTTGTAAGATAAAGTACCTCTGTTCGATGTACTCAGGGAGAGGCGAGCCCTAGGGATTGCACAAGCCTGATGTTAGGCAACAAATGTAAAAGTAATTGTGAAATCACCTCCCGAGATATTCAAACAAACGTCTTCTGGTTTAAGTCAGACACTCTACATATTAAGTAGAGATTTCCCTCTAGCCCTGACTCTTAAGATATCTTGATGTAGCAATATGCACAAAATAAAAAGAATCCAGTTAACAGTTTTTGAGCTAATCAATTTTGTACATACAGACGGACAGTCGCTGTCCAATACTATACAAATAGTGCAATTACCTTGTAGACAATGTAGGGCCGGCCAACTGTATTATTTTCTGTGTTTCTCATCTCACGCAACCATGATTTACCCTCCCAAGGTAGAATTTAACAAAACCTTTTGTATTTGTCATTTGTCTGTCGCCATATTAAAAATTTTCTTTCTCTGATAAAACAAGAGTCATCAGAAGATGACATATCCCACCGGTTCCACATAATCGTAAGATGTAAACCTTTGAAAGATAATTGTAAATTTTTCAAGCAAGGTTCATAATAGATTAGTATAAGCTAATATATATGAAACGAAACCTTTCATGAACAGAGTCCAAATAAGAGCCGTTTCCATGAAAATAATAAAAAATAAAACTTTCAGAAATGTGAAAATATCAAAAGGCACCACTTCAGTAGGTGGGCAATACACATGTAAAGTTTGAGAAAGATATGTGGACCGGTTTTATATATATGAAACAAAACCTTTCATGAACAGAGTCCAAATAAGAGCCGTTTCCATGGAAATAATAAAAAATAGAGCCATTGGCTCTGTAGCTCATCAGGCTTCATCGTCAATTACAATATATGCTGTAGAGTGTGACCAATGTGATTCCCCCTTTGTAGAGGCCAAAGGGTCACCAATCATAAAATTAAGTATAAAGGCGACAAGTTTCAGTTTTCTTGGCCTTGTACTTCAGGAGAATAAGATGAAAATAGATTTGAAGGGCGTTCCTGTTGCCTTTATTGGAGCAACAGGGTCACCAAACCTACATTTCATAATCCTCACTTGTCAAAGAGTCTGTACACAAAGTTTCAGCTTTCTAGGCCTCATGGTTCTGGAGAAGAAGATTAAAATAGGTTTTTAGGGCGTGGCCCCTGTGGCCCTTATTAGGGGTCACAGGGCCACCAAAGCTACAATTTATAATCCTCACTAGCCAAGGAGTCTGTACACAAAGTTTCAGCTTTCTAGGCCCTATGGTTCTGGAGAAGAAGATGAAAATAGGTTTTTAGGGCGTGGCCCCTGTGGCCCTTATTAGGGGTCACAGGGCCACCAAAGCTACAATTTATAATCCTCACTAGCCAAGGAGTCTGTACACAAAGTTTCAGCTTTCTGGGCCTTATGGTTCTGGAGAAGAAGATTAAAATAGGTTTTTAGGATGTGGCCCCTGTGGCCCTTATTAGGGGTCACAGGGCCACCAAAGCTACAATTTATAATCCTCACTAGTCAAGGAGTCTCTACACAAAGTTTTAGCTTTCTAGGCCTCATGGTTCTGGAGAAGAAGATTAAAATAGGTTTTTAGGGCGTGGCCCCTGTGGCCCTTATTAGGGGTCACAGGGCCACCAAAGCTACAATTTATAATCCTCACTAGCCAAGGAGTCTGTACACAAAGTTTCAGCTTTCTAGGCCCTATGGTTCTGGAGAAGAAGATGAAAATAGGTTTTTAGGGCGTGGCCCCTGTGGCCCTTATTAGGGGTCACAGGGCCACCAAAGCTACAATTTATAATCCTCACTAGCCAAGGAGTCTGTACACAAAGTTTCAGCTTTCTGGGCCTTATGCTTCTGGAGAAGAAGATTAAAATAGGTTTTTAGGGCGTGGCCCCTGTGGCCCTTATTAGGGGTCACAGGGCCACCAAAGCTACAATATATAATCCTCACTAGCCAAGGAGTCTGTACACAAAGTTTCAGCTTTCTAGGCCCTATGGTTCTGGAGAAGAAGATGAAAATAGGTTTTTAGGGCGTGGCCCCTGTGGCCCTTATTAGGGGTCACAGGGCCACCAAAGCTACAATTTATAATCCTCACTAGTCAAGGAGTCCGACACAAAGTTTCAGCTTTCTAGCCCCTATGGTTCTGGAGAAGAAGTCGAAATTCCACAAAGTTTACGGACGGACGGATGGACGGACGGACGGACGGACGGACGGACGGACGAACGCCGGACACCATGCCATGCCATAAGCCCATCGGGCCTTACAGGCCAGATGAGCTAAAAATATAATTTTCAGAAATGTGAAAATATTAAAAGGCACCATTTCAGTAGGTGGGCAATACACATGTAAAGTTTCAGAAAGATATGTGGACCGGCTTTTTAGTTCTGTTCCGGAAACGAAACCTTTCATGAACAGAGTCCAAATAAGAGCCGTTTCCATGGAAATAATAAAAAATAAAATTTTCAGAAATGTGAAAATATCAAAAGGCACCACTTCAGTAGGTGGGCAATACACATGTAAGGTTTCAGAAAGATATGTGGACCGGTTTATGAGTTCTGCTCCGGAAACAAAATGATTACGGACGGACGGACGGACGGACGGACGGACATACAGACAGAAAGGGCGATGACTATATCCCACGGTATTACATACCGGTGGGATAAAAATCTGACACATCCATCCAAATCTCTACATTATCTTTACCAGGATTGTCTTTTCACTTTACATTGTCCTTATCATGACATGACCATATATCCAGAAATACACACCACTTTTATATTTTTTCTTTTTAATGTTTCTTAACCGCCTGCTCACATGCAAAAGGACATCGGATACGAGACCTGAGAAAATGTTATGGATGGCCTAGATAAGGTTACCTTTGTCCATCTAATGATGACAATTGTAAGCATGGCAATCCTGTAATATGTTCATTAAGGCTTACAACAGTTATCCTACCTGAGCAAGAACTCCGCCCGTAGGGAGAGGTTTGTTCCGATCAAACACTCCGATATTGTCCAGACCCAGGAATCCACCGGTGAAGATGTTCTTACCGTTTGGGTCCTTCCTGTTCACCCACCTGCAAATAAATGCTTGTTAATTATGATAATACAAATTAGATTTAATTAATTGATAATAATAAGGTGACCCAAATCACCCCAAAATTACTAAGATTAACAGGAAGGACAAGTTCATATTTCATGGAAACTGCCAAAAATGTAAATACGAAACATGTTGACTGAACCACATATCAAGATTCAATGAGCTAGGTCTCATTGTTTGGAGTTATGAACTGAAACAAAATGGGCAGACAAACAGACGGACAGGGCGATTCCTAAAAAGCATAAAATACAGGAATATCAGTTGGATTCAAATCTCTGCAAAAAAATATTGATTTTGATGAAACCTTGAATTTTGAGATATCAGGTGCTTACAAACAATTTTTCTATTACAATAAATTGAACACGGAACTCACCATGTGAAGTTGAGGACAAGTTTGTGAAAGCATCTGGCCAGGAATGCAAGGTCGCGCTGACCTTTGGGTCCAGTTTTCTTGTAGACTCGTAAAACAGCGTAGGCATGAACTGGGGGGTTGACGTCGTCAAACGCAAACTCATAGGCAGGAATCTTAAAATGAACATCGTAAAGTTAGTGTAAGGAACTTTTTCTTTTAAAGACTAAACATTATTTCCTTTTCAGAAGTTTAGAAAAGTATCTTTTAGGCAGGAATTTTTAAATCATGGTTAGTGACATCGTAAGTTAGTGCAAAGAACTTCTTTTTTTGAAGATTAAACAATATTTCCAATTCAAAAGTTTAGAAAAGTATCTTTCATGATAGATGCATGAAAGACAACATGCCTAGAAGCTTTACTTTATTTATGAAATACCCTACACAAACCATATCTTTGACAATTTTAATTTTCAATATCTAATGTCCAACTATTCTGATTGACATATTAATAGGAGAAAAAATAACAAAGGTTAAAATCAGGAATAACTATTTTAGGTTCTACCATATACTCTTGACACAACTGGTAAGGGGTTAAGTGGCTTGTAGGGTCAAGGGTTAATTTCCTTACCTGTCCATTTGGGTGCATGTACCACTCCCTGAGGAACAATACTAACTGCTCCTTGGCAAAGTTGATATCGATGTTAGCAAAGGCAATAGCATGGAATGCCAAGTCCCAAGAAGCATACTGCAGAATAAAGATAAGTACATATATGTCTTGTGCAAAATGAGTTAAAATTTATAAAGCTGGAATTGATTCGTCAATAGAAATTGTTTCAGAAATATTGCCTTCTGATACATATAAATTACAACAAAGGATGTTTGTCATATCATTTTAATGAAATTCACATTGGATTTCTGTACTTTACTTCTGTAATTTATAGAATTTTAAAAACAAATTTCAAAATCCTCGAATTTCATTGGGTTATTTGTATGGTCGAACCTACGTTCGAACACGATTTTTATGACGGGCGATTCACCTCGGTTTGATACACACTGCCATAGAAACGAACGAGTCGACATGCATACAGTCATCGTACACTTTGGGAGTTGCTTCGTCTGAATACTAACTAAAAGTCTTTTATCATTGTACTATCCGTACTTTTATATATGTAGAGTTTGGTTCGCATCAATATCATGCATGTTTATGTCCAGGAAAAGGTGTAATTTTAAGCGAAAGGCTGAATTTAGATCAATGAGCTACCGCAACCGGTTTTGGTTTGAGTGATGTCAACAGTGACGTCAACCTTTGACGTCATAAGCACAAGACATTATGACGTTACAGTATTGACCGAAGCACAACTGACGTTACGCGGTAGAAAAGAAATGACATTTAAAACGCTAAAATAAACGCGTTCGGCTCTGAATGACATCAACAGGTATCTAATCTACGTTAGACCACGAAAATTAAAAAACACAGTAGGTTTATCTCCTAAGTATCTATAATATAATCTTGTTAATTGAAAATCAAAATGGCCGCCTCCTACACTGACCCAGGGGTATTCCCACTTGTCCGGCATGGCGATGATGTCGCGGTTGAAGAGGTGCATCCACTCACTGTTCCGACCAGTCAGTCTACACAAGGGGGGCGTGGGGTGACCAGTGTCCCCCTTTAGCCACTCCTTGACAATGTAGTAATAGAACTGTTTGCTGAATAGGAGGCCAGCATAGGCTTGACGAGCAACATTTTGTATCACAGGACTTCGACTTGGAATTACCTGAAAATATTGTTATGGTATCATCTCTTACTTTCTCATGCATGCTCGCTGAACTGATCAAGAAACCAAAAGAGGATAAAGCTGTCAACAACACATGTAGTGATCCCCAGGGGGAGCAAGGGGGAAGAAGAGGGTAAAAATGCTTTTTCTTCTGCCAATATTTATCTTGTTGGTACTGTCATTGTATCCATCAGTGGATTCTCATGTTGTTATCCAAACCACACATTTTTTTAGAAAGGACGTAATCATAATGCGCCTCATGAATCGCTTGATTAAGAAACTTGTATAATAGGTTCATCAATACTCCGTATGATATGGGGGGTTCCATAACATGGAAAAACTAGAAAGTGTTTTTACTCATATAAACAGATGTCTCCCCCATACACCATTTCAGCGGAACATTTCGTAACATTTGTTTGTAAGAGGAATTTTAAGACACATCTTTTTCCTAAAACTTTGTCAATCAACAAGTAAACTATTGTGACTTCATTCTAAAAATTTTGTAGGAATTAATACATCAAATCTGCATGAACTATGATACCTGCAATATTCAGGATTAATTCCTGCCTATCATACCTCATCATAAAAAGCATCTGCTTCCCTGATACGAGTACGGAAGACATTGTCAAACTGCTCTTCAGTGAAAGGGGTGTCTGTAGCCTCACTCTGGTGACACAGCCTCATTTTGAAAGTCACTTCATCCCCAGCCCCAACTCGAACTGCGTAGTATCCAGCACATCTTGTTCCGCATTTTGAATCATTCACAGCCCCCTTGTCTCCTGGGAATAAATATAATAATTCAAGAGTGAATTAAGATTGATACATAATCTTGCATCAACAGGAACAGTTTAGTTTAAAACTATGTTGTATATTGTCGATTGTGTAACAAACTTAGATTTCAAGGTTTTGAATTGGTATTGCTGGTCATACTGGAGAGAACCATGTAAAACAGAAAACATGTGGGAAGAAAACACTTGAATAATCTCCATTGGCAAAAACAATATTTACACCATTAATCAATCTGAATGAATTAAGATTGACAGTTCTGTTAAAAGGAGAGGTCGTCCGATGACCTTTTGAGTGGAAAAAGAAACTAGGAATTAATCACAAACAGTTCCAAAATTGCACAATCATACCGTGAACTGAAGAAACATCAGATAGCTTATGTCATATTCTCAGTAACAGTGGGATATCTACAATGTTAGATCAAAAGTATGACCTAATAAAAAAAACTGTTGATCATAATTTATTCAGATTGACCATACAACGACTCAATCCTGGTAACACTTCCCACCCCTCACATTTTGAATCATTCACAGCCCCCTTGTCTCCTGGTAATAAATATTATAATTCAAGAATGAATTGAGCATCAGATATAATACAGAGAGATGTAAACAACCAAAACCATCCATGTAACCTGGTTTTTATAATATTTCATCTACCAGTATATCTTTTTCCTTGGCAGTTATGTTTTGGATTTTAACAGGGGAGGAGAATTTTGGTAATTAATTCTTTTTGTGCTAAAGCCCTAAGATGCCAATGTGTAGCCCACAGTTCAGCAATTTTCTATCCGTAGAATGCTGAGTGCCGATCAAGGAAGCAAAGGTTCCATCTTTTATTTTCATTTGGTATGAAAAAGCCAAATTTTGACATGTTACGGTTTCTTATGCAGAAGTTAGATATATCCCATGATCATGTCATAAACCAATTGAAATTCATCACCATAGGATGATTTTAGTGTGAAGAATGAAAACATACAAAATACAAGACACTAAAACCATTCATCTGTAACATGCCTGAAAACCCTTATTAAAGCACTCTTATGATTTTAAAGCACTCTTATGATTTTTTTGTGTTGTAGGAAAACTGGGGTAAATTCATAGTGTAGGTGGGTTAGGGTATTATATAGGGGGATTTTTATCATAATTACCGTAGCTGGGTTGATTGTTTATCGGGTAAACTTGTAGCACATTGTTTCACTTTGCACTAATAACGGGGTTTTCTTCTCACCGGGGCCATTGTTTATCGTAGCGTAGGGCATTGGGTAGACCAGTTGTGGTGCTAGATATGTAACGAGCGCGATCACCCCACCCTGTTATACAGTAGGATGCTAGGTGTTATATAGGGGGATGTAGTGTTAGGTCGGGCAGGGGGAAAATTAGCGTAGGAAAGAAATAGAAGTTAGGTTATTTGTTACGGGTAATTTGAACGTTATTACGGGATGGTGCGGGTGGCTTTTAAGAGAAAGTTAAGATGAAATTCATGTTCCTAATGGACTGATTTAGGAATGTGAGTGAAAGAACTGGTGCTTGTTGAGTTTTCGTTTGCCATCTTTTTGTAATAAAATCTTGTTGTTGTTTATATTGTTGTTTCTCTTTTGAACTTTATTCCTCATTCACGAACTGGAACTGAGAATTAATAAGCATCAAGTCAGCCTGGAAATAATCACATTAAAATAAAAGTACACAACGCAAAGTCCAATAAAGGTTGATTTTCACATCATGTTGCTATAATTTAGTATTCAATTCTCAGCTGTCACTGGGCGTCTGAAACACGCCTATTACAGTGTAATGTAATGTTTTTCCTTTGCAAAATATTGTTTTTTTAAAACTTGATTGTAAATTTAAAGAGGATAAAGCAATTTTTGCAACTCAAGTAATGAGAAAAACAAAATGGCGGATCAACCTCAAGCTGTCCCCAAACACTTGAGTATACGTACTGTGAATGACGTAGATGTGGAAAGCATCCTTCATGATTTTAAAGCACTCATTTTTGTGTTTTTATAACTTGATTGCAAATTTAAAAAGAATATAGCAATTTTTGCAACTCAAGTTAAATGTGAATAAAAGTACCGAGGGTACAGAAGCTCACCTTAAAATGAATGATGTGGTAATATGGTTTAATTGTGTAACCATCTTTTATATGATAATTGATTATGGCTGCCATCATGATTTTTTTATCTTTTAAAATGCTATTCTTCTGTTGGAAACCACTAGAGCTTGAACAAACATTAATACAAGAATGATATAGTCATGATTTGTTAACAAGCAGTAGGTTTTTGTATAACTTTTTTGTATATCTATGGCTGAATTGGTGACCATCTTGGACTTTTTAATCTTCAAAATGCTACTTTTATTATGTGGGCATCTGTATTAATTTCATTATGATATCTTGATTGGTTTAGGAGTATTCATTTAGTCACACTCTCAACTTCCAAAGAACTAAAAAGATGATGCACATAAACATTTGGAATATATCCCTCTGAAAACAAATCACAAATTCAGCTAGTGATAAGTCCAATTGCCAAAGTAAAATGTCCAGGTCAATGTCTCATGTAATTCTAACTGAAGATTTCTGAATATCTTAAATCTTGACATATGTTAGTGCAATCTGATTGGTCAGAATAGGCTAGCAACATGGGGGTTTATGCTAATTACTAGATATGATGACCTATGATGACCTCTTGCACCTGCATGTAGCTTATGTAACTTATCCTCTTATGTAAGTTACTGTTATTCCATATAGTGAGTGTCCTCCCCTCATTTCAATATGCAATATGCAACAGATACCCTTTAGAGGAGAGTTGCAGGAGAGGGGCTGGAAGGATAGGAGGGGAAACGGGGGGGGGGGGGGGGGGGGGGGGGATAGAAGGGGTGGGGGTAAAAGAGAGGTTTGCAATGGAAATAATCTGGAGGTCAACTCAGTAATATGTTTATTGAAGTATCTTAACTAACAGAGAGAATTGGTGAGAAAGACTTTGTAAAATAAAATTTCTTCAGACAGCTGTTCAATGAATGCTGTTTTGAAGATGAATATTATATCTTTTATTAGCATGACAAACAAAATAAAAGATAATTAGTTATTCATTAACCAAAATTTTCAATTTGGAATAAATTAATTGCATGGGAACAAAGGAGTAAAAAACCTTACAGTTAGTGTTGGGAGTGAACAAATTTAATCATTTTAAATGCTTTTGAAAAGGATTTGTTTGAATTGAATGATCATTATAATTATCTAGATAATCATTGTTCAGACCGTAATCAGATATAGATGATTAAAAAATGTATATTTATCCCTCACTGGCTATGTTATTTGCCATATATGAAGTCTCAGGAATTATGTAACCCACTGATGGAGTGAACAACTTTTATCATTTTATGTTTTATTAAAAAGGATTTATTAAAACACTCATGGCTCAGGCTGTTCGCAGATAAAGATGATTCATACATTTTTTTTGTGACTGTATTTATAGTGTTGATAAATATTACAACAAGCGTATCAATACAAATATAATGACATTGATTTGATTGATCAGGAAATGTATTCTTTTCAATGAATTTCATGAAACCTAATTAAAAATTCAATATAATTGACATATTGACCATCTTGGATTCTTGATAATAAAATAAATGCGTCTTTGTCAGGAATCACTATATAAAAAAATACTCACTTTTCAGAATGATATCTTAATTGATTTAGTAGGAGTAGTACTTGGCCTGAAATCTAATTGAAAAATAATGACTTCTATGATGACATGTTGTTCCCAGAACCCCTTCAGCATGATATAATTATCATTAAGTTTTACAGGTATTTATAAAACACATGGTATTGGAACTGGAACCTGATACAAAATACCTCTATTATTAACTTATCATGTAGATTACTGTACATAAAAGCAGATTCTTGACTTGTTAATATTAACTCATCATGCAGATTGTTGTACACAAAAGCTGATTCTTGACTTGTTTAAATTGTTATTTGTAAAAAGTATTACTATTATTAGAATACAAGTATACTTTTCATAAAGACAATTTATATACTTTCCATAAAGTCCATTATGTTCTATTTATCAATTAGGTCAGGATTACTATGCAACATACAAGCAGGCAGGGCTGCTAGCCCCAGATCCTTAAGGAGAGAGTAGCAATTTGTGTATTTGGCTTTGTGTACGTATATTTGGAGAAGCACCCTAGTGTGCCGAGCATGTTAACCTGAACTCTGGCTAAGCCCTTATGTGTGGTATTAAAAGACTTGACGGGAGAGAACATGAATTGTTGTGAAAAATATATATAATTTCACAAAATATAGTTAGCTTATGTCCTAAATTGATTTTGTGTCAAGAAGAACTTCTGTTAGATATAGAAATGGTACAAATATGAGTAAAACACAGGAACTGGAACCTGATGCAAAATAACTCTTTCCACATCAACTTATCATGTAGATTGCTAAACACAAAGCTGATTGTTGACAAATTTTGTGTAAGTTGTTTTTCTTAGAAAGAACATATCACTGTCATGAGAATACAAGTCTAATTTCCATAACTCTTATTGCATACACATGGCCATATAGCATAATGCTCTACCATAGCAATTGGGTCAGGTTGATTATGCAACATGCTAGCAGCCTGTATCGGGATGTGTATTAGAAATGCATAGTGGACTCAACAGGAATATCTGAACTCTGGTTGACCCCTTTTGTGTGGTATTTAAAGGAATATAAGGGAGATACCATTGTTTAAAATTCAACATGATGTTTAATGTCATTGGGTTTTTGCAGCTAGTTGCCATAAATATTTTAAACAAATTAATTAATTATGTTTGTCTTTCATCTTAATGTTTTAGAAACACTTAAAAATATAGAACAACTTGCATGACAATCTTAAATATTCCATATTCAAGATAATATTATGATTAGTAAGTTCAAATTAGAGAATTTATATGGTGCGAGTGATCACTTGATGAAAGCTTAAAATTTAGTAATAATGATGTGTCATCTGCAGCTGAAAAGTCAATATGGCTGCTATCGCGGCCGTCTTGGATTCTCAGAACTGAAACGTCTACCTTTGTGGGAGGAATCACCATAGTTATAACATACTACAATTTCAGAATGATATCTAGATAGGTTTAGAAAGAGTAGTCGTTTCATGAAATCTAATTGAAAATGCAATATGGCTGCCATAGCGGCCATCTTGGATTCTCAAAACTGAAACGTCTACTTTTCAGTGAGGAATCACCATGGGTATAACATACTACAATTTCAGAATGATATCTGCATTCGTTTAGGAGGAGTAGTCTTTTTTCCTGAAATCTAATTGAAAATTCAATATGGCTGTCATGGAGGCCATCTTGGATTCTCAAAACTGAAACGTCTACCTTTCTGTGAGGAATCACCATGGGTATAACATACTACAATTTCAGAATGATATCTGCATTCGTTTAGGAGGAGTTGTCTTTTTCCTGAAATCTAATTGAAAATTCAATATGGCTGCCATGGCGGCCATCTTGGATTCTCAAAACTGAAACGTCTACCTTTCTGTGAGGAATCACCATGGGTATAACATACTACAATTTCAGAATGATATCTGCATTCGTTTAGGAGGAGTAGTCTTTTTCCTGAAATCTAATTGAAAATTCAATATGGCTGCCATGGCGGCCATCTTGGATTATCAAAACTGAGACGTCTACCTTTCTGTGAGGAATCACCATGGGTATAACATACTACAATTTCAGAATGATATCTGCATTCGTTTAGGAGGAGTAGTCTTTTTCCTGAAATCTGATTGAAAATTCAATATGGCTGCCATGGCGGCCATCTTGGATTATCAAAACTGAGACGTCTACCTTTCTGTGAGGAATCACCATGGGTATAACATACTAAAATTTCAGAATGATATCTGCATTCGTTTAGGAGGAGTAGTCTTTTTCCTGAAAGTTTACGGACGGACGGACGGACGGACGGACAGACGGACGGACGGACGGACGGACAGACAGGCGGACGACGGACGAAGCGCCATGACATAAGCTCACATTTACTTTGTAAAGGTGAGCTAAAAACAAAATGGCTGATCCCTAAATACTGGAGTATACGTACTGTGAATGACGTAGTTGTGGAAAGCATCCTTCACATATTTGCTTTTGTTCTCAGAGTTGAAGATTCGTTCGTAGTTTGTCTCATTCTCGGTGAAGATTATGTCAGGTGTAAGCTTGCTGGGACCTTTGTCGATGTCGAAGTAGAATGTACCTTCAAAAACATACTAGCAATTATCATTATTATCATTAAAGGGGCAGTTGCATAATTTTGGGAAATTTTATTTATACATAAAGCATTTTTGAGTATAAAATGTAATATATTCAGAGTGTCAAAGATTTCCCAACTAAACCCAATTATGCACATTGTAGATGAAATGATCAAGTACCAAGCATAAACTGCCAGTAGACATTTTTGTGTGAACATCTTTTATTAACTTGAGGAAGGGAAATGTATTTGCATAGGTTAACTGAATATGGCATGTTTGTATTCCAACTGCTAATTTGATTAAATAACATTGTTTTGCAATTGTGTAAGGTCACATTTATATTAATGATAAGGAGAGTGCATATATTCTTTATAACACATATTGTGATGATGACATATACCTACCCATATTGCAATGCTCACATCGGACTCTTCCCGGTTTCTCTAGTTTTAATGACGGCTTCTCAGGAATCCAAGACTGAAACAATTGAAAAAGTTTCATTTTAAAATATTAATCTAATGTCATGCAGCAGCAGTGTGATTAAAGTGTCATTGACAAATGAGTTACTCTGCACAAGATCCTACCACAGCATCGTAGGTTGCATGATTTACTAATATACTGGGCAGGCAAACCTCACCGGACCAATATCATCATCACACTTGATAGAAAGCATGCAGTCATCATGTTGAAAGCATGGTTCACAGAAGATACTTGCCGCTGGTTACTGATGCAGAGAATTTGGATTGGTAAGCAGAGCCTCGTATTACTTTAAAGGAGCAGTAGCACGTTTTTTGAATATTTTATTTTCAATTTTTCACTGATAATTGTACGATAATGCTAAATGTATTATTTTGATGGTTTCACAAATCTCATTACACAAACCAATCATCCATAGTCAGAGAACATATTATAAGGATTAACATTACAGGTAAGTCCTTTGGCTGTCATTTTTGTGTGAACACCTTTAATTAATTTTGTGTATTAAAGAAAGGGAATCGCATGACTGAGCTTTACATTATATATTTGATTTATTACTGCTTCATTTAAATTAAATACATTGTCTATCAATTGAAACCATTTGTTTTCATTTTCCTGACATCATCTTATGTTCCCCCTAAAAACGTGCTACTGCCCCTTTAAAAGAAAACAACCTAACACCAACTGACTAGACGTTTTTTGAAAATTTAATTATACTTTGAGGTTGTCATCTTGGATAAAACCTAAGAAAAGACCCACACTGAAGTCAACCCAACTCAATGCCCTAAGACTTTGTGGTATCAAATCATCAACGCATTATTAATCACATAGGGTATAGAGTAAAAACAAACTCACATAGCCTGTTGATCTATGATATTTTATGTTTTCAAATGTGATATACCCATAGAGGGCTTTATATCTCTTAAATGAGTTTTACATGAATAAATGTAACTCAACTTAAAAGTTTATTAAGACAAAGTGTGAATGGGTGAGTGATTGTGTTGTTCCTGTTTCATGTGTAGAAAAAAAAAATCCCTTCCTTTTATTTCACTGAAACTTTTACTACCTGTTTAGATTACCCTGATCTGTAAAAGGGTTTCTGAACAAAAAATAAATAAATAAATAAAAAAAT
This sequence comes from Steromphala cineraria, assembly GCA_916613615.1. Classification (NCBI taxonomy): domain Eukaryota; kingdom Metazoa; phylum Mollusca; class Gastropoda; order Trochida; family Trochidae; genus Steromphala; species Steromphala cineraria. The sequence continues at coordinate 12,751,857 of OU744728.1, forward strand.
AAAAAACTCACATCACTATCCTCCCCGAATTCCCAGACATTCCGGAACCAGAGAGTAGGGAGAAAATGGATGATTTCCGGAGTAGAGCCTCGGTTTGAGATCGTGAACCTCCCCAGAATATCGGACGGAGATGCTTTACAGTATTCAGCCTGCACGTCCCAATACTTGTCGTTGTCAAAAGCACCTACAGTGGGGGGAACAAAATCATGTGAGGATGTTGTTTCAGGGTCCCGTTCTACAAAACACTTCAGTTGCAAACGATATAAGAACGGGCTACAATTAATTGATTGTTGAAAGCCTCCAAGATAATTTTTATGATATTTTCAAAAGCACCTACAGTGGGGTAACAAGTAAGTAACATAGTTGTTTCAGGGTCCCATTCAACATAACACATTTTCATTGCAATGGATATAAGAACGGGCTACAATTAATTGATTGTTGAAAGCTTCCAAGATAATTGTTATGATATTTTCAGAAGGGTGCTGCTGTTCTACTACAACAATCACTGTCATTATAACAACAATTTTCATTTACCATCATCATACAATTATCATTATCATCATCACCATTATCATTTATTATCATTATCACTTCAATAATCTGAATGCCCTGCTAGATATTAAGGGGCAAAATATATAAATATTTTTTTTCAAATTTTCCCAAATTATTTTCAAATGCCATATGAAGTGTCTTTAGAGGTCTGAGGGTCAAACTGAAAATGCAAAGTTGTAGAATAAATATCAGGTATGAAGCAAAAACTACTTTCGGCTATTTTTTTAAGTGTTGATCATGGCGAATTTCCATTAGAATTCTTTGATTATGAGAGCAATTTTGTCATGTAAATGATAACGTTCATTAAGTTTCTTATTTACAAGAAACACGTTACTACCCCTTAAAATGTTAAATTTCAAAGATGAATAGCTAAAGCTTGAATCTTTCCTTTCAAGACAAGAATTGTTTTCAGCCAAATTAAGGCGAAGATGGTAATTGAGCCCACCTGTATCGAGAACTTCAAATTCAGGTTGGTGAACTGACCGATACCCGTTCTCATCGATGAGGTGTGAATACGGGTATTCGTTCTGTGGGTATTTGTACAACATCTTCATGTAGGAATGTGTGGGTAAGTTGTCAAGATAGTAGTATAATTCCTTCACATCCTCGCCATGGTTACCCTGTCAAACAATGAAAAGTTACCACGCTGGTTATGAAGAAGGACCATGAGTAACAGAGGGCATGTGGGAAGAAAAAACTTGAATAACCTCCATTGGTTATGAATTGACTTACACCATACAACTCATCAAAATGTCTCAATCCTAGGTTACGTTCGTTTTGTACAGAGTGTGTCGCACGAGCAATGAAATTCCTAATCGAACGACCATAGTGTCACTCTCGTGTGCACTCTAGAGTCACTCAATGTCCCTCCTGCTAAATCGGGGAGGGAGATCGTGAGAGTAACGGAAATACGTCAATTGACACAGTGTTTATAACATACCACAGGCATACTCACTTAAATAAGTCTGTTTTAACACATTAGCAACATGCCAATGTGAATTTTGATTTGGTTAAAGGAAAACTATAATATATCTGTGATTTTGGAGACCATGTGTTGTTAAAATTTAATGATAAAATCCTTGTGAAAAATTCAATTTTTCGGCCATATTGTTTACAGCCAGGCAACCAAGTGCGACACTCAGTAGAGCATACAAGTCGTTCGCTCTTAGTGGCATCCGAGCATGCGCGAGATTACACTTGAGTGAGTCAAAACGAACGCAGACCCAGTGACAATAATTTGTTTATATAATTCCCAATTGCAACAGAGGTTATGTGGGAAAATCAGTTGATAAAACTATTATTAGGAGAAGAGATATCAGGTTAGGGCCTCTTGACTCTACGTTCTACAGGCATGTAGCTCAGTTAGTAAATCATCTGCTCTTCACATGGGAGGCAGGGGTCATACCGAGAAGCGTAGAAAGATATACGAGTTGTTGCTCAGCAATTTTATACTACAACAAAGATCTACCGGGTAATTGGCTGTGGTTGCTGGGTTCTTCTGCACAAATCAATATGAACATGTACAGACAGTCTAAGTAAACCTAGCCTCAATATTATCAGTTTCACTCCTATACTGAGTCTAAAAAGGTCTAGTAGAGGGTCGCGTCAGCCGACCTTTCTGCCACCTATGACCTTCCAACGTTATACGTGTGAAGGCAAACTATTGTGGCTTGATAAGCTGAGTTCTGATTGGTCAATTCGATACATGGGCTGACGCGACCCTCTACCAGGCCTTTTTAGACTCATTATAGTAGGGAAATGGATAATATTGAGGCTAGGTTTACTTAGACTGTTGTACATAGGGCACTGAACTTTACCTGCGACCCTGTGACCCCAAAGAGCCTCTCCTTGAGAATGGGGTCTCTCTCGTTCCACAGGGCGAGGGCGAAGCAGAGTCTACATTGTCTGTCGGTGACTCCCAGCAGTCCATCCTCCCCCCACCGGTAGACACGTGACCGGGCGTGGTCGTGCGGGAAATAGTCCCAGCTGAAACCAAACATCGTGTCAGGCAATGAATTATGATAAATCAACATACAGTAGAACATGGATATAACGAACTCGAATATAGCGAACAATCGGATACAGTGAACACATTTCAAGTCCTGTCCCTATATAATATCATTACAATTATATGCATATAGCGAAAACCGGATATAGTGAACTAAATTCTTTGGTCATTTGGAGTTCGTTATATCCGTGTTCTACTGTAGTGAATACCATGATTAACGTTTTCTGATTAAATTTGACTAAGGAATAAACATTAAAAAACATTGACTATCAAAATACAAACTCATTCCATCAGGAGGTTTTCTCTCTACATAGTTTTACCACGGTCCTGTTTTCGCATGTTCTGATACAATTTTAGTGCAATAAAACAAAGACTAGCTGTGATGGTATTGAGAGAATGGTTCACAGGGGCACTTGTCTCTAGGTACTGACACCGAAGGCTCTATAAGCAGAGGTCTTGGCTGAGCACATGTCAGATCATACTTCAAACCAGGCTGCAATCAGAAGCGGAGAGGAAACCTCCTGTTTGATTCTTGATTCGGTCAAAGTTTTGAAACTTTTATTCCTTGGAACTTTGTCATTTTAATCAGAAATAGAAATCTTAACATTAAATGGTCCTTTTTGATATGATTTAATGTCACCTTTCACTTCTAAGAATACCATTAACAAATCAGCTTAAGTGCCTCATTTCAAACCTGATGGCTTTAAAGGGTTAAAAGTACATAAAGAGAAACTTTTTGTGTGGTTGTGATCACATTATATATCAAACTTCATGAAGTGAGCAATTTGATTTAGAAAATCTGACTTTTGATGATATTTATCATTTTATTACTGATGGACTTAGTAGACCCAATAAAGGTTTAAATTTAAACATTTGACTTAAACCTCATCTATCCGGAATTTTATTTCTAAAAGCCTCGAGTGAAGCTTATTTATTTTTCCTAAACCATGCCAACACAGAAAGCCTGATGTTTACATTACGAGACAGACTAATGAAATCATGTCTGAGGGATTACTGTAAATGTCTGCCCCTTTCCTTTAGCAAATATGAAAAAAAATAGAGCCAATGGCTCTGAAGCTCGTCAGACTTCATATTTGATTTTGAATTAGTGGGAGGCAAATGTGTTTCTCAACTTTGTAGGGGCCACAGGGTTACCAATTCTAAAATTTAGTACGTAGGCGATGTGATTTCAGATATCGGTAATCAATTCAGAAATGGAACATTAAAAGAAAAGTGGTAACGAACCAATCCTAAAGAAGACTATCAAATTTGCAATTAATAATATTGGGTACAGGATCCTAAGGTTCACCCTCTTTAGGGGCCACAGGGTCACCAAAGCTATGAATTATAATCTTCAATAGTCAAGGAGTCTGTAGGCCACATAGACACAGATTTGTTTTTTCATTTCTGAACATAGAATATTTTCAACAGAAATTGAAAAAATATACAAATACAAATCTTGTCTCACTTTAACACTGCGTCTTTGAAGGCTAACACAAACACAAACAAGTTACAATTCTATAAATAGTGTTTCAATGTATTTCTAGGCTACGGGAATGAATGGTAATTTTTCCCTTGTCATAATCTGGTAAAAAAAGGATTGATGTAGAAAAGCTTAAACATATAACTTTTTTTCTAGTCATGAGGGACAGTCCTATCGGGGTATTTATTGTGGAAACAAATTTCAAGGAGAAATTTCAGTTTATGCATATAAAGCTATTAGTACATGATTATAACACAACAAAGTTCAACGTGTTACTAAGGGTAACATTTTTGTTGATTTATATAAGATATCTTAATAAAGAAGAGCACACAAGTGACTTTTGTCTCCACTAAAAATACCCCGATAGGACTGCCTTTTTAAAGAGCAAAATCTGAAGGTTATTCCTCATACTTAATCATTATATTTACAAGAGTATGACATGAATACATGACATAAGAGAAATCTATCAAGGGATGAGTTGCCAAGCAACCAACGATAAAGAAAGATACTGCTAGTAAGACGACTATCAACAACATGTTTATATGCCAACACCAAGGTGAAAAATATCATATTCCAACATTGAGAGATGGAAATACTATTATCACAAAATGTTGGGAAGGAAAGGTCTTGTTTGAATGAGTGATAAAGTCGTAGATTTTTTCTTAGGCAAAGAAGTGCAAATCGATCTAAATGATAAATAAAATCAATACTAATTGAAGTAATAAGAAACTTAAATAATAAAATATTCACATTATTGCAAATTTTGAAATCATCTTTGCTAGTGTTGACATTTGAAAATTAACTATTGTCTATATACTATTATTGAAACAAACCAAAAAAAATAGAGCTATTGGCTCTGCAGCTCATCAGGCGTCATTTTCTTCGAACTAGTTATTCCTACGTGTCCATGACATCTTCTCGTTCAATATGAATGACCCAAATGCACAAGTATGACGTTCGGTATATGTTTTGCGGTATCTTTACACCTATAAATTGGCACCTGTGGAGAAAATAACCCATCTCCATCAATGCTTTTTCTAAAATTTTGAAATAACTATTAAAACTTCTCAATAATAATATCTCATTAATATCAAGTGTTTAAATTGGACAAAACAAAATCTCTGCCCAAAATAATTTCAGAAAATGTGTGAGAGAGCGCCTTTATACCATGTGTTTTACATTGAGATGAAATGGACACCCCATGTTGTACACAGGTGTATAGCATTGTCCCCAAATCAGGTCACATTTCAGTTTTACTTACCTAATAGACGGTAATTCAACAGTGACCTACATAACCAACAATGCATTTTGTTTACAAATTAACTTCAAACTTTTTGCTTATGTCAGCAAATCTGTTGCCTAAGTATTAAAATAACAATTTTGAGGACTTATAAGACATGCCATTTAAATCACAAATATACTTTAACTGTGTTAGTGTTAAACTGTTTCACAGAATAATTTAGAAATAATAGTTAGGAAGACAAATTTTTTTGATGATTTCTCAGGTCATTTTAGTTGATGAAAAACATAGATACCCTTTAATGATTAACCATAACAGATTTAAGACTAACAAATATGATGTAAAGTTCTATCAAATACAAACGGAAGTAACACGCTATACAACATAATCTGCTGGTAAAGAACATCAGAATAAAAGATGACAGAGTAGTCATTGTTATGAAAATTTACTGCATTTGGAGGAATATACATTTTATACATAACATAACAAGATATTAAAATTCATCAGAATTCAAGATGATGGATTGATCATTGTTATTAAAATAGACTGAATTTAGAGTTGAAGTTTCAAAACCTTGCCCCTGTTGTACACAGTAAGATCCCAATGAACCTGGGTTTTCTCTCGATAACAATCTGAGAACAAGTTGTACAGTTGCATGCTGGGAGATAAGGTCATCTAGCCAATCACAAGCTCTCCAGCAAAAGCAATTAATGGCAGTAGCTAGGGGCAGGTAACTCCAGTTAACCATTCTTTCAACTTTGTTTTTTAAAGACGATGAAGTGACAAGGTTATGACTAAGTTTTTACTATTTTTACTCAAGTGGTGAGAGAACATGCAACTTTACACATTGTCATCAGACAGTGTGGAGAGTTAATCCCCAAATGGTTTATACCTCTGAAGAGGCAATATTTTGAAAGTTTTGGACATTTTGATCAGACTGATAAATAGGAAGAAGCATGATTTCTAGAAAAACAAGATTTTTCAGGGTTTCCATCTAGACATAAATTTGAATGCCAAATGTCTCATCCCAAGAGAGTCAAATATCTCACAGCTTAAAGGGGCAGTAGCACATTGTTAGGGGGAATGTAAGGTGTGTCAGGAAAATGAAAATTAATGGTTCCAATTAAAGATGAAAATTAATGGTTCCAATTAAAGACAATGCACTTAAACTAAATGGAGCAGTAATAATTCAAATATATAATGTAAAGTTTAGCCATGCGATTCACTTTTCTTTCAAAAATGAATTATAGGTGTTCACACGAAATGACCGCCAATGGATTTTAGGTGAATCTTCATACTTTGTCCTCTGACTATGGCCCATGGATAATTGGTTTGTGTTATGAGATTTTTGACACTATCACTATAATACATGTAGCATTAACATACAATTATCAGTGAAAAATAAAAAATATTAAATTATCAAAAAACGTCCTACCGCCCCTTTAAGCTACTATTCAAATTGCCAGTAAAGATATTAGGACTCTTTTATTTATAATAAATTTTGCCTTTCAAATGGTAATATTTGTCTTATTTATATGAAATACTTCTATTTTCTAAATATGAAATTCTGAAATGCTTATCAGTTCAGTATTTTGACAAGATAAATGTGTTTAGTAGAGTTCACGCATCTTAAACAATGATATGGTGCTACACTCATCAATTAGTTTAACATAATTTTGGAAATTTATTTGGTTAATATGAGTTTATTAAATAAAAGTCAAACATACAGTAGGTAAAATAATTTGAACTCTATCTAGCTTCTATACCTGAAATTGGATGTGTGTTTTTTGGCTTTTACATTGCATCTATGGCTATCATATTCGACAAGAAGTCTAAATTCATATCATTTCCTTGACTTGCTCACCAAGGTTATCGTAACGGTAAACACAGAAATGTTTACATACTTAGCCAGTTCTCAAACTGGGTCAACGACCTAGATACAGAAAACTGCTAGCTTGCAGTAAACGTGTCCAATGTTTTGATTGAACCACGTAATCGTTTAATGAAATGTCAATTTCAACTTCAACAATTATCAGCAGTTCCAATAACGTCCATAAACACATGAAATGAATGAAAACAAAACAATGTATCATAAGAACCCTAAATCAAGGCTATAAAACAACATAAACGCTGCAGACACTTCGACATCCAACCGAGTGATAAATCTGTTATCGGCGTTACGAGAAATGAGATAAGCGATTTACTAACGAGGTCTTGTTACCCACTTGTTTTGGCTCTGCGGTAACAGCATGTTTTCAGGTCGGTAATAAACATCACTTAATTGTCAGCTTACCAATTCCCGTCTCCAGAGTAGTCCTCACGAACTGTGCTCCATTGTCGCTCTGCTAAATAAGAACCCCATCGTTTCCAATTCTTGCTGCGAAGTTTATCTTCTTTCAATCGTTTTCGTTCGGCGGCCATCGTTGCCCATGTGTACTTGTGAAAGTTGTTGACATCTGTGGTCGTTCATGCTATTTTTAGATCGGACCTGACTCATTTTCATACAGGGGGTCGTATAATTCGTGAATACCTGTCAGAGTGGGAATTCCCTTCTCTGCTTGTGATGTTAAACCTTTCTTTTGAAGTTAACTTTGTATTCAGGATCCGGTGAAAATTGTTCTGATTGATACAATACAAATTCAAAGAGTGTCAAATAATAAATAGAGAGTCTCATCCAAGTGTCTTCTGATATCAAATATATCAACACAAGTTGATAAAAGTAACAATATCCTAGGCTTGCTGAGGATATTTTACTTTTATCAACGAGAGTTGATATATTTGATATCAGAAGGCACGAGGGTGAGATTCTATTCATCATCCAAAATCATTTTTCATCATATTTGCATGAAAAATGTACATCTTTGAACACTGCATATAGCTCTATAAAACTCCTAAATCAGTGATGTCATAGCACTGTGACGTCATTGTGTTCATGATGTTATAGCATTGTGACGTCATTTTGTTTATGAAGTCATAGTATTGTGATGTCATTTCTGATGATGCAAAATTTGTGTGATGTCATGTCCCTTCTGTTGACAGGACATTGTTAAAAATCTACTGTCAAAGCGATATCTCTTGTAGAAGACAGTTTTGGATGATGCTAGAGAATCTCATCCAAGTGTGTTCTTGATATCAAATATATCAACACAAGTTGATAAAAGTAACAAATATCCGAGGCTTGCCGAGGATATTTTACTAATATATTTGATATCAGAAGACACGAGGGTGAGATTCTATTTATCATCAAAAATCATTTTTCATCACATTAGCATGAAAAATATACATCTTTGAACACTGCATAGCCCTAAAACTGCTAAACCAGTGATGTCATAGCATTGTGCCGTCATCATATTAATGACGTCATAGCATTGTGACGTCGTTGTGTTTATGATGTCGTAGCATTGTGACGTCATTACTGATGATGTAAAATGTTTGTGATGTCATGTATTTTCTGATGACAGGGCATTGTTCAAAATCTACTGTCAAAGCGATACATCCTAGGAGATATCGCTTGATCTTCCACAAGCGATATCTCCTGTGGAACACAGTTTTGGATGATAAATAGAGGATATCTTTTGTTTTGAGTGTGATATCACTTATCTCTCATCGAGTGACGGGGTAGAGCCAGTATTTTCACGAGTGGCGCAGCCACGAGTGAAAATATAGGCTTTACCCCGTCACGAGATGAGAGATAAGTGATATCACACTCAAAACAAAAGATATTCTGTTTATTTTATGCCTCTGTGGTCAAACATGTGGTAGTTTATGTCCGAAATGTCTTGACTCGAGAGTTTTCTGGCGACGTCATACCATTGTTGATCGTAACTTAGCGACGGCGATGACGTCGCGTTGATTGTAGAAGTGACGTCAAACCATTGTTCACATGACGTCATCCTCTTTGTGATATTTTCACTGACTTGAAAAAGTGATATCACACTCAGTGGCGAGAACACATTTCTAGAACTGAGAAAACTCAGTCTCTCACCGCTTGTCATATAATAAACCTTTTTACAACACACTTAATCTTTCTTACTCTTTGTCACTTCATCATTTTAATGTATATGTGCATATAGAAAATGCTCATTCAGAATGCAGATGGCAACAAAATTCAGAATTCCCCTATCTGACACCAACCCCTTTCGAATATTTCTTTTGACAATTTTACCCAAGATTTTTAGAAAAAGGTTATTCAAATATTTTCATCAATATCAATAATTATGTTGCATACTGGAGGCGTCATTAGTAGAAAATAGCATGTGCTTCAAATTATGCTTAAATCAACTGTGTGCAACTGTATTTGTAAACTACAAAGAAGTAGTTTTGTTTGGTGTTAAGGATAACCATTTCAAGTATACTCTTAATACCGTTATTCTATAAGCAAATTACTTTGTATATAAACGTAAACATATCAATATAAAATGTAATTTTGAAATTTTCCTCATTGAATTAAAGCGTGATTTGAATATATATCGCAAGGCAAATATACTTGATGAGGCATTAGTGACAACATTGAATAATGCTATTGATTTAATTTAACATGATATGTGTACATCTATCTCTCACTATTTACAATATGCAAACCGCCTGGAAGACTCGCCACGTAGTCATGTACAGGTCTTTTGTTCAAATCATGGCAATTTTAAGTGAATTAAAAAAAAAAAAATTATGCTCGAGAAGTGGAAGGCGTAGGTACGCTGAGGTTTTAAAACATCTATTGTGTGGATTGTGTCCCAAAAAGGTTTCCTTCTTTTAAAAACGTCGAGAGTAAGTGTTATGATATATACATTGTATATATCCCGACTGAGGTAGTAGTTTATAAACTTCAAGGAATCAGTGAAGAAGTTGAATGGTTGTACAAGCACATGCATACAACATTAATGTTTGACTATTCGGCGCACTTCGTGAGGTTTTAATCACAAACTAATCCGGTCCGTAGAACCAGTTTCCTGGGTCGAGTGCATTTTTTCTAAAATATGTAATCTTGGTAGTTTTAGGGTTCTGTAGGTCTTTTTCCTACCCTCTATCTCGTATATCCTTTTCTCCCCTCCATGAAAAATTAAAGTCATTGCTGATTCGAGGTGAAGTCACGAATTTCACGAATCCCTGAATGTGAAATGAATACCTATGAATGAGGACGAACAGATTATTATTAAGTAACGATTAAGAATCCATCTTCTAAGAATACTTTTCTCAATCTTTCACTTTATTTCTCTCTAACAGGCTGCCCCTCTTTCCTAAACGTTATCTCTCCTTCTGTCAATCCTCATCTCCCTTCTCTAATACCCTGATCTACGTCTTAAATACTTTGAAAATATACCTGTGTATATTAATGAAGATTTCCGTATCCTTCAAAATGATAATTCTGCGTATTTAATGTCCATTTCAAATTATGTTAATGATGCCTTAATTTTACATAATTTATTTCACAAATAGCAACTCTGAATACATGTACCATGTTAATTCTGTACGTGGGCCGTAGGCCTTTCTACTGAATAAACGATTGATTGATTGATTGGTTGACCCCGTCCTTTCCACCTTTATTTCCCCTCCTCCCAATCTCTCTTTATCTTTCCCTAACACCCTCTCCTTTCCACCTTTATGTCTCCTTCTCCCAATCTCTCTTTATATTTCCCTAACACCCTCTCCTTTCCACCTTTATTTCCCCTCCTCCAAATCTCTCTTTATCTTTCCCTAACACCCTCTCCTTTCCACCTTTATGTCTCCTCCTCCCAATCTCTCTTTATCTTTCCTTAACACCCTCTCCTTTCCACCTTTATTTCCCCTTCTCCGAATCTCTCTTTATCTTTCCCTAACACCCTCTCCTTTCCACCTTTATGTCTCCTTCTCCCAATCTCTCTTTATCTTTCCCTAACACCCTCTCCTTTCCACCTTTATTTCCCCTCCTCCAAATCTCTCTTTATCTTTCCCTAACACCCTCTCCTTTCCACCTTTATGTCTCCTCCTCCCAATCTCTCTTTATCTTTCCTTAACACCCTCTCCTTTCCACCTTTATTTCCCCTTCTCCGAATCTCTCTTTATCTTTCCCTAACACCCTCTCCTTTCCACCTTTATTTCCCCTTCTCCGAATCTCTCTTTATCTTTCCCTGACACCCTCTCCTTTCCACCTTTATTTCCCCTTCTCCCAATCTCTCTTTATCTTTCCCTAACACCCTCTCCTTTCCACCTTTATTTCCCCTTCTCCGAATCTCTCTTTATCTTTCCCTGACACCCTCTCCTTTCCACCTTTATTTCCCCTTCTCCGAATCTCTCTTTATCTTTCCCTAACACCCTCTCCTTTCCACCTTTATTTCCCCTTCTCCCAATCTCTCTTTATCTTTCCCTAACACCCTCTCCTTTCCACCTTTATTTCCCCTTCTCCGAATCTCTCTTTATCTTTCCGTAACACCCTCTCCTTTCCACCTTTATTTCCCCTTCTCCCAATCTCTCTTTATCTTTCCCTAACACCCTCTCCTTTCCACCTTTATTTCCCCTTCTCCGAATCTCTCTTTATCTTTCCCTGACACCCTCTCCTTTCCACCTTTATTTCCCCTTCTCCGAATCTCTCTTTATCTTTCCTTAACACCCTCTCCTTTCCACCTTTATTTCCCCTTCTCCGAATCTCTCTTTATCTTTCCCTAACACCCTCTCCTTTCCACCTTTATTTCCCCTTCTCCGAATCTCTCTTTATCTTTCCGTAACACCCTCTCCTTTCCACCTTTATTTCCCCTTCTCCCAATCTCTCTTTATCTTTCCCTAACACCCTCTCCTTTCCACCTTTATTTCCCCTTCTCCCAATCTCTCTTTATCTTTCCTTAACACCCTCTCCTTTCCACCTTTATTTCCCCTCCTCCCAATCTCTCTTTATCTTTCCCTAACACCCTCTCCTTTCCACCTTTATTTCCCTCCTCCCAATCTCTCTTTATCTTTCCCTAACACCCTCTCCTTTCCACCTTTATTTCCCCTCCTCCAAATCTCTTTACCTCTCCCTAACACCCTCTCCTTTCCACCTTTATTTCCCCTTCTCCCAATCTCTTTACCTCTCCTTCGGATGTCCTTTCTCTCCTACATTTTATCTCCCCTTTCCTCAATCTCTACCTGTATCTCTCTCACATACATAAGGCTCTCTATATGGATGATCGTTGCTGTTTTGTGGTCGAGCAATCATTTCACGAATCCCGGAACGAATGAAGAATACATCCGAATCGAACCCTATTTAATTTAGGATGCCATTACGGATTGATTACGGGACTATGACCTATTGAATTCGGGAATTCAGGGACAAAAAACGAATTCCACGACTGCTGAAGAATTGCAATAATTGCTTACGAAATCATGCGAATCCTTTGTCTCAATAGCTGATAACAAAGATGCGATCGAGAACGCGTCGTTTAAAATAATGTAGTGTTGTATTTCTTTGAGTGAAAGATTTATGATATGATTGCTTATATATCAACGAGTGCATATGAGGAATGTCACATATTATGAAATTTACGAAATGACATTTCATGTATGATTTGTATAGAGGGTGTTTTGCATATGTGAATGTTATGTGAAACATTGGTGCATATGTGAGAATGGTAAGGCATGCAAGTGACCGAAGAGCCGTAAAATCCTTCAATAATCGCCCGGCGATTATTAATTTCAAATACCGATTTGACCCGGCGATTCTTCAAGGCAGGCAATTATCAAATTTAGAGCTTAGTACGTGTACACATTTTTTTCAAAATTGAAATAAAAGGATCATCATCTGGAATTCTTATTGTGAGCATTGTTATTGAGGGTCTTGTCGATGGTTGAGCTCTTCATAATTATGCAAACATGCTAGAAGTACTAGGAAAAGAGAGAGAATTTCAAAGGTTTGTTAGCATATGTAAAAAAACCCGTCGATTATTTAAGTCACGTGATTATTCATTTCAACGGAATCGTAGATCAGGCGTTTATTCAAGACAGGCGATTATTTAATGATTTACGGCATATGAATGAATTTTTTTTTTAGAGTATGTTGTAAGGAGTGTGTAAGTGTGATTGTAGATATGATGTGTGAGTGATTGAACTCCTTGTTTGGGGGTAATGCTTTGTTGCGTGTTTATTGTTTCGTAATGCTAGCTAGGTAACACTACGTCCACGTTGTACACTACGTTCTCCACGATTCTTTCAAACGTTCTGTAACGTTTCGTTTTGTTGTTTTGCCATTCCGATCATGTTCTATTACATTCACAGGAACCCGATATCGTGAATAAAATGTAGGTAAAACGTGGGTAAGAAAGACCCGTCTCCTCTATGTAATACTCTAACATAGAGGGGACGGGTCTTTCTTACCCACGTTTTACCTATTTATCACATATATAGAGGGGACGGAGCTTTCTTACGTTTTACCTACAGTTTATTCACGATATCGGGTTCCTGTGATTACATTGTGATACGTTGTGGTAGGTTTTGTGACGGTCTATCCGGATGTACGTAGATAATCGTCAGAAACAGGGTCGTGATCACAACGGTTACTACAAGGTCTAACAGGTTCTACCCGAAAGTCAGCATGGTTCCATGGGATCCTTTCCGCCCTCTGAGGTTCCGCCTAGGTCTTACACGTTCAGTACGTTCCATTCACGATACACACGTTATTCACAACAGGGTCTATTCAGCCTGATTAAAATCGACTGTGATTCGAGGAAATTTTTTTAAAATATTATCTCTAGTGGGGTTCGAACTTCATCCAGCCCGGCTTTCCTCTCATTCGGACCAAGACGGAGAGGATATTCTGGCTGGTTCGATCCCCGATAGTGACAATATTTTTGATATTTTATTCCTCGGACTACGGTCGATTTTAATCAGACTGGGGTCTATTGAGGTTTACTACGGCAATACGTGGGGGAACTTGGTCTTAAACACTATTTGAACACGTTTCTTGTCCCGATTGGTATATAAATGATATCTTTCGCCATTGTTGTCGTGCTATCTAGAGATAAACTGTCAGGAGATCAGGAGGGTGTGACATAATGCGTCAAAACGATCTTTGCTATGGATTATATAATTGAATGGCAGGACAGGACGATTGCGCCGAGCTTCATTATCTGAACAGTGATTTAAATCATTGTTAACTGTGATTTTCACAAAAGTTTTATAACGTTGTTCCCGTTTTTATGCCCATTTTTGCCATGAACACCTAATAACGAAACAATGATATTTTGATTGTCCAATTTAAGTTTTGTCCGAATTCTTGAAGTTCAATCATTGCTTTACAAATCAGATACAATCACTAAAATTGCAATATTCCACTACAAGACTTGTATAAATTATGCATTCCAAAAACGGGCTCGAATCTGTGTTATGTTTGTATCAAGCTCAGTGAGTTTAACCATTAGGTTCACGTTTTATTTCCTGAGTAGGACCATGAACGTGAATAATTATTCTTAATCTATCTCTCTATCTACTAAACATTTGTATAGCGCCAATATCCAGCTCAGAGAGCGCTGCTCAAAGGCGCTTTGGCTTTCCCTCGATCATTGGACATCAATCTTCATGACACTTCTTATACCAGCTCGACTCCCGAGGGAGCATACAACACGTTCAGTCATGTGACGCACAGCGTTAATGTCACTCTCTATCCTTACGAGGTACCCATTTACAGCTGGGTGGATTGGGACACATAGTCACAGTATTTTGTCCAAGTATAATGCACGTTGCTGTACCCGCAACTAGGTGTCTGCACGTTTTCATGTTGCCACCATCTGGTCATTTACCAATGGACTCGTGGGTTCTTTTAAGTGCACAGGGTTGTGTACTGTACACTAGGGGTTGTGACAACACTGAAAGAGTCTGCACAGAAAGTTGAATATCAAAGGCGGAATATCAAACAATGATATAAATGGATTGCTGAGTTGGGGGGGCCCAAACTTTTTTTGTGAGAGCGGGGGTTGCCTTTCCAAAACATATAAAAATGATTTATATGGATTCCTGTGTGGGGACCCAAATTTGGTTTAATGATATGTGAATTTTATGGATAAAAGATTATTTAAGTGTTGAATGATTGGTGATTTAATGTTGAATGATTGATGGATTGATGATTTTAATGTTGAATGATTGAGTTTTTTAAAAAAGTGTTGAATGATTGATGGTTTTTAGTGTTGAATGATTGATTGTTTAGTGTTGAATTATTGATTGTTTAGTGTTGAATTATTCATTTTTAATTGTTGAATTATTCATTGTTTAGTGTTGAATTATTTACAATGATTGATGAATAATTGATTTATGATTGATAGGTTATTGATTGATGATTGGTGAATGATTGTTACGGGCCCGTTCGTTTAAGTGTTGAAAGATTGATACATGATAATTTATAAGTGTTGAATGGTTGATTATAGAAGAAAATGATTGTTTTAGTGTTTGATAATTGGTAATTGTTTGATTGATCATGAATTGATAACGAATGATTGAAAATTGCTGATTAATGCTTGATGAATTAATGATTTATGACTCATAGTCGTAGATGGATGATTGATGGATTTCATGATGAAAGTAATTCATTGATGATTTATGACTCATAGAGTGATTAATGATAACTGATGATAATGATAATTTTGTTGTTGGTATCGATAATATAATAATAATTGACCTTATAACCTTGAAATAAATAGGAAGCATTCTCCAAATTCTGTAAGTTTATCTCCATCATTTCTTCTTGTTTTTCATTAACTCCTTTGGTCTCAGAAACTTAAATGGGCTCAAATGTCAATTTTACTCTGTGAATAGGTCAAAAAAGTTTTAATAGCTTAAATATTCATAACAGCTTTGATATACTCAGATATTTTCAGTCACGTGAAAAGATCAAAATTACTATGAGTAA
The DNA here is from genome assembly GCA_916613615.1 of Steromphala cineraria. Taxonomy (NCBI): domain Eukaryota; kingdom Metazoa; phylum Mollusca; class Gastropoda; order Trochida; family Trochidae; genus Steromphala; species Steromphala cineraria. The sequence continues at coordinate 12,767,983 of OU744728.1, forward strand.
ACGTTATAGGAATGCTTAAGGGGGAACTTTGTTACATAGTCTTTGTTCTCATCATATTAATGGTTTTGAGTTTTTAAATTTGGCCTAAATATCACAAACGTGAATGATGAACGTGAAACAAAAAGCTAAAATGGTCAAATACGTCTTCCAGGTAAGAATAGAAAAGTATAGCCTTAGCTCTGTACCTCATCTGGCTTTTTGCAGCTATTTTCTAGCCTTTATAGGTTAAAGACAACAGGGTCACAATATCTTTGAAAATAATGTATCTTGCAAAATGGAATTCACTTCAAAGGATCGCATTTTGTTCTGAAAATGGATATAATAAAGCTTAAAAGGTCCGAAGGGCATTGTCCTTATTAGGGGCAACAAATTCACAACAAATTCTAATATTTTTTTAAAGTAGGCTGTATACAACAAATCAGTTTTTTATGCCTTTTAAATAATATGGAAATAAATTTAGATTTTAAGGGCGTGGCCCCAGTGAAAAGCTCTCACTTATTCACATCAGCAGGTAGTTAAAACTTTTGCAAGATAAATTATCTATGAATGTGTAATTAAAAGGAAGAAAAAATAATTCCTTTAAAACGATTAAAAAAACCTAATTCATGGGGGTAATTCACGTGCATGTATGTTTCAAAATTATGTTTCACATTATATCAGACATATTAAATACAGACAAACTGACAGGCACGCAGACAAACCGATACATTTTGTTATTTGCCATATATAGTTCAAAGTCTCTTTCTTACAAAGATGAAACACACATCTTTCAATGATGTTTAAGATCAAATGTTTTTTAGGAAAAGTGTTTAAAGTATTAAAGGGACATTCCTGCCCATATGTCCGTTTCAGTGGTGATGGGGTAGACCCTTCTACTTTCCCTAACCCCTGAGCTTTTATGCCCAATCCCCTGGGAAGGTTGGGGTAATATCTAAATATCCTCGCATTTTCGAGGTAAAAAAAATCTGAACCCTTTCCCATTTACAATTCTAAAGGATAAAATGTTGGGGAAGGGGATTCCCTTTTTCTCCCATCCCAATCCAAATCCCCTCGCTCTCCCTCTCCCACATCCCCTCCCCCCTTTTCTTTAAAAAAATTGTCAACCGAAAATCTTACTGTTCAGGGAGGGGGGCCCGGCCCCCCCACCTCTAAAAGATGGGGGGGCCCGTTCATCTCATTTTTCCTTCCCCCTAAAATACAGAGTTAAAGTGACTTTTTCTATTAAAAAAAATCTTGAAAGGTGGGGGGGCAGGGCCCCCCCCCCCCCCCCCCCCCCCCCCCAGGTTCGGAAGTGGGGGGGCCGGGCCCCCCTGTGCCCCCCCCTGTTCCTACGCCTATGACTGGGTAACAACACCAATATTAGCACGAGTATTAATAAATCGATCAATATTAATTTAAACAAAATTAATTTCTAACAAAACGATTTAATGAAAGTTATGAATATTTTTGCATTTATCAACGAGTTTTGGTATATTTAAATTCATATCAAAAGACACGAGGGTGATATTATCACTGTCGTGTACCAGGTAAGGAGTGGACTAATAGCAAAGGCGGACGGGACAGGTCAACAGAGGTAGGTGTCTGCTTTCAGTGCTCCCTTCTCCTAATCGACGAGGTTAAGATGGTCACCTTTAACTGTGGTAATCAGGAATAGAATCTTAAATACATTCCCTATGAGTTTTGGTTCACAAACCATAAGAAATGTGCGTATTTAAGATGTCAAGTTGATGTTTATCTCACTTTCATTTTCGAAGCGGAGGGGAGACTTTTAAATGCCTTTTTTCATGCCCTCAACGACCTTGAATCTCATACATGTTGTCGCGCATATCAGTGCTTGGTTATAATAAAGATTTCTGTTCAATTTGAACTATTTTGGTTCAGAAACTACGAAGTTATTGACAAAATAACAAATCAACATGGCAGCGGAGTGGACTCGCCGAATAATCGGCGGAGTGGACCCAGAAAGTCGGGTAGGGAGGGGACATTTTTGGATATGGAGGGGACACATTTGGATAGGGAGGGGACATCACTTTTAAATTGTATGCTGTAGTTGAGACAATACCCATGGTAATACAAAAACTCCTTTGTAAAGTTAGCCAAATGAAATCCACAGAAGACGTAATATAGTTTCATAAGCATTATCATCAATCTTTTCGTTTTTGAAGTTGGTTTGATGTAGCTTGTGTGTAAAATAGTTACCGACCTCGACCTCTGGCTCAAGTTAAATGAACAAAACCTTTGAAATTTTCATTGGTGTGAGCGTTTGAGACCAACATATCCGACTCATTCATGCTGTTGTAAACAATATCCTTGTTTGCTTGTGATGTCCCACCAGTTGTACCCTAGGTTTAGTGGTAACAGCGTCGCTACACCATGATGTTGATTTGTGTATCGATTTTCTTACTTTCGCCTCTTTTTGGTAAGTACATTTGTAATATTTGATATCATTTGATCTACATCGTTGATTTTTAAGACTTCAATCTGTCATAATTATATGTGATTGCTTTTCTTTTTTTATACCCACGACCAACGGTCCGGGGTATCTAGTAATACCAACGATTCCGTCTGTGTGTGTCTGTGTGTGTGTCCGTCCGAGGACATTTTTTGTCCTACCTATTACGGGAAAACTATTTATCCGATTAATTTCAAATTTTGCACATGTCTTCTATCCTACTAGGAGGGGTGCAGTGCGAAGTTACAGCAAATTTCGTTAACATTTGAATTTTTTTATGAACTTTTTACAAATTTCCATGTTTTGAACTTAGTCATTTTCCAATATCAGATTTGTCCGACCTATTACTGGAAAACTATTCATCCCATTGATTTCAAATTTTGCACATGCCTTCTACCCTACCAGGAGGGGTGCAGTGCGAAGTACAACAAATTTCGTTAACATTTGAATTTTTTTACAAATTTCAATAAAATCAAGTAAAATCTTTTGCCGACCCGCTATATTATGCACGTAATCTTTTTAATGTACAATGTCATTTTAGCTTGCAACAAATTATATGCAACTTGAAATATACTAAAATATACCACATATCTACCTCCCAAATAACAGTTTGTGGATGATACGTCATTCAACACCATATTTGTCAGACAAATGTTTAGAAACAATTCTGTGCACGATTTAATTTAAAGTTTAATGTAGATAAACTATTAAGAGAATGTGGCAATGTTGAGACTTTTATGGATATAGGTTAAGAAACGACTCGACCACAAGTAAGTAAAGATTGGGTCTTTAATTGGTCACAAAAGCGATTTCAAACTATTTGGAATAAATTTCGGCGTTGATATGGATTGCATGAGCAAGTAGCTATGAAGAAAAGTTTCTCCAAATAAAACATTACACTAAATGAACATTTGGTCAGCAAGAAATTTCTTCTGTCCCAGTTGAACCAAATTTTCTCTGCCCTTCCATGCCCATATGAATCTGTTATTGAAAAGTTCAAGAAAGAATGTTCTACACTCTGTAGGAGAGGTGAACGGCAGGGAATATTTCATGTCCGGAAGTGAACTATTTGTCACGCGAGAGAGGAGCACGTTTTGTATTTTAAATGTAAGAACATTGTCAATATCTTAATATTTGGAAGCCAGATTGTCACCAAAATTCAGACTGTAAAATAAAAGACATGTATGCGTACTACCACCAAATATCGCCAAATTCTGTTTTGATACCAGCCCATGAGCCTCTAAAACAATGTCTGGTTGTCCTCTTCCCTAAATCTCCCCCTTTATCTTCCTCATATACATTCTTTCTCCTGCCCTCTATATCCCCTTCCCTCATTCTCTCCCTTTATCTCTCTCACATACATTCTTTCTCCTACCCTCTATATCCCCTTCCCTCATTCTCTCCCTTTATCTCTCTCACATACAGTCTTACTCATACCCTCCATCTCCCCTACCCTAAATCTCTGCCTTTATCTCTCTCACATACAGTCTTTCTCCAGCCTCTATCTCCTCTTCCCTAATTCTCGGCCTTTATCTCTCTCATATTTCTCTTTTTATTTCTCTTACATACATTTTTTGTCCTATCATTCATATCTCCTCTCTCACTCACCTCTCTTTCTTATACCCTGTCTTTTCTACCTTTATTACCCTTCTCTCACTCACCTCTTTCTTAAACCCTCTCTTTTCTACATTATTACCCTTCTCTCACTCACCTCTCTTTCTTATACCCTCTCTTTTCTACCTTTATTACCCTTCTCTCACTCACCTCTCTGTCTTATACCCTCTCTTTTCTACATTATTACCCTTCTCTCACTCACCTCTCTTTCTTATACCCTCTCTTTTCTACCTTTATTACCCTTCTCTCACTCACCTCTCTGTCTTATACCCTCTCTTTTCTACCTTTATTACCCTTCTCTCACTCACTTCCTTCTTATACCCTCTCTTTTCTACCTTTATTACCCTTCTCTCACTCACCTCTCTGTCATATACCCTCTCTTTTCTACCTTTATTACCCTTCTCTCACTCACCTCTCTGTCTTATACCCTCTCTTTTCTACCTTTATTACCCTTCTCTCACTCACCTCTCTGTCTTATACACTCTCTTTTCTACCTTTATTACCCTTCTCTCACTCACTTCCTTCTTATACCCTCTCTTTTCTACCATTATTACCCTTCTCTCACTCACCTCTCTTTCTTATACCCTCTCTTTTCTACCATTATTACCCTTCTCTCACTCACCTCTCTGTCTTATACCCTCTCTTTTCTACATTATTACCCTTCTCTCACTCACCTCTCTGTCTTATACCCTCTCTTTTCTACCTTTATTACCCTTCTCTCACTCACCTCTCTGTCTTATACCCTCTCTTTTCTACATTATTACCCTTCTCTCACTCACCTCTCTTTCTTATACCCTCTCTTTTCTACCTTTATTACCCTTCTCTCACTCACTTCCTTCTTATACCCTCTCTTTTCTACCTTTATTACCCTTCTCTCACTCACCTCTCTTTCTTATACCCTCTCTTTTCTACCTTTATTACCCTTCTCTCACTCACCTCTCTGTCTTATACCCTCTCTTTTCTACATTATTACCCTTCTCTCACTCACCTCTCTTTCTTATACCCTCTCTTTTCTACCTTTATTACCCTTCTCTCACTCACTTCCTTCTTATACCCTCTCTTTTCTACCTTTATTACCCTTCTCTCACTCACCTCTCTGTCTTATACCCTCTCTTTTCTACCTTTATTACCCTTCTCTCACTCACCTCTCTTTCTTATACCCTCTCTTTTCTACCTTTATTACCCTTCTCTCACTCACCTCTCTGTCTTATACCCTCTCTTTTCTACATTATTACCCTTCTCTCACTCACCTCTCTTTCTTATACCCTCTCTTTTCTACATTATTACCCTTCTCTCACTCACCTCTCTTTCTTATACCCTCTCTTTTCTACCTTTATTACCCTTCTCTCACTCACCTCTCTGTCTTATACCCTCTCTTTTCTACCTTTATTACCCTTCTCTCACTCACCTCTCTTTCTTATACCCTCTCTTTTCTACCTTTATTACCCTTCTCTCACTCACCTCTCTGTCTTATACCCTCTCTTTTCTACATTATTACCCTTCTCTCACTCACCTCTCTTTCTTATACCCTCTCTTTTCTACCTTTATTACCCTTCTCTCACTCACTTCCTTCTTATACCCTCTCTTTTCTACCTTTATTACCCTTCTCTCACTCACCTCTCTGTCATATACCCTCTCTTTTCTACCTTTATTACCCTTCTCTCACTCACCTCTCTGTCTTATACCCTCTCTTTTCTACCTTTATTACCCTTCTCTCACTCACCTCTCTGTCTTATACACTCTCTTTTCTACCTTTATTACCCTTCTCTCACTCACTTCCTTCTTATACCCTCTCTTTTCTACCATTATTACCCTTCTCTCACTCACCTCTCTTTCTTATACCCTCTCTTTTCTACCTTTATTACCCTTCTCTCACTCACCTCTTTCTTATACCCTTTTCTACCTTTATTACCCTTCTCTCACTCACTTCCTTCTTATACCCTCTCTTTTCTACCTTTATTACCCTTCTCTCACTCACCTCTCTGTCATATACCCTCTCTTTTCTACCTTTATTACCCTTCTCTCACTCACCTCTCTGTCTTATACCCTCTCTTTTCTACCTTTATTACCCTTCTCTCACTCACCTCTCTGTCTTATACACTCTCTTTTCTACCTTTATTACCCTTCTCTCACTCACTTCCTTCTTATACCCTCTCTTTTCTACCTTTATTACCCTTCTCTCACTCACCTCTCTTTCTTATACCCTCTCTTTTCTACCTTTATTACCCTTCTCTCACTCACCTCTTTCTTATACCCTTTTCTACCTTTATTACCCTTCTCTCACTCACCTCTTTCTTATACCCTTTTCTACCTTTATCCCCCATCTCCCACTTTTTCACCCTCTTATTCCTATCCTTTATTTCTCCCTCTCTCAATTTCTCACTTTTACATACATTCCCATTTCTATCCTTGATCTACTATTTGTCAATATTTCATTTGATAACCTCTTTCCTCAACCTTTTCTCCTCTTCTTTCTCCTTAGTCTCTATAACAAATCATCTGTTCCTCTGTTTCTCAATCCCTCACTTTATCTCTCTGATATCCTCCCTTTCTTCCCCTTTCTCCTTTTTCCCTCAATCTCTCACTTTATCTCTTTCATACCCTGTTATCTTATCCTCGTTCTTTATTACTTTGTTTCTAATTTTTGGCTATATAACCATATGGTACTAAAATGACCGACAACACGAACAATTAAAGTTCCTTTCTTTAAAGTCAAGATTACGATATAAGTATCTTCTGATACGTCCTACGTTGTAATTGTATATCAATTGAACAATACATAACTTACTCATTTCTTGAAATTGATGCCGTTTAGTTTCAGCAAACAAGGCGACAAATATCTCCAACAACCCGTTTGACAGCAGTGGAAGCCCCACTCGACTGGGAAGCTCCGGAGATCCCCGGAACCCTAGAACTTCTGCAGGTCACCGTGGTCCTAGAGATTCTGAACGCTCTGAAGATTACCGACTCCCTCGAGTGCCAAATGGTCTTGAAGGCCCTGAAAGCCCTAAAAGTCCTGAAAGTCCTAATGGTCACCGATTCCCTGGATATCCCGAAGGTCCAATAGACTCCGGAAGTCCTCCAGATGATAGAAGTCTTACTGTCCCCGAAGGTCACGGAAGCTCTGAAGGCCCTGAAGCCCCCGAAAGTTTTGAAGATCCTGAATCCCCCAAAGGTCTCGAAGGCCAGGGTAACACTAAAGGTCATGGAGGTCCGGAAAGTCTAAGAAGTCCTGGATTCCCGAAAAGTCATGGAGCTTCCGCAGCACTCAAAGTTCCTACAAGTCTTGGTGTCCCCGGAGGATCAAGAGGTTTTAGAGGCCCCGAAGTCCAAGAAGATCCCGAAGTTAATGGAGATCTAGAAGTTCCTGAGCGTTCAAAAGATCACCGACTCACTGTATCTCGAGGGGATCTCGGATTCTCTGAAGCTCCTAAAGGTCAAGGAGTCCCTGGGGATAATGAAAATGCCGGAGGTTCTGGTCGTAGTCTAAGCCGCCCCGAAAGTCACAGAAAGTCCGGAGGTCCTAGAGTTCCGGGAAGTCTCGAACATCATGGAGGAACCCAGGGTCATGGAAGTCTCGAAAGCTCAAAAGATGTCAGAAACCCTGGAGGTCCTGGAATTCCCAGAAATCTAGAAGTGTACCAAGCCCTCGAAGATTCTGCTGGTCCAAGAAGTCCTACACGTCCTGAAATCTTGAATAGTCCTAGAGGCCGAGATCCGAACGGTCCTAGAGGTGGATATACAAGAGGTCCTAGAGCTCCTAGAGCTCCTAGGAGTCCTGGAGGTAACGGGGGACGTGAAGGCAGTCACAGACGTTCTGTGGGAGCAATTGTACCACAACCTGTCGGCCTAAGGGGTAAGTAATTGCCACTGAATTTGCTTTAAATGCATTGCTTAATGCATTGCTTTACCTTGCTTAAAGCAAGGTTCTATGTGACTAGGTGATTATGAGATAACCATTATGAACGAATTGTCATTACGGGGAAAGTAAAACTTACCCAAGGTGTCTCAGGATTAACTTAGGATTTGCTTTCGCTGTTTTGTTACTTATGCTGAAAATCATTTTCATAACTAAAAGACCTAACCCATGAATTGCGAATATCCCCTGAGTATGTTTTACTAACTATTTTGATTAATCTATAAAATTACTCTAATGAATACACAAGTTATACCATTCTCTCCCCACAGAGGCAGCTCAGTGCGAGCAAGCTTCTGTTCTATTACGCCAAGACCCCTGGGTTCCGGTTTCACGAAATAAAACCGCCCCCGGTATAAAATCTCTCCCCGGCGATTTTGTACCGGTACAAAATATAACATTAGAGGATAAGTGGATCTGTAGTATAGACTATAATATACAAAGAAGGTAACATAACTGAATTTGCAAAAATATGGCATTCAATTGTTGGCGGTAAAACCCCGTGCGGTTGGCTGTGCACATGCTGCATACCCTGGTATCAATTAAAAGAAAGAAGTAAAAACGCTCAATACTTTTAACAAAACTGATATTCTAAAAGTTCTTTAATGTTGTCAAAAAGTAACAAAAGCAATGAGGCCAGATGACTATATATCAATGTACATACTTAGATATATTTATGATTCTTTACTAGGTTTAATATACATATTGAGATGCATTTAAAGGAAGCGATTCTTACTCGTTTTATTCTATGCAGGGTTAATGTACATGTACTTATATACATTAAATAGGGGCGATTCTTTACTTATACGTAGCATATTTAGATACATTTAAAGGGAGCGAATCTATTTATTGTTTGAAGTACATATAGTTATATACATTTAAATGGGGCTATTCTATTCTGGGTTTGATGTACATACTTATATACATTAAAAGGAGTGATTCTATACGGGTTTGAAGTACAGACCTAGACACAATTAAAGGGGTGATTCTATTCTGGGTTTGAAGTTCATATTTATCTCCTCTAAAAGAGTAGATTCTAGTCTTCCTTTGAAGTACATACCTAGATACATTCAAACGGGGCGATTCTATACTGGGTTTGATGTACATACCTAGATACATTTAAAGGGGACGATTCTAACCGAGTTTGATGTACATTCTTATATATATTTAAAGGGGCGATTCTATTCTTGGTTTTATGTACATACTTATATACATTAAAAGGGGGCGATTTTATTATGGGATTGGTGTACATACTTAAATACATTTAAAGTGGGCGATTCTATTCTGGGTTTGATGTACATACTTAGATACATTTAAAGGGGGCGATTCTATACCTGGTTTTTAAGTACATACCTAGATACAATTAAAGGGGGCGAGTTTATTCTTGGTTTGATGTACATACTTCGATACATTTAAAAGGGGCCATTCTATTCTGGGATTGATGTACATAGTTAAATACATTTCAAGGAAGCGATTCTTTACTCGTTTTTTTTTCTATTCCGGATTAAATGTACATGTACTTAATTATATACATTAAATGTGAACGATTCTTTACTTATACGTAGCATATTTAGATACATTTAAAGGGAGCGATTCTATTTATTATTATTCTATGTTGTGTTTGAAGTACATATGCTTATATACATTTAAATTGGGCTATTCTATTCTGGGGTTGATGTACATACTTATATACATTAAAAGGAGTGATTCTATACGGGTTTGAAGTACAGACCTAGACACAATTAAAGGGGTGATTCTATTCTGGGTTTGAAGTACTTCACTAGATACATTCAAAGGGGACGATTCCAACCGGGTTTGATGCACATACTTACCGGTATATATATTTAAAGGGGGCGATTCTATTTTTGGTTTGATGTACATACTTATATACATTTAAAGGGGGCGTTTCTATTATGGGATTGGTGTACATACTTAAATACATTTAAAGTGGGCGATTCTATTCTGGGTTTGATGTACATACTTATGTACATTTAAAGGGGGCGATTCAGAATCCATAATATAACCTATTCTTCGTTTGCAGTAAATGATTAAGATCAACATTCATTTTGAAGATTAAAACAGAAGTAAGCTAAGGGAGGAGATTTTATTCTGAGGGGGGCGAGAAATATTTCCGCCGGGGGCGGGGGTTGGGGGCGATTTTATACTGGAATAAAATCTCCGGGGGCAGATTTTAAACGGGAACGAATTTATACCGGGACACCGGCAGGTTGCCCTAGCGGCAAAAAGTTGTAACTAGAGTGTCTCCCTTATTTGCAGCCAATGAAAACACCTTTTGGATATCCATATGACTAAGGGAATTCTTTACGGTCGTATTGCGACATGGAACATATAATGCCTTTATGTTTATTTTCATTAACAGTGTGAGAGGGAAAATATTTGAAAATCAGATATGGATAAGGTTTTTCATTAGATCGAAGCTGTTTTATAATTGTGTAAATTATAATTTGTTTTATGATAAATTTTATTTAACTAATTAACCAAATTAAGACTAATAGAAGGACAAAAGCGATGTTTTGTAAAAGGAAGAGTTATCTCCCCACAACGATAGCTTTGCCGAACACACGGAGATGGCCGAGGTTTTGCGAATGACCACTTTTAAAACGGCGTCGCTGATTGCACAACTAACTTCGATTGCCTCCAATCAGATTTCTACCTTTCTATCCTATGTATCAGCCGTAATAGAACAGAGGCTAACTCGGGTATGACTCAGCTGCCTCTGAGCACGCTTGATCACTAACATTTGCATTTTAATAGTCCACGTATCACAGTTTCTCTAGTTTACGGGTATAAAGTGCCAGTCTTTCCACCTTGCCCGTCTGATTAGAAATGGAACAATATATTAGAAAGAGTAACTGCAAAAAAACATTAAACATTTTTTCATCTGCAATTTTAATTTCGTTCAGGTGAACCCATGAAGCTTTAGTGGCTGCCTTTTAACGAGATAAATGATTAACATCAGTATCAATCTTAAATTTTAAAATATTAATTGTCGAAATTCGATCTGTAATTACTGTAATGACCCACTCTAATCAGAGGAATCTAAGGGAAATGTTTGATAAACGACTCGATCTCTAGAGAGATTCAAACTTATTCTGCAATAATAATACTAGTGGCAAACAATTGTTGATGAAGGTGTTAAGATAAATAAATCAATAATCTCTGAAAAATATTATTTTTTAAACTTTGGGCACATAGATATTGGTGATTTTTGGTGTAAAAACAGTTAATACTATTGCTTCTTCAGTCATGATTTAAACCCGCAATGATATCATATAAAAATCATGAAATATCTTAAAGGGGCAGTAGCACGTTTTTTGAAAATTTCATCTATCAAAATTTTCACTGATAAAATGTCAGTAAATGTTAAATGTATTATTTTGACAGTTTCAAAAAATCTCATTACACAAGCCAAAAATCTATAGTTAGAGGACAAGACAAGAAGATTCACATAAAGTCCATTGGTGGCCATTATGTGCGAACACCTTTAAATTATTTTGTGTAAGAAAAAGGCTAAACTTTATGTTATTATTACTGCTCCATTTAGTTTAAATACATTGTCTTTCAATTGGAACCATTCATTTTCATTTTCCTGACATCATCTTATATCCCCCTAAAAACGTGCTACTGTCCCTTTAATTATCCTTATGTCGTGAGTGTTTAATACCATCATTTCATAAAGCTTGCCATTTTAGATACAACAGGAAGGCTGTGTATAGCTAGTCTTCAAATAGATAAAACACAATGTCAATCAAATGAAATATGAAGTCAAATAAAATCATTTCCGGTGATTGTTTTGACTTACTTTTGATATATCATAGATATATGGGCATTATTTCTTTTAAACAATAAACACAATCAGACTGGGAATATCCTGTTCATATACAATATTGAATCACGTGCTTCCTGTAAAAACAGGATTCCTCAAAATTTATCAAATGTAGGTATCTAATGTACTTAAACACTCTACCTCAAAAATTGGTTCTCGAACAATTACCGTAAATCCTTGAATAATAGCCGGGCGATTATTAATTTCAAATATCGTTTTTTTCCCTTTTTTTATTCAAGCAGGCGATTATTCATTTTTGATCTAGGATGTGTTCATGAAGTATTGAAATATCCAACAAAACATCATTTAAAAAACAACGTCCAGTAAATGTCAGGCTATTTACACAAACAAATGTTTGAAACCGCATCAAAATGCCTATATGAAGTGTAGTAAGCTTATGTTGATAACGTGGTTTACATTATAAAACTTAACCCGGCGATTATTCAAGAGGCGTTCACACTAAAATGGTAACATACCTATTTCGCTTGTAATGTGACACGGATAACTGGGTTGAACTACTGCTCAGCCAACCAAGCACTCAACTGGATACTTGGCATGGTGTGGATTGATTCTAGAGCGCCTGGCACACGACAGGGAGTTAGAATACAAGTATAATGTTCATGGAAATATCTGCTTTATAAATTAATATGTTTTCGAATAATAGATTTTATCTTTACTAGTTGGGTAAAAACCGAAGAAGGTTCCTTTTGAATCTTCTAGAATATGTTATGTAAAAAAACATCATCCTTTGTGTTGTATTCAATTCTTTTTACAATACTACATATTTTGTATAAGCCTTAAATGTTAAACCAGAGTTAATCTTTTTATGATTGTAAATCTTAATAACATTATATATTAATTAATTTTCTAGTGGAGAGGCCCCAGTAGGCGTTTTCACTTTTGCCTGATCCAGTTGACCCTTTATTTGTCAATAAGATATGATTAAACTGGGATAACTGGGTTGAAATACGGCTCAGTCCACCAAGCACTCAACTTGATACCTGTTGACCCTTTATTTGTCAATAAGATATGATTCAACTGGGATAACTGGGTTGAAATACGGAAAGTGAGGTTATGTTGATAACCAAAAAGCGTTTCACTTTTGCCTGATCCAGTTGACCCCTTATTTGCCAATAAGATATGATTAAACTGGGATAACTGGGTTGAAATACGGAAAGTGAGGTTATGTTGATAACCAAAAAGCGTTTCACTTTTGCCTGATCCAGTTGACCCCTTATTTGTCAATAAGATATGATTAAACTGGGATAACTGGGTTGAAATACGGAAAGTGAGGTTATGTTGATAACCAAAAAGCGTTTCACTTTTGCCTGATCCAGTTGACCCTTTATTTGTCAATAAGATATAATTAAACTAAACTAATCAGCTGGAAAATACAATGACACCGGTTACCTTGAGAATTTGAACGACATCCAAGTGTTTGGTATCTACTGAAAGCGAGAACAAACAATATTATGGATGTGAATAAAGAGCCACTTCGTGTATTTTCAGGGGTGAAATATACCAAACTTTACCAATAGTGATCTGATCGGGAAATATCGATTATTGCAAGAAAATATAGTTTCAAAACACATCAACATCAGGAAGTTCGAAACGTCTCATTTGATCGAAATCCGGACAATAACGCGCAACAATCACAAATGTAATTTGAAGTTTCTGAGACAGTCAGAATGACAATTAATAGTTGTTAATTTTTAATTCGGCTTCCACGAATTTGTGTGACTGTTAGAATATTTTACTTGAAAACAAGTTCTATCATATATAACTGGCAATAAGGGGATTTATTATGATTATGATATTTTTAATTTTATATTGAATTAAGCCATCTACGAGCAAAACACTTCATGATGAAAATCATGGAGTGGCTCTTAATGTCGCACAATTGAACCATGACACAAGATATAAAGTTTAGCAAAAACAAAGTTTAAGACAATAAAAAGCTAATAAAGCTCTTCTTGTTTGTCAGTGAGAGACCTTGGTATGCGCTACAAAAGATCAGCGGCGTCTTTGGCGAATTTCGGTCTTTACCCATTGACCTTTTTCGGATTGGATTCAATACTAGATGAGCTCACTGGTGACGGAAATAAGCATGCTGCCATCATGTCACAACTTGGTCACGTCACGGAGTCGCTCAGTGAAATAGAGGTACGTGGGATTTTGTAAAAGGAATATTAGAAACATAACCGTTGGACCATGGTCTTCTGCTTTTTGCTCATGACACTCAGGGATCACTTTGGACTGGGTTTTTGGAATATTTACCCATTGATGTCCTATCATCAATACTAATGTGGAGGACAAATCTCATTGCAAAAATCAAAACTATCATTTTGTCGTCTCAAACATCCCATTGCTTCCTCTGAAAATCCCATTATGTTAGGCCAAGGGACAGTCTAAGTTAACCTAGCCTCACTAATATCCGTTACACTGCTATACTGAGTCTAGAAAGGCTTGGTTTAGAGTCGCGTCAGCCCACGTGACCAAGTTGACCAATCAGAACTGATCTTACCAAGCCACAATAGTCTGCCTTCGCACGACGTTGGAGGGTCATAGGTCGCAGAAAGGTCGGCTGAACCGACCCTCAACCAGACCTTTCTACACTCAGTATAGCAGTGTAACGGATAATAGTGAGGCTAGGTTTACTTAGACTGGCCAAGGGAGGATTTTTCTCTCTTTCATACTTTGAACCAGGGTGATCCCTGGACACTGGTTAATATTGTTTTTTTTTCTCGTTTTGTAGATATTTGTCTAGGTTACCTCTGTTTCAATATTGCCATATTTATCTATTCTTTGAGAGGGAATTAAGCTGACAGTAAGTCATCACGTTGAATGGCATTCTGTTTCTAACAGCTGGACCTTTTGACGAGGTACTGCAGCTATGACCTGAAGGAACCCAACATTACCTTGCCGTTTTCCCACAGACTCAGTGTTCCTTTCTCCTTCCCAATTCACATATCAGACGGTTTTATAAGGGCTTCTACGGGTCAAACTATAGCTGCATACCATAAACTTGTTCACCTGCTCATGTTTTTAGTGCAAATTTCATGTAATTTGGGTTTCGTTTTGACGTTCATAGAGTAACTTCAGGACCACTTACAGAATCATCAATTGTCCATGTGTAAGACAACCATTCCCAAACCATATTTCGGGATCGTCTTGTCATTTGTGCTGAATATCGATATTTGGCATTGCTAAATAGACAGATGGGGTCATATTTGGGAAATTCTGATTTTCTTAAATTTCGAAAGCTATCTGTTGGGTATGACATACGAAAATTTCAACGCAATCAGAATCCTAACTTATACAGTGAAATTATATCATTATCAGTTTCGTTTTTACAATGATATGATGTCTCAAAGACGTTACAAATTACATGATATTTGCACTAGAATACGAAGGTACGTGAACAAACTTAAGATACCCAACTGTATTGACTCGCGTACTCGAGGGGTCAGATTAATCGCTGACCAAATTTTTTTAACTTTACCCATGAGCACTTATTATTAATGTTCACTGGTATGTAAATAGAGCATATTACATGGGTGTCCATGACATACTATGTTTATAACACAAGTGGCTAAATATCAGTATTTCCCGAACGAGAACGAGGGATATACTGATAGTTAGGCACGATTGACGTAAACATAATATGTCATGGACACGAATATGATATTCTGTTTATTACCGCAATCACAAAATTTGCAAAAATACTCAAAAACTACTTCTCAGAATAGGCGGACTAGCCGCCGTCGGCCAGTAAACTTGTGAACCATGACGTCAAAGCATTGTTTATAAGGTGACGTCACAATTAAAAAGTGATATTTTGCCATAGGGCAACATATGAAAAATATGAACCTCGATATGACTGCCCTCGTAGGTAAACCGTGTCCGATACAGGTATCACCCGTCCAGCGTCCGTCCGCCTGTCAGTCCGTCCGTAATCACCACTCAAAACTATATGACCTAGCTCGTTGCAACTTGGTACATGGTTTAACCTTCATGTGCAGATGTGCCTTTTGAGGTTTTCAATTTAAATAGCTTTTAGTTTCGATGGTTTCCAGTAAAACGAAATTTGGAATTTCGTTTTTGGAACTCCAAAACCATTTGACTTAGCTCATTGAAGCATGGATCAGTTGTGAAATGTGAAAATGTGCCTTTTGTGATGTTCAACTTTGAATAGTAATGTTTGGTGGTTCAATCGAAAAGCAAATTATAATATAAGTTTGCCAGATGCCTCCTTAATCTTTATCAATTATACATAATTCTAATATAAATATTCTGTTTTATTAGAGACCGGTACAGGATAGTGAAATATTTATCATTTACTTTCATTAACTAGGGTAAACCAATATAAAATAACTTTTATTCTAAATATTTCAGGCTGATCTACAGAAAATAAGAATGTTTATTGAAAATGTGGAACACAGACAGACTTTGATCAAAGCAATGGATGTTGAACATAAGCTCAAAGTCCTGACAGAGAATTACAAGAATGTCATCGACGCTATCAGAGATTTTCGACCAAATAATTCAGAAGCCACGTATCAGCGGACGCGTCTTAAAGAGGACATACGGAAACTTACTAAAAAACTAAAGGATACCCCCGTTCTATTGACAGAATTCCACTTGATGATTACCGGAGAGAGCATGGTTGCTTCAGGACGACTTGCAGGTCTTGCTTGTGAATACGTTGAAAGTTGCCTGGTTGATCTGAGAGAAGCTTCTGCCGAGGACTATGATGTTTTGCAGACAATGAACAAGGTAAAGAGGTACAAAAACAGTCTCATGGGATTTCAGGTGGCAACATTCCAGCTCTACAACACCACATGTGCTGAATATAACCTAACGTGTCAGGAGAACTTAAGGAAGCTGGATGAAAATCTAGGAAAGCAAGAAGAGCACTTCAAGAAATGCATACCGTTTTTGTTTCAAACGACAAACTTGAAAGGCGAAGATGGATATGTTAAGATTGCACATGAAACAAATCATCAAGTTTTATACACAAAACAATTTCGATCAATTGTAAAAGAAATACCATCATTTGAAAAAGATGAAACGTCTGATCAGGAGTCCGTGAGAATAGGCACCCCAGAAGATGCTGGTCTCAGATGTCCAGTGGTGGGCGCTCCTGATGAATTGTGGTCTTTTATCAGTGTTAATACTAGTTAGTCCTGGGGCTGAGGGGGGTCCTGTGTGCAAAAATATGTCCCCGAAGTTTGACGCTTGATTCCCGTAGGACACCCTTAGCAGGTCGAAAAATACTTGGGTAGACATTCCAAATGTGGGGCAGGAAGCTGCAATTCAAGATGGCGTCCAAGATGGCCGCCGTATCCTTATAAACCATATAAATCAATCTGGATCTGTCCTAGAATGTTGAATTTGGTGTCTTTACCCAGGTTTTCGGGGTCAAGGAATCCAATGGAATCATTTTGAAAGAGCAAAAAGTAATAGATAATGGTGAATTTCAAGATGGTCGTCAAAAAAGCGCCAAATCCTTTCGGCCAGCACATCATGGTTCCTAATTGACATAGGAGAGTAAACTTAGTGTCCTTTCTGGGGTTTTAGGGGTCAATGATTACGGTCAGACCATTCACTAAATGGATAATTGTTTAATTCAATGCAAAGCATCTATTTTATCAGTATATTGGTATGTAGACGTGTCTAGAATGCATACATTTACACCAACAATGGTGTATCTGAACACTTTTTGTTTATCTAAGTATCCCTGCAATATATGTTGAATTACCCTTAAAACATGTTTACATTGAAATATAATCAAATAACATCGCGACCACTACTTTACACACTTTAATTTGTACCTGTTATACATTGCAAGCATTTGCAATTGCATTATAAAATGTGATGTTGACCAATTCAGTTTGATTACTAGACTAGTAGTAAAATTTGCTGTTTATCATCTAACATCTTGAAAAGGCAATAGTTTGGTTGATGATTCTTTATCGAAGCAAATTTATTTCAGGGTCCTAACTAACATAAGTTCGTTAGTTACATGAGCACATTGCCTTTTTTCTGGTAACAATGTCTACTCTCTGTGATGATTTCAATCTTGATAAGTTCCTATCAGCTAAGTTTCCATGTCTTTTTGCAAGCATTAAGAGAATATGGCAAAGCTATCATGTATAAGAATCAGCTGGATGTCAGGAGGAATGAAGATGTATCACAGCCAAACAACTTCTATGTTCCTCTCCCTTGAGGTGTGTGAAGATCCCATCCTTCGCCTTTCCTGTAGTGCATTTCTGTACTTCACCTCAAATAAGTCGATCATCGCATAAATGTATCTGAATGAAGTTTAATGCTTCAAGCTTGTTTTCAGAAGCAGTTTTGCAGAGTATTGCATGTTCTCTTTAAAGGGGCAGTAGCACGTTTTTTGACAATTTTATATTTTCAATTTTCCACTGATAATTGTACGTTAATGCTAAATGTACTACTTTGATAGTGTCAAAAATTTCATAACACAAACCAATTATCAATAGTCGGAGAACAAATTATTAGGATTCCCATAAAATCCATTGGCAGCCATTTTTGTGTGAACACCTTTAATTCATTTTATTAAGAAAGGGAATCGCATGACTTAACTTGACATTATTTTTTTTATTCATTATTGCTTCATTAAGTTTAGATACATTGTCTTTAGATTGGAATCATTTATTTTCATTTTCCTGACATCACCTTATATGCCCCCTAAAAACGTGCTACTGCCCCTTTAAGCGACTCTCTCTCCATCAACCATATCGCCTTAATACACCTTAGACCGTGATCATGTTCAATGTAGTGTCTGAGTAAAAAAGATAAAGATAATCAAATCAAATTTCATCACCTTTTCGGTCTTTGCTTTCATAGATATCTTGTCACAATTATGTGACAATCCGTTGACGTGCGCTATATTGGTCTCTTCTATTATTAACCAAAGCCATTGCTTCCCGTCTTTGAGTATCAAGAGGATATATGCTGCACATCCATTTGCAATAGTAGATCCATCACACAGAATAAATTAACTAGCTGATTAAACAGCTTTGGACAGACGTAGACATTCATTTGTAAATTTGTAATCCTCCATCCTTAACATTGACTGAGAAAAATTAGTCAAGTTTATTTAATTTTTTTGAATTAGATCACCGTTTTAGAGCTTTAATTACTTCACAAGTACTCCGTTGCTAGGGTGTAAATTGATTAAGGAATACATTCATGGCTGCCTTTTACACCATCATCATCATCATCGTCGGTAGTCCTGGTGGTACGCTGCTACATGATAGATAATCAAATGTTCTTCTAGACTTACCCCACCTCCAAATAATCTGATGATATTCTTGGTTTTGGGCAACACTATTCCAATTTTGTTGTGTTTTTCTCTTTTGTACTGAACTGTCACATTAACTTTAACCCATCTTTAAATCAGTCTAATACAAGCTTGTCTGTCAGAGATGTTTGCTTTATCTTCAATGAGTGTATTAAATCATCCACAAAACTTTACTCAGTAAGTATTCTGCATCTCTTGAACTGTCCATCTTGAGTTCTGGAGCTGGAGCGGATGTAATGTAGACTTTGCTTTTCTGTCTATGGATTCCACCATAAGATTTGATAAAATTGATGTTCCATGGCTTCCAAGTGTATTAAATTGAACATCCCTTTAGGTATGCAAATAATACGACGTCCTCCTCATGCCATCTCAGTACGAGACCGACCATGATGCAACCAAGTAGCAACCGTGCCTTTTAGCAAATAAACTGTTTATGCAAATGCCTTCGAAATACAATTATAATTAATCTAAAAACATCCTGCTACATCAGCGTATAAGTCTCACATCGATGTGTTGTGGCATAACGCAGAGACTTATACGCTGATGTAGCAGGATGAACTAAAACTAGAACTAGTATTGACTGTAAATATTAATTCTGAAATGGTTTATGAAGAAATAAGTGCCAATGCAATCTTCGACTTTAACTTTGAAAAGCATGATCCCAACGTTAATTTCAGCGATGTCTGCAATATCTTTGGTGTTCAGAGTTTTTTGAGCCTTTGAGGTCCTTCATGAGCCTTCGTTTAAAGTTCGTGGTATGAAATATATATGCAAATATAGAACGTCGGAATGTCGGTCATTTGTGTTGACTGTCTATGCCACTAGGCTTTTTTCACCTTTGTGGTGCATCAACATAGTTATAGGCTACTCAACTTGAAGGTCTGTATACAGATATGAACCATATCTGGCACAGCGAATGTTCAGACTAAATGTCTGAGCCCAAACTTCACATAAAAGTCACCAAGCGTACTCTCATAGTTCAACTACGAACCTTGATGTCAAACAGAATGGGTCATTATCACATTGTAATATAAGGCTGGCGATGTGGTATTAGGTGCGGATGTATTTTTTTAAAGAAGCATTTCTCAGCAATGATCTCGTTGTAATTTTATTACTATTGCATGTAAAACATGTTTGAAGAGTGATTTTACATAAATTGCAAGGATACTAAAGGCAAAATGTGTTCAGATACACCATTGCTGCACGTCTACATACCAATATACTGATAAAATAGATGCTTTGCATTGAATTAAACAATTATCCATTTAGTGAATGGTCTGACCGTAATCATTGACCCCTAAAACCCCAGAAAGGACACTAAGTTTACTCTCCTATGTCAATTAGGAACCATGATATGCTGGCCGAAAGGATTTGGCGCTTTTTTGACGGCCATCTTGAAATTCACCATTATCTATTACTTTTTGCTCTTTCAAAATGATTCCATTGGATTCCTTGACCCCGAAAACCTAGGTAAAGACACCAAATTCAACATTCTAGGACAGATCCAGATTGATTTATATGGTTTATAAGGATACGGCGGCCATCTTGGACGCCATCTTGAATTGCAGCTTCCTGCCCCACATTTGGAATGTCTACCCAAGTTTTTTTCGACCTGCTAAGGGTGTCCTACAGGAATCAAGCGTCAAACTTCGGGGACATATTTTTGCACACAGGACCCCCCTCAGCCCCAGGACTAAGTGGCAAAGGGGGATATATCATCAAACAAAAGAACAACTGCTACCTGAGTTATGACGAGAACTTCATAAGAACGAAAACCTATAACGAAAACTTTTGGAGCTCTGTACTAAGTTATTTGGACGAAATTGACGCTAACGAGTTCCTCATCTGTCGCCCCGAACAGACCGACGCAGTTCGATTCCTGATCAGTGCAGACGAAGCCGGCGAGAAGAGCACCTATACACTGAGGACCGGAGGCAAATTTCTGAACGTCCATAGAGAGAAGACAACCTTCAACGAAAGGATATTTGTTCTCTTCCTTGAGGATGAAATGTCGAACTCCTGGAAAATCCTCCCTGAAGACTCCCCAAACATCAAATGTGACAGTAAGTGCCTATATATTCAAATCGATATTGTTAACATTGTGAATGATTTCAAAACTCAATTAATTTGTTCAATTCAAATGTGTCTAGCAACAACTGTCAGGTGCTTTGATAACATTAATCACATGCAATCTAGTACATGCAATTTTTTCACTATTGATTGTAAGGATCAAAAAGAAATTACACTTTGAAAATCACCCTTTCTTTGACAAAAGACTCATTTGTTCAATTATATCAATGTGGAAAACAGAACACGCCGTTATTATTTTGGCTACCGCATCTGAGGCACGGGGTGGCAATGTTATGTCATACAAAGTTATAGGCATTCAAATCACTACACCGGAGCATGAGTGAATTATTTTACAAATCGTTGAACAATACTACACAAGATCGAATATGATTATAGTCCGCATATCTTTAAAACTGGTTATTTATGTATATTTTGGATTTCAGGATTTAATGAATTTTTTACTTTTTGCAAAATGTAAAATGATATGGCATTTGTTGTTCATTTCATTGTCGTTATCACTGTGAGTTTTTAGTCAATGAAACTAGGTTTTTGAGATAGGAGGCTCATGAACCCAAATAAAATGTAGGTTAAGAGACACAGAGTATGTTGATAGGATTTTGACCACTTTTCAGTCAAAAATTGAGCACACCTTTTGCGGCAGCGAAGGCCGGTAGAGAGTGTAAAGAAATATGACCCCTTCGTCAAGGCCGTTCAGCATGACATGACCTTCAACTTTGGGTCACTTTGCCTGCTCACACCAACACTTTAGCAGTAATTCCAAATCCCAGAAAATTTACACACATACTAAAGAGTCAGATCTTTCATTTGCACCATCACATGTCACAATAAAGTGTCTACAAGTATTTTAAAAAAATTATCCACTAGGAACTACTTTGTCTCTGAATTGTTTCCGGGTTGTGGTCAAAGTTAGGCTATGGAATTGTGGGCTGTGTCCATATTTTCATCAGGAGTACAAGCACATTCGGTAAACTCACAAAGAGGGGAGGCTGAGTGGGTGAAAGTATGGGTGATGAGTATAAATAATGACGTTTAAAAAGGTGCTTTTATTTACATACTCTTGTATACCACTCACCGTAGCCTTAGCCGTTGCTAACGGAACCTTAGAACAGGGTTAAATAGCTCTCCCGAGCAGTTATGCGGTTTGACGACGAGAGACTGCGGTTCCCTATTAACTCCAGGGAGAGAGGATGAAAGACCAGCCGCATCGGAAACCCTATGGCTAGGATCTCTTTCCATGCTACAAAAGGTGGGACGGACTCAAAGAGGACCGCAGGGGCCGCCAATCAAGTCAATAAACAACAAAATTCAACGAAAGAGATACAATAAATTTATGGTCGATAAAACACTTAACAGGTAGGAGGGAACCCCCTGAAGTGAGGCGCTCTTGGGGACCCTCTGTTAGGCGAATGCTTGCATTGCCACCTTTGGCACCGTGTAACTCCTCCAGATCTTCCGTACAGACGTCTTCAAGGAAGTGTTTGGCAAACAGCAGATTAGACCTCCGAAAGCAGCTGGCAAGATATCCACCACAGGAAGGATATTATGCATGACCATAGTGACGGAGGTTCAACTGCCTGTTGCTTTTAGGCGTTCAAGAAAGTCGATTGGAAATGAACTCCCAACTGTTGTTTGTCAATCTCCTTTGGCAATGAATCTGGATGACGGTTTGAGACACCATTCTTCTATTGTTGTCAATCTCCTTGACACTCCTCTGTGAATGACGCAAAAAGAGACTATGTATACCCAGCCGAAAAGATCTTGTGTGTTCCCAATAGATGCAAAGCACACTGACTGGACAAAGTCTCCTCGTCCGTAGGTTCGATTTCTGGGGAGATAAAAGCTAAGGTGCCGCGCTCATTGGCGGACTGGTTCTTGCAAACAATGAGTGGCTGAGCCCACATATCCCACCTTAAATCAGAACAGGTATGTCTGCAGAGCATGTAACTCTGATTGGAAACATCTGAGTTTGGGTTTGTCTTTCGAAGAACAGACATGATTGCTGCTAAATTGTGTTTATAGAAGACGCTTTGACCCCCCTTTGGGTACGCAGGAAAACCAGAAATTCAGCGACCTGGAGAACAGTCAAGGACTTTACAGTGTTACATATGATGTACGGAGCTCAAGACCCGAATTCTCAAATCTATTTTAGCCCTCAGAGGTGCTTTCTTGTTACATCAACCTCTTGCGACTCCCACAGGTTGACATAGCTTGACGTCGATACAGACATGTGACCTAGTCGGCCAATCAGGAAGATATGATGCACTCTTATAATACAAGACAAAGATGTCGATGACTTTGTTGTTTTTTTTGCATGCGGGTATCTTATTTATGTTGATTAACGTCATGCTTGATCTTGAGTCATGTTTTTTAAGACGTTTACTGATAAACTTGATGATATTATGAAATTTATACCCTGAACACTAACGAGGAACAAGGTCTATAAATCTGAAAAAACTATTTGCATTCTTCTTATCTTTGAACACACACAGCAAGTCAACTTATCATTAAATATTGATACCCTGAAAATACAGAGCAATTTTGTTCCCAGATCTTAAATAAGACAGGAGCAATAGCTCAAGGAAATAGTATTGCATGTTTCTCAATGTATTGATACCCTGAAGACACGCGCAAATATTGGTCATCCTGTAGAGTCCCTATTTCAACTTCCGATTACAATTTAGTAACAACCGAGACCCGCTCTCATTACCACCTATGGCCGCAACCAGAGCGCGCCAGTGTTATTGTGACATGCAATCACAAAGTTGTATAAATGATTGAACCAACAACATGGTTACAGAAGTTAAGTACTAGAACATAACTGACATTTGAACAGCGTCTTGCTTAGGGTTTTGTAAGAGCCTCAAGTCCAGTAGCGATGCAAGAAACGGTAATGGAGATGTCATCACTCATGTCACAGAGGCTACTGCCTGGGTATCATCCATGGTCATCGCAAAGAAGACAGATACCAACATGGTACAAGTTTGTAAAGACCTAATGGCCATCAAGAGACAGCTATCCCCGATAAGGACAGTGGAGGAGATTACGGCAAGAATTCCTGAAGTCAAGTGGTTCACAAAACTTGACACATCTCAAGATTTATTGCAGATCCTGTCTCACACAGCCCATCATTGTTTACCATATTCAACACTCGATACGGATGGTACCTCAGAATGCCATTTGCAATTATATCAGCCAGCAAGGTGTTTCAGAAATACATGGTGTTTCAGAAATCAGTGGTCTACCTTGTGAAGGAATTATGGACGACCTATTGGTGTGGGAAGGAACAGAATAGCAGCATGACAGGAACGTCATCAAATTGCCAAACAAATAGAACTGAAGTTTAATGACAACAACTTCCATTTAAAGGTGAATGCTGTCATCTACACTTGCTTGCAAATGAAGGCGTCAAAGCCGACTCTGAGGAGGACAGAGCCACTGTCAACATGCTAGAGCCGGACAGATTGGCTGTTGTTCTACCCAGATATCTAGGAATGGTCACGTACCTTGCGAAGTTCATACCTTGTCTACGAGACTTGCTACAAAAAGAAAATGCATGGTCATGGTCACACAAGTGTAACAGGCAACAGAAGCAGTCAAGAAAAAGATCAGCAATTCAACCATGTTGAAGTTCTACAACCTTACAGAACCAATAACATTTGAAGCTTCAAAAGAGGATTGGGCGCCGCAGTTTTACAACAGGGCATAGATTGAGAAAAACACTTGCAATACTCTTAGGCTGTGAGTAATCCATGAGTACATATATTGACGAAAATTTACAGTGGAAACAGACAACCAGCCACTCATCACCCTTTTCAAGAAACTTTTTTTGCTGCGCCCGCAATATTACAGAGCATGCTGTTGAAGCTCCAGCAGTCGTCGATCGACTTGATCTACAAGAAAGGAATGAGCCTTTCCCGAGCATACCTCAGTGACAAGTCAAACCAGGAAGATGAATTCGAAGTGATGACAGTCTCACCTTTGTCAGAACAAGAGAATGGAGCAATGCCAGATGAAAACAGAGAGAGATTCACTCATGCAGCAGATGAACCGTTACATTCAACATGGATGTCCAGAGTACAAGAGAGATGTCAGAGCATACTACACGCTAAGAGGTGAAATGGTATAGTATGAATCAGAGTTGAGAAGATTTTTTGTACCAACCAGTCTCAGAAGAGAATGCATGGAGCAGGTTCACAGAGGACACAGCTCAGCACAAGCATCGAAGACCCAAGCTAGGGAATACCTCTATTTGTCAGAGCTCAACCAAGACATTGAAAGGTGTGTCTCAATGTGTGACATGTGCAATTCATGAAAACTCTCCTCAAACAGCGTAGAGTTCCACAGGGACAATGAAAAGCCCTGGTATAGAACTGTTTAATTCAAAGCGAAAGATTATCTAGTAATGGTGGAGTCGTACTTGTAAGATTTGAAATCCGAAACACTAAACTAAATAACGGGCCATAATTCAGTGCAAGTTAATTCTCAAAATTGCCCACAACCTTGGCGTTCCAATACAAGACCAGCAGTCACAAAAACCTACGGAGTAATGGACTAGCAGAGACAGCGGTCAGATCAGACAAAATTTACTGTGAGAGTGTGACATAGACAAGACGGATCCATATCCTGCCATACTCAACAGAAGTAATACTTGGATCACTGGCACAGAGATTTATGGCAAGACGCACCCAGATTCCACTTTCAATATCCTCGATCACTGACAGATCCATGGACAATTCAAAACCGACTAAGGCAGGTTGATGAAAAAAAAAAGAAGAAATATCAGTATGACAAATCTTTGGGACAATATATACCCAGAGACAAGGCCCGACTAGTCAAAGAAAGGATACAATAGAACATTTATTGTGGAAAACGCACACAATCTCCAAGATCATGTATTGTCGAACCTGAAGGAGGCACGTGCCATAGACATAGAAGAAATTTTCTACTTATTCACATTTAATTTACAAGAATGCCTGAGTAGCGAGACCTGCAGCTAAACAGTCAAGCCTTCACTGTCCAAGTAACAAACAACGAGAAACCACCTAGAAGACAGACAACAAATGACACAGCAGAGGACTCAAAAATCACCTTGACAGCAGTCCCATGACAAGCTGCCACCTGTAAGAAGCCCTAAGCACTCGTCAACACCCGCAAGAGACTCGCTGCTGAGAACAACGAGTGGAAGAATAGTTCATCCTAACCCACGATATGCACTGTAAACAGAGGCAGTTATATTTCAGAGATTGTGTTTAATTTAGTGTTCCAGTTCAGCTTCAGAGTGTGCACCCTTCTAGTATTGGGAGAGAGACAGTGGTCAGTTCAAGTTTAATAATTTATATAGCATTGGACTACTAAGAGTTTTCATCATATTTTAATCAAATGAGTGCTCGGATTTCTATTTTCTAGGAGGACTTTCACTCACGGATCACATCTCATCCCAATCTATATTATATATCAATTGTTATCACCTCAGAGACTCTAAAGGAAGTTTAAATTATAAATATTGTTAAATCGGTATTCCAACTCCGGTTTCGATTATAGTAAGAACCAAACCTCGCTCTCATCACCACCAATGGTAGCATCCGGGGGACGTATGTAGCGACCCGAAACGGCTCTCGACATAAAGGGGGGAAATCAGTCCAAGGTTTACACTCAACTCATTTCAATAATTTGCTGCGGAGACTTTTAGTGTTATCATGACATGTAATCACGAAGTTATATTAATGATTGAACCAACAACCAGTGTCGGTCAAACATAATTTAACACATCTTCAATACTTCCTGAGAAAAGCTGTTCCCTTCAACTCTGACAGATGTACGGGCAAAGCTAAACCTTTTCACTACGGGGGAGAGGATAAAACCATGCTCACTAGACAGAAAGAAAGTCATACACTGATCAATTCCCTCACTAAACATCTTTCACTAAGAAATCTTGCGACCAAGCAAAACTTATCCCAAATACATGTAACTGGTCCCGTAGAATCATCAAGATAACTGCTACTTAAAGGGGCAGTAGCACGTTTTTTTTGAAAATTCTATATTCATTTTCAATATTTCACAGACAATTGAACGTTTATGCTAAATATATTATTTCAATAGTATCCATATTCTCATTACACAAACCAATCATCCATACTTAGGGAACAAATTATAAAGATTCAGACCACTAGAAATAGACTGATGTTCTGCGCATCCTACATGGCGGATGACTTCAGACCACTAGAAATAGACTGATGTTCTGCGCATCCTACATGGCGGATGACTTCAGACCACTAGAAATAGACTGATTATCTGCGCATCCTACATGGCGGATGACTTCAGACCACTAGAAATAGACTGATGTTCTGCGCATCCTACATGGCGGATGACTTCAGACCACTAGAAATAGACTGATTATCTGCGCATCCTACATGGCGGATGACTTCAGACCACTAGAAATAGACTGATGTTCTGCGCATCCTACATGGCGGATGACTTCAGACCACTAGAAGTAGACTGATTATCTGCGCATCCTACATGGCGGATGACTTCAGACCACTAGAAATAGACTGATTATCTGCGCATCCTACATGGCGGATGACTTCAGACCACTAGAAGTAGACTGATTATCTGCGCATCCTACATGGCGGATGACTTCAGACCACTAGAAGTAGACTGATTATCTGCGCATCCTACATGGCGGATGACTTCAGACCACTAGAAGTAGACTGATTATCTGCGCATCCTACATGGCGGATGACTTCAGACCACTAGAAGTAGACTGATTATCTGCGCATCCTACATGGCGGATGACTTCAGACCACTAGAAATAGACTGATTATCTGCGCATCCTACATGGCGGATGACTTCAGACCACTAGAAATAGACTGATTATCTGCACATCCAACATGGCGGCAGCATTTTCAATGAGGAAAAGGTTTGGTTTGTTTAGGCAAGCCTTCCGGGCCTACATGAAGTGATATAGAGAAATAGAGGTATTATTTTACCAGTGTGTGTTCTAAAAGTAGTCGTAATGAGTTTTAGTGAACACATTTTCATCGGCTCCACCCAATATTTAATTGAATTTGAGGTATCTCCTACAGTAGAAACCGAACAGCCATAAACAGCCATTTTGGAGGGGATGTGTTATCATATTCCCTTAATAACAATATCTGATGTGGGTTGTTTAATATTTAAAGTTCCCATAACCACAAACATATTTGACGATTTTCTTTGGAATATATGAAAATTTGATGACTATATTGTATAGTGCGTCAAAGGTTGCTACTCAAATATGTTCAGGTTGGTAATGAAAGATGAAAGCCACTTTTGATTGGCCGCTTAGATCTATCCACAGTGAATGCATGACTGGTCACGCCCCCTTTTTGTGACGACATAAACAGAATCAGCCTCGTTATCTATACTTCCATGGTAACAATACCACAGAAAAGAACCCAATGATTAACGGGTTTCAGAAAATGTTCTCCACTCAGTTAGATAAATCATTTGACGATGTTACGCTACTAAGCATATGGTGTAGAAAATATATATCCACATCAATGGCAATTAAATAATTATTAGGCAGTATTTCAGTTGAAATTATGATGCGTAATTCAGTATAGTCTGTTTATTACGTCACACCTGCGCGAGTTTTATGGCCCTTCACCAAGATGGATTTTTCACAGCCGATAATTACGCTGTCTTAATGAAAGGCTACTTAAAGGTGTTTTTTGGACAAATTAACAACAATCAAGTCCAGTCTTTATTTTTTTTAAAAATCTTTGAACAAAAATCGAGAAGTGGTATTGTCGGGGTTAGTGGATGTTTAAGAGTCGCTCCAGAATCAGTAGATATTTACTTTTTTTTCAGTCTTATCGACGTTAATGTAATTACTTGTCGGTTTATAACTCAGATAAAACACCGATACGACATCGACCGGATTTATTAAACAGACCCAATAGGTCTGTTATAAGTTAACCCCCTCCTGTAAAATGAAACAAGTATCTGATAATGATAACATGCAATACTAACCAATTTATTATCAACAAAACTAGAGTCATTTTGTGGATTCATAGTTTCATACGTTCGTCTAAGAACTACTCTCAATTTGAAAAATGACAAATGGTAAGACTTCACATCTCGTGTATGCCACAGGCCTCATAGGAAGCCCTGCACTAAACGTCCCGTTGCTCTTTACTGTATCATCCTTGGGAAATAACTATCTTTAAATTTGTTTTCAAAAAGAATTAAATTACCAGGACAATTTTATTCGTACCAGCTGTCCGACTCTGTCCGGTCTACCTTTTACTATTACTTCTATTATTAAATGTTTGCGTTCAAATGATCCTTCCAAAGCATGCGTAATTTATTAATGTTATACATCATTAATAAGCTTTGTAAAATTTCTATTTTTATAAACTCTTTAGGCAAATAACTTCAAATCACTTAATTTGTTGTTTATGTTTCAGATTCCACGAAGACCGAGGATGCTGACAGCCGTTCTAAGTTGATTATTACTATAACCCCAAGTGTGGCTGCAGTTGTAGGTATAATTGCGGTAGTTTATGTTGCACACAAATATCACCTTACAGAATGTTGCGAACTATGATTGTCTGCAACAACAACAACAACAACAACAACAACAACAATAACAACAACAACAATAATAATAATTATAATAAAAATAATAGTTATAATAGTAATAGTAATAATAGTAATAGTGATGATGATATAAGAGAATGTTCCTCTGTTGGTGCAACAAAGAAGAAACAACCGTCTCTGAGTGTGTATGTAGACTGTATGATAACTTCACAAAAGAAGAAACAACCGCCTCTGAAAATTAAGAGAATTATCTACTCAGTTTTTATGGTAAATACTCTGAATTTGACTGTTTGAATTACGTTTTTTACTTTCTGTTTGAACATGTATTAATAATTGTACCATGTTGGAACTTCATTATTCTATTCATGCTTGATTATTGATAAACCTTCATTGCAATTATAAAGTATATCATGTATCATCTTCCCACGGCAAGGTGAAAACGTATCGGGCAACTCCTCGTTTAGACCTTGCCATCACAAGATAGAAAATCGGTGATCCGGAGCAGCGACACCTATCGTGATCACGAGTTACGCCCATTACCATCTCTTTCAACGATAGCCAATGAAATTGCCGTTTACAATCGGAACAAATTCAAAGTACTAACAGACGATCTTTTCGAAAACTATCCTAGTGAAATTTAATTTTAAACTTCAGTCCGCATGGTTGTTTTCCTGTTTTTGGTGAGCACCGAGAATGCAGAGAAAATAAACATTAATGTATCACTCAAATAAAGTGTTTCTCTCCCCTGTAAAACGCATACAAAGGTATTTCTTTCGTATCGGTTCATATAACAAGCTGTCTTCTGATTGGACTATTCTACTTCCGTGCAGCGGGTTGAAATGCTAGCACAGAAATTACGGCCAATGATGTCAAGGGAGGAATGGAAAGGTTAGAAACGTTTTCGTTTCGCCCGTGACGTTGTGAAGATGATCATGTATAGATAACACTGTTTTGTTTAACATAACATATTTTATCATCAAAATTTAAATCTAACGCTTTATGATTAAATAACGAGGGTTCCTGCATCAAAACTTTTTTTTGTTTCAAAAGTTTCATTTTTAACCAAGTTATATATGTATATATTTATCTCTGTATACTGATGTTTTTAGATAAGTAGTTGGCATGTCTGGTTACACATTTAACACCTGGTCGTCACAAATCATTTCTCATTGAAGTGTTAAAGGGGCAGTAGCATGTTTTTAGGGGGAATTTAAGGTGATGTCAGGAAAATGAAAATTAATGTTTCCGATTGAAAGACAATGTATTGAAACTAAATGGAACAGTATTAATTTAAATATATAATGAAAAGTTTAGCAATGCAATTCCTT
The DNA here is from genome assembly GCA_916613615.1 of Steromphala cineraria. NCBI lineage: Eukaryota > Metazoa > Mollusca > Gastropoda > Trochida > Trochidae > Steromphala > Steromphala cineraria. Next base: position 12,799,144 of record OU744728.1, read on the forward strand.
TTTCTTACACAAACTGAATTAAAGGTGAGCTGTTTTAGTGGCATTCTAGACGTTGATGGTATAAGGAAGACAAGAGTAATTCTATGGATGAACAACATATGCTTATGCTTGAAAACGGTATAAGAACCTATACCGAAACGTCGCCATCGTCCAATAAAGAAGTTGTTCATCCATAGAATTACTCTTGTCTTCCTGAATTAAAGGTGTTCACAAAAAATGGCCGCCCATTGATTTTAGGTGAATCTTCATACTTTGTCCTCTGACTATGGATAATTGGTTTGTGTTATGAGATTTTTGATGCCTACAAAATAATAAATTTAACATTAACGTACAATTATAAGTGAAAAATTTAAAATATAAAATTATCAAAAAACGTGCTACTGCCCCTTTAAGACGCTGCATGACAGCGAGGCCATTGGTTCAATCCTTTTTTTGTGAATGCATTTGTCAGAATACCTTTTATACCTGGTACAAACTTGGAAGACGAAATTCTTTTGATGAACAACCTCTAGATTTGACAGAAACAATAATCTTTTTATTTAGTATAACATGGATTAAAAATCAAGCAAAACATTTTATTTTATTATTTTTCCTGGTTTATAATTGAAAATAAAATCACACATGAGAACATTCGTTTAATGTAATCTTATTTAAAAGCCAAATTAATTTCGTCTCCCCTGATTTTTAAGGATTTATTTTCTTTACCTTTTGTGAATAACGTCTTTGTTAGCTGTTGATGTTTTAACTTTTGATGTTTTTTAATGCATCTATTTCCTTTTATGTTCAATGTCATGTTTTGTTGTTGTTTGTCTGTCTTAGCCTTCATGTGTTTATATGTTAGTTTGTTTTACTTAAAGAGCCACTCAATGAGAAGTGTGATTCACAAAACATGTGCATACCTGAAGTTCGTTCATTTGGTAATGTATCTAGTGAAAATATCCTGTACTCTGGGTTTAATTTGGAGGTAAGATAAATAACTTCAATAGAAGTGAGAAAGGATGATTAATTGTCAATGTGTTAAAAAGAACTTTAACTTACAGTATTTTGGTACTGCCTCTTCCCTTGTGCCAAAATTAAAAATTCAAAATTAAACAATTGACAGACACGGTGACATTAATTTTTTTGGATTTTCTTAGACGTGGATTAATATATTCCATAAAGTGAACCAACTATCGGTATGTAGCTGCAAATGTCAGACCTAATCAATAGTGTCAATTCAGCAAGACTTAAAGTAACACAGAGTATCTTTCTTTAAATTTTATTTGGTTTTGATAAGCTACAAAATACACTTTATCTAATATGCTGATTGAAGTTCATATCTCATCATTGGATTTGCAAATATATCCATTTATGCATAATATCTCTAAAATGCTTGATTTTATGGAAAAATATGCATCCAATTAACCTACCTAGTACAATACCTAATAAACGAATCGAATCTTCCTGTCAGCTTATGACAAGGTTTCAAAATTACGTTTGGCGAAATTGCGATCGCCACTCGAGCCACATTGTCCGGTTTTCGATCAAAATCCCGACTTTGAATGGCCGTATTTTCGCTCAAATGTACTGATTGACCTTAAACTTGTTATTTTCAGTAACAGTTAGTGGTTCCCGATGTAATAACATCGATTTCAAAATTTGACATATGTGATCCTATCAACATACTCTGTGTTTTTAGCTAGCCTCTTTGCTTTGATAGATGATTTATTTCAGACACGTATATGTCCGGGGTGTTCATGAGAGTAACGGGCAGCGCGAGCGTTTATCTAACTTGAACAACCCGGTCTCAGTTGGAATCTATTACACATCGACAGCTGCTGAGGATACATCCCAAAGCTAATGGTTTCGTACTGCGTCATTATGGAGCCAATTATTGCGATCGAAAACCGGACATTGACGCACGGCAGTTACTGAAACCTTGTTTATGAATTACAGTAAACCCCGCTTATAATGCCCCTGGTTATAATGCCCCTGATTATAATGCCCCTGATTATAATGCCCCTGGTTATAACGCCCCTGGTTACAATGCCCCTGATTATAATGCCCCTGGTAATAATACCCCTTATTAAAGCCCCTGGTTATAATGCCCCTGATTATAATGCCCCTGGTTATAATGCCCCTGATTATAATGCCCCTGGTTATAATGGCCCTGGTTATAATGCCCCTGGTTATAATGCCCCCGGTTATAATGTAATGCCCCTGGATATAATGCCCCTGATTATAATGGCCCTGGTTATAATGCCCCTGGTTATAATGCCCCCGGTTATAATGTTATGCCCCTGGATATAATGCCCCTGATTATAATGGCCCTGGTTATAATGCCCCCGGTTATAATGTAATGCTGTGTATATCAAAAGCAGCCTGAAGGACATTTTTGACTGATTTTAGCTTTTGTGATTATATAAAGCTGTTTTTATATTTATGAAATGGAAAAAAGACTTTTTTTCATTTATTTACAATTGAGGATAAATAATTGAATTGTGTTTTGAATTTATATCATAACAAAGATTCGTATCAAGGGCAAACAATAATTCATAAAAATCACTGAGTGGCTTTTTAAAATTTCATGTTTGAATGTTATTGTTTTTAGACATTTTGTGAATGCTATTTTTATTTTGAATCTGTATACTTGTATTATTTTTATGAGTCTTTAATGTCTGTCGATATATTGTGATTATATTCAATTGGGGAAATTCTCTAATCTTTGTTTAAGCGTTTTTTAAAAAAAGAATGAAAAATCAAAATCAATTTAGTAACTACCATTTGTTATTTCAACACACAGCCATCGCAGTAATACTTAACAAACACAATTTATAAGTCGATAATACCCATAGGTTCAATATTGAGGTTCACAGTTACTTTGGTCATTTTCATTATCCACTTTAAGATGAACGAAACCCCTCTAAAAACAAAATTACTGTCAGAAAACAGCAACGATAAAGATTTACTCCGTGAAGACCATTGGTTCAAATGTGTCCGTAAAACATTTGTAGAATTTATGAATTTACCTATATAATCTTCAAATGTACGTATCGACTCTCTAAATTTACCTGTAGAATCTCAAAATTTGCGTATACAATCTCAAAATTTGCGTATACAATCTCTAACTTTACGTGATCTACCATTGGCCAATGTACAATGCATTGCTCAAAATAAAGTACACCGTGAATAATATGGCATAACAATCAAATTCGATTCATCATTGTAATGAATCTACTAGACTTTTCTAGACTCAGTATAGGAGTGAAACGGATAATATTGAGGCTAGGTTTACTTAGACTGTTTGTTTTACATAAGCTTTATCTCAGCGTCTACAATGTTTATAATCAAATATATATCCTTAGAGTTTTATTCCTGCATGCATCATTAGCGGTATCTGTTTATCATCAGTTATGTTTTTGAAAAAAGTTTTGAAAAGTTTTGGATACAGGTGCTAATCAAAATTGTGTTACAATGTTCATACTTTCCTATTTTAAATCATCATAACTATACAATTGTCACTATTTTTGTATCAGGACACGTGAAAGACAAAACTATCATCAGTTATGTTTTTGAAAAAAGTTTTAATAAGTTTTGGATACAGGTGCTAATCAAAATTTTGTTACAATGTTCATACTTTCCTATTTAAAATCATCATAACTATACAATTGTCACTATTTTTGTAACAGGACACGTGAAAGACAAAACTTTGCTTCGATTCTAGACTACACATACAAATATACATTATGCCGAAAACGACTTACAACCCCCTAAATTCACTCAAAATGCAATAAAATATTGATTAAACAAATAGTTTCTATCAAAATAGTTCATATTGGATCAGGTTATGACATATATGCAATATTGAACTTCTGTTAGCAACGAAACAACTTTTACATGTAAGTAAATAAAAACACCGTTTACATATTGACCTCAGCAAAATACTTATGCGTCACCTTATCGACAAAATGATTCCTAATGTATGCAAGTACGTTTACATGGCCACTTTACTCCTCCCTCATATGAGCATTTGTAGGTATAAGTGAGCATGTAAACAGGGGTTTAGAAACAGCATGACGTTCGAAAGTTTCCCCCAAAAATATTTTAACATTTAAAACTCTTGATTTGTTTTTTATATACATGTATTTATGGGAATGCTCTGCCTTTTTGTATCACGTTTAGCTTAATAAAAATTGTAATCGTTGTCCAATGTTTTTATCTTTATAAGTCATCTGACAAGCTTCCTTCCTAGTCTTTCAATTGCTTTAATTTGCAGGGAAATTAAAACTTTCATGAAAAATGATTGCCAAAGTTGAATACAGCAAACGTAAAGGGGATATATTGTCATACAGAGATCAAAATGTAAAACAAATATTTCAGATTATAATATTTTTCTATATGATATGACAGGATTGAGGGCTTGTCACTTGATGTTTTTTATGTACACATGCAACCATGAGGACCATGATTCTCGGGAAAAACTGTCCGTGTATTTTCTGATACAATTCGGAAACTATGGTAGAAACTGACTTGGGGTGATAAAAAAGCAAACAATCTTTAATTTTCGATTGGATATATTTTGACCGTTCTGTCTTTTCACTGTTATATGAATATAGTGTGGTACAATTGATGTTTTCATGTACCGTACTTACCATGCATGAACTTATTGCTCCAAAGTCGTGCACATTAACATCAAGGTAGTTTAAAACAGTTTTCCGCCAATTCGATTATATCGTGTTTGGTTTTAAAGGATGCAAACATCGAGTTCTATGAAGAAATACAAAGAAATTTTGTTTGTTAAGCCACGTTTTACCAACTGCTACATACAAACCATTTTAGAAAAGATCTTTAAACAAGGCTTAAGGCAAATCAAGCACATATACCAACATTAATATCTCATTGACAATTGACAATGTCTATGACAAACAAAAATTAACACACTTAAAGCAAATTTTCTGGCAGTGAATTTTTATGAGTAAAAACACAGTGTAGAATTCTAAACTAGTAATATGTGACTGACTTTGTCTTAACTCTTAAAATTTTATAGTGTTTGTGTATGAGATATCAGATATGAGAAGTGTTTCTTGCATGTTTAACTAAAAGTGCACCCTTGGCTGTTATTAGCATGTAAAAACATATAATTGTAAAAACAGGAAAGTCTTCTTGAATTCCGTTTCGACAAAAAAAATTTACCCCGCTCGAATGGTCCCTTTAACTAATAGTGCACTCTTGACTGTAACAAAGTTCAAGCAAACAAAACAAAGGTGTGATAACATCTCAGTACAATACATAGAATATGACTATACTAACTGTGTAAAATATAGAAGATATTGAAGATATACATGAGATGTGACCTATTTAAACACTAACCGTTTTATCATGCCTAAGAAATTCACCAAAAATGTTGTCAAACTTGTTTTTTGAAAAAATAAACACAATAACTAATTTCATTTGTTTCAGAGAACGTGCTGATCAGTCGCGTGTATAACAAATGAAGTATAAATGTGATCTCCTTATGATTGATTCCTCCATTGTAATAAATTCAGTTTTGATAAAAATGATACATTTGATGGAATTCTAACAAAGAAACAAACTTCAAGCAATCATTTCAACAGGGATGTCTATTAGGGAGATTAATTAGATTCAACTTGGTAAACACTTCACCACCTTGACCTTACATTCTAAATAGACAGACACATTTAGTTTAGTCGTTATAAAACCGCTGTCTTTCTTTCATTTTTCTTTCTGTTCCCTAGTTTCTCCCTCCTCAATTAATGTCTTTTGGTGAACAATATAAACCTGTTTAATATTTGAAATATTATTATTAATGTCGACAAGTCAATCGATAGAAGACCGGCAAATCTTAGTTGAGTCATTCTTAAACCGCTGTCTTTCTTTCAGTTTCCTTCTGTACCATCTTCATTTTACTTTGTTTCTCCCTCCTCCATTAACTGTCTTTTCGTGAACAAAATAAACCTGTTCAGTTTCTGAAATATTGCTTTCATCATGTTAATTCCTACTGACTCACTAACTAAAACATCGCTGAAATTAGATCGTCGCAAATCAATCATTTTCGAAAGTTTGATATTGAAGTACAGCGTTTGGCCGAGAGTTTGTCAATCCTGATTTGATTATAAACCAATTTTTAGAATATTTCAAAATGGCAATCGGAATTGTAAAAGGATCATGACACATAGAATATTGTATCAAAGAGAGTAAACTGTCGTTCAAATAAGTAAAAAATCCTTTTATTGCGTTACTAGCCTCGTGTTTTAGTATGTACAAATGCATACCGAAAGTTTGTTCACAGTGACTAGTGTTAATTAAAGCCAAATCATGTACTTAATAGTTATCCGTGGAGTGTCATTTATGATGATGTAAACGTACAAATAAACCTTAACTGTGGTGAGAATTCACAATATCTATATCGTTTACGAAATACTACCTACCCTCAAAGACATACAAAATTATATAGTGTTTGCACTAAGAAATGCAAATATGTGAATGAACTCTCAGCATACATTTATAATGTAGGTTATTGTATGTATCTTTTCAGATCAGTTAATAAATTGACTGTTATAACCACGTACACTGATAATACTCTGTACACAGTCTTCCTGAAGAACAATCACTTGAGCTTCCTTGAAACTCTATATAAGTCGCATTGTTTCAACAACGGATGGGAACACGTCAGGTCTACCACAAACAACCGCAGAATAAAAAGTGCATAATATACATGGAAACGTTAACATAAATGTATTCCATCGACACCGAAACTTGAAAACAGGCAACAAAAAACGTTAATTTCTCAAATGCTGTAAATAGAATGCGATAAGATATATAGCATATATAACTCGGAAAAGTGCATAATATACATGGAAACGGTAGCATAAATGTATTCCATCGACACCGAAACATGAAACAGGCAACGAAAAACGAAGTTAATTTCTCAAAAACTGTAAATACAATGCGATAACATGTATAGCAAGGAGTGAATTCGTGATAATAATCCACGAAGTAAAGCAAGCATGTGTATTGACATTCTTCCAACCGGTATTTGACATCGACATACGTGACCCCTTCAAGTAGAACACTGGTTTTACATGAAGTTTTCAGATCTTTTATAATGTCAAAAACATATTGTTTATATCACATGTACACTCGCCATAATACTGAAGAACAATCACATTGACATTCCTCGAAAAATACACGAATTTGCATTGTCAACAACGGGCATGTAGAGATACTTTCATCCTGTTAGAAATACGTCCAGTTAAATTTTCTCGATTGGCTTCAATAAACACTTGACATCTAGAGGTACTTTCATCCTGTTAGAAATACGTAAGGGATAACACTCACATGAGAGGGTGTTCTAGCTAAGAGAGGCCTTTGCCCTTGGGAAGGCCCGAGTGCGCGTTAGCACTTTTTAGTTTAAAAACAATTATCGCATGATCATCCATAACAATGTCCAAGGGTCATATTTTATTTAATTAATAAACCATCAACTGAATATTATTGCGTTAATTTAACTGATAATTCAAAAGGAGAAACGGCCTTAAAATATAAAACGGAAAAAAATATAGTGGTAGATCGCGGTTTTGGCGTGGCGGGCATGATAGACACGGGTTCGAGACAACATAACGTCAAAACATTTGCAGTGTGGAAATTGATTGCAGAGTTATTTTTCATAAGTTTAACTCAGAAGAACTTTGAATTTAATAGAAAATCAGATCACTTGTGTTAAATAAATAGTTATTTGTAATAGATATACCCACTCTTCCCGAGGTGTATCGCTCAATATACCTCTTGTTTGAATCGTGGGTCTCCAAGGCGTAGCGTAGCGGAGCCGAGGATCACGATTCAAACAGGAGGTATATTGAGCGATGCACCGAGGGAAGGGTGGGTATATCTGACTTATACCCTACTCTAGTTGAGTTATATTTGATGAAAAAGCGTTGTCCACCATTATCTGTATATATTTATCTTAAACCTAACAAGATCAACAAAATGTTAACAATACTCTTTTTTTACGTTTTTAAATACATAATCTAACTTCATTACATTAAAAATTGGTACAAATTAGTACCTATACATGGCTTATATAGGAAAATACAACAATCCAGACATGGCACAACAAAAAGTACCACCACCTACATCGAGCCTCAGTAGCTCAGTCGATAGAAGCGTTGCGTCACAACATTAAGGCCCCTGGTTCGATTCCCACTTTGGACATTAAAAATTCTAAATATTACAACTTGGTTAATTTCCCTAAGTTATTTGGATGTTCAATAAAAATAGGTGTATTAGAAAAGTTGTGGTGTATCGGTCAATATACCTACGGTTAGAACAAAAGAAACCATAGCAACGAGACCGGGTATAAGAAGACAAATATTTGGAGGGCCTTGTAATGGTTAATACCCCGCTTGGAGGGCTTTATTTCGTCTAAGGCCTTCAAAGCAGGGTATTATACAGTGCAAGGCCTTCTCGCTAATGCCCTATTCCCCTTCACAGGTATGTTCTACCGGAATAAAAACTCGTTTCAAACAGTGTTTAAATGGACATTGAGGTATATAATTCCACTTAAATATTCGGGATTGGCTTCAATAAGCACTTGAGATCTAGAGGTTCTTTCATCCTGTTAAAAATACGTCAAGTTAAATATTCTCGATTGGCTTCAATATTATTATATTCATGTTTAGGCACGCCAAATTCTCGAGAAATGAGTGAGAATGTTTCCAGATTTCCGGTGTTTTATAATTTTACTTTATATCCCCGAAAATGAACATTTTTGATTACTTATTGGTCTCAAATATCAATGTCCTTAATGAGACATTCACAAACGGATTAAAATAGATTCGGATATAAACATTCTTATCACGTGTGTAATCAATTAAATCGTTTTGTCAGATTATCTGTTCATACAATTACATGGGATAAACCATTGTTACTTTATGATTCACATGATTTATAGCCTTAATGAAGTCCAATTTCTACTATCCTTAAACCGTTCCAAACAAGATATACTAGAAGCTCTAATTAGGCTTCGCTTTCGCTTATCTATTTGAATTACATATATCACACCTGTCATACCATCAAATTAAATTATTGTGTTAAGTGACTTCTTAGTATTTTTACGCAAAATACTTCTAAATGTCCATTTTGTGAAATAATCGATGGGTTTTGCATTTTTCTTCCCAGAAATGTGTTATTCCGTCAAAAATTCAATTCACGTTGAATAGGATTTCTTATTATATTAAATTGCAATAATGTTAAGTATGACAGCACAGCTTGTAGAATGATAAGTGCTTAACTTAACACTCATAATATATTTTATATCCTTTTGATATATCGAGAAATATTACAGGAAACAATTTTGATACAATACTTGTAATATTTAGAACATAACTTTTGCCTGTTAAAACGTGTTTAATATGTGGCATGTCTGTTAATTTATGTGAAGATTTGCTTTTAACTCATCCGTGAAAAACACTTTTCATGCGAAACGTATTTTCATTGGTCGAAAGTTTTAATTAACTGTTGTGCATTTTTTTTGCTTAAAGGGGAATCCGCCGGAAAAACCTGAACTAGCAATATTCCAACAGAGGCTTTATTATATGAGCTACTTTTGTGATGCCATGATGTGGGCATCAACGTTTTGTCAGCAATCGAGACCGCTTCGTCCGCATCTTTCGCTCTGACTTCATTTAAACACTTCTTTGACTCAAACTTGATTTGAGATCATCAAAGACAAAACAAAACATACAGCTGCGTACCTCAAGTTTGTTAACTAACCTGTGCACTATTCATGCAAGGGCAAATATAATGAAATTTGAAATGTCCTTGAGGCAACCTAGCATAGCCAAAACGTAACTGATTATGTTTTAATGTCACTACATAATTCATACTTAATTTAGAAGATAAATAGTTGCGTTTGTAAAATTTCCGGGATTCATTGTTATTCAACACCCGCAAATTTAGTTTAAAACCGACGGCGTTAGCAACTATTTATCGATATTGTAACATGACCCTTAGTTATAAGCATTTAAGAGCGAACTCTATTTTTGCGTAGGGAACTCTGAGTTGAAAGGATCTAACGACTGATTCATTATTGTTATAGGTGTTCGCAGCTATAAAGAAAAAGGAATTCCCAGTGTTATAGACATTAAAATAGTGTTCTTATATTGCAAACCAGTTGCACTCATAAAGATGAGATCTTATAGTTTTCACTGTGACATTTATGAGAGACAAAACAGTTATATAATTCATAAACTAACAGGAACAAACCCGACTGAACAAATATCTTAACCCCCTTGGTGCTTCATAAAAATAACGTTGACGCTTACCCCGTGCCAGATAAATTTCTGTGACGTCAACGAAAATTGATACATTTTCGTAATTCAGCTGTATCTTTTTTATCCGGCGACATTAAATTGTCAAATTACACACACTTGTTCACAGTTTAATTTGCTAATGATAGATATACAAAAATCTGTAACTATTTAGGTGAATGACGACTGTCGATGCTGTCAAACAGAAAGACCGTGTTTTTACGGTAAATACAGTAAACTACATGTTGGTATCCCGACCCTCCATTGCTTGGAAAAGTTTCATTTTGTATAAAATGTAAATTATTTTACACTTTTTGAGAGAGAAAATGTCAGTGATCACAGTCATGTGTTTACTTCCTGCATGCACCTACTAGAACCGGAACTACTACAAGTTATCTTTTTGTAACCAATTTGTTGAACATTGTTTTTTGTGACGTCATTGACAAACAATGCGCGGAAAATGAACTATGCATAGCAGTCGATCGTTTGTTTTCATTACAAATGGATACTGGCTGAAATTCCAGCCAGCGATAGATATTTTTCTCATCTTAAATATGATGTTAATTTCAGATACATAAGCACGGAAATTACTATTGCATTCATCAGACTTCAAACGACAACTGTTTTCGGCGAGATGGAAACTGAAAACAAGTGACTATTTGCAACTACGTATCAAAGTATCAATTGATCATTACACAATGGACAAAATATATCCATAATCAAAGATTGGCAACAATGAAATCACAGGCATTCATTTGATATAGTTTTCTTTTGATGTTTTAAGTGAAATATAGGACGCCCACTTCATACAAAATCAGGTAATTCAATCGGAACGGTGTTACGGCAAATTTCTCCATTAATGTTTGCTCGCATTGGTTGTGAACTATATTATTATCATAGCTGCGCTGAAATAGCATAACAAACAATTATAAACAAAGTTTTTAGTATTATAGACATCTAAAGCAGAAAAAATCATTAATTGAAGTATGTGTCAAGTGAAAATGTATAAAATCCAAAGTATTTTTCACACAAATGTGAAAAAAATGAAATATAAAATAAGAAAACAGTCATCACCTCGTTTTCCTAAAATAAAACAAATTTACATAACACTTATATCCTACAAGTTTTAAAAAGAATTATTAAAATGATATTGTACTTTATTTGGATTTAATAGTATAACTTTAACCGGAAAAATGAGCTTCCAGTGTCCTCAGTAATACATGTATCCGAACCGGTCGTCAAACTTGACTGACGGCCCTTCATCGTGTAAGCTCCGCCCCCTTTACGAGATGACACGGTTTATTTCGCGCAAAAAATATGGCGGGAACATTGCGTTGTTGAATGTTTAAGGTTCTTAAGTATCTCAAGCCTATTAAAGTTTATTTGAATCAGTTACACGCATTTCTAAATTACAAAGAAGTTTGAAATATGAATGAACCCACATCAACATCACTTGATTGTTAGCCACGCCCCCATCGGGCCAAGGTTACAGGGCAGCAAGTTGTCTCCCCTAGACCATGTTTGATAACTGTCACAAGTGTTTGTTTCAGACAGGTATGTTTATATACTTTGAAGACTTCAATGTTATTCATAGTCCTGCTTCATGACTGCGTATTAAATAGGAGCCTTTTATATAGTCTAGATCCTATTTCTGCAAGTCTAGATTGACTGTAAAACCCCAAGAAATTAAAAGACCCCAGAAATAAAATAACATAAATGAAGGTACAGTAATTATTTAAAATATTTCATAGACTAAATTTTAGTCTATGTTATTCATTTCTTATGAAGTTATATGACTTGATAAATATTGCAAAAACACATATTCAAAACATACCAGTATAGTAGGGCTTGAAAATAACTTGAGAGGTGAGATATGTTGAAGAGAATATTACATAACAAACTCAATGATAATAAAACATGAAAAAAGGAAACAGAATCCCACTTTAATAAAATATTGATGAGAACTTTGAGATGTTTAGTTTTAAATAGTTATCAAAAATGCAATTTAAAAAAAGCTTTCCTGCAAAAAATATTTTTTAAATGAATTCTCTTAATTTCTGAAGAATCAAGTCACATGGAAAGAATTTTTTTTTTTATCATAACTTGGGTTATCTTCACTTAGTTGAAAGCAACTCAGAGACTCAAAGGTGTCATTCCTGTACATGAGATACATTCATAGATTGTTAATAGGTAATGGAATCAAAGCCAAATTATGACATAGGTAGGGAAATAAATATATGGAAGGATATGAATGATATAGATTTTATTCAATTAATATACATCAAATGTAAATATGAAACTATTGTTTGTTCTTTTTAAGCAGATGAATAGCTCTCAAGTCCAAGTCACATGAACCTGTATTCAGAACAGAAGCTGATATCTGTTTGTGGTCATCACAAACATGGAAGCAGGGCCTACTGTCACCCTACAAAAAATAAATATAGTATTAGTTAGATATCAGTTTTCTCTTTCAACAATTTCAGAAAAAAATGATATTCAAAGAAGGGGCAAATTGATAGCTCTTTATTTATATTCACAGATTACTACAATTATTATTAGGCAAGCTATATCACTGTCCTACGATTTTTCTTTAAATCTCCCTACAGTAGTGTGAATAAGTAACTATATCATGAACGAGTGTGCCATGCGTTGCCCACCAGTGACCCACCGGTGGGCAACGGGTGAGCCACGGGCGACCACTCGTTGCTCACTGGTGAGCAACCAGTGACCAACGGGTGTGTCACTGGTGTGCCGTCTGGCTGGATAATTGAGGGTGCGCCACGGACTTGTCAAAGTGAAGAAAACATACATAAAATCGCTTGGCAATGAGTATAGTGTCATAAGGATTACGTTAAGAAGTACGACTTCTTATGAAATATTGAATATCTTGAATTGTACTCTGTTGACTTGAAAGATCTTTGTACAATTTGATAAGTGTTCACGTTAAAAGATATGTTGAACTTGTTGATTATATTGATTTTGAACTTTCAAATTATCTTGACTTTGTAAAAAACTGACTTTTACAACATTAATATTTCGTAAAATGTAGACTATAAACAAACTTTGTGAAATATTCAGTTAGAAAGATATTTTGATTATAAGAAATATTGACTTTGAAAAAGTATTTTTATATAATTTGAAAAGTATTTTGATTTTGTGAAATATTGACTTTGACAGATTTCATGATTTTAAGAGATACTGAGTTTAAAAGACCTTTCCTTCTTTAGAAATATTGACTTTGAATATTTATTTTATTTTGTGCAATTTTGACTTTGAAAGACATTTGCTTCTGTTAAATATTTACTTTGAAGTGTACATTGGAATTTTGTGATTTGGTGGAATTTATACTTTAAAGTACGTTTTGATTTAGTGATATATTGACTTTGTCACATACTTGGATTGGATTGGATTTTATAAATTATTTACTTTGAAAGATATTTCCATTTTTGGGAATTATTTTTTTGGGATAGATGTTTCGATATTTTGTTAAAATGTTTGATTGTATAAAATATCGACTTTGAAAAATATTTATGGTTTTCTTTAAAACATTGACTTTGATAAATCTGTAAAAAAGGAGATATACTGTGAAAGACATTTTGACTTTGTGGAGTATTGTCTTTAAAAGATTTTATGATTTCATGGGATACTAAGTCAAAGGTCATTTCGATATTCAGAAATGTTTACTTTGAAAGTGATATTGTCATTGACTGACATTTTGATTTTGTGGAATATTGATTTTAAAGGACATTTTGACTTTGTTTAATATTGATTTTCTTATTATCTACTTTGAAAGTGTTCTTAATAATTTGAATTTGGTTTTTGATTGTGTAAAATATTGACTTTGAGACATATTTTGATTTTGTGAAATATTGACTTTGAATGATGTATTTATTTTCTCAATTATTTTCATTTTAAAGGTATTTTGATTTTGTTAAATATTAACTTTGAAATGTGTTTTTGGAAATATAGACTATGAAATATATGTTAATTTTATGAAAATTGACTTTGAAGAAAGGTTAACTTTGGTTAGATGCACTTTAATAAAATTCAGCTCTGTTCGCATGTCAACTTTAAAAGAAATTTTGTTTTGTTGGGATGTTTACTTTGAAAGATTTGGGTATAAACATATTCTTATTACAAGAGAAATCTTGTTTGCACACAAGCAAACTCTACTCCTATTCTGAAATAAACAGAACAAATGAAGATCTAAGACTTATTCATATATTAGCCAATCTACATGAGTGTTTTTAGACATATTCCTAGGCAGTTTCATTCACTTTTGATTAAATTATGAACGCGTTAAAAGATTGTTTCTACAAGTGTAAAAAAAAGTTCACTTCAATCAGGTGAAATGTTGACATCAAGCAAAATAGAATTTTTTCAAAAACACATTGACTTTGATAAATTGATGACTATGAAATATCGGAAATTGGTTAAATTTTAGCTTTTAAAAATATTTTCACACAAATCTTGACTTTTAAAAGAAATTGTTAGAAATATATTTTCAGACAAAACAAGGTTATGAATTAATATTCAAATTACTGTCTGTGTGCAATTATGGATCCCTTTTTACTTTATTGAGATATGATTTTTACTTTGTACACATTGACTCTTGTGAAATGTTGACTTATTAAAAGAGAAGAATTTTGAATTTAATATAATACAGTATTTTAAAATAACTTTTCTCTTTATAAAATGAGGACACCTGGTCAATCAGTTTGGTTGTGTACTAGTATATCATGATATCGGACTCCGTGACTGGCATAAGTAGAACACATAGTTAGTCTAGTGATTTCTCTGACGAGGTGTGAAAGTGCTACATGTAATTAAGAGGTCTTTTGATCAGATTGACTCGTGGTTGTGTAATATTAGGTCACGCCACCAAGGTACAAAGACAAGTGGTGCAGTGTATTCAGCTTATGACAGGATATCCGCCTATTCCAAATTAAATCCTAAATTGATTAATGTAACCACAGATGACCCTTCACTAACTGATAGGTCGTAGTACTTTACTGCTATTGATAGATATTCTATCTAAGTGAGACAGTAACAGAGCTCAAAGACTCATTCAAAGATAGAATTATATCTCTCTAACTTTTTTCTGCCCTAGTTACTTCATATTGATAATTTATAATTATTTTAATGGACTTGTTTTTTAATCATATTAAGAATCCATTCTTGAAACCAAACGGATTGGATAATAAATCAAGCCATCACATTGCTGTATAAATTCATCCATTTGTCAAATATAGCATGTTGTTTTGTTATCCAACCTCTTTATAATTATTGCCAATGTCTTTTTACTCATTATATTTCATGCAACGTTTTGTTCTTTCATTATAATTACACCTAGGATAATGTAAATATATTATCTCGTGAAAACCCTTTTAGATGTGTTTAGAAAACAATCTCGTTTTAGATATACATAACATTGAAAACGCAGCACATAAACCTATACATACAACTAAACAAAGGCAAAATACAAGGCACAAAACAGTTGTTTCCGTCATTCATTTCTCTGAATTAAATGTGTTATTTTGTGTTGTTAAGATATATTTGTCATCAAAAGTTTTGTCTGTTTGTAGAAAAAAGTAAACAACTGAATTATTCTTATGTTAATTTTCTATTTATATCCAATTTCGACAACTTAAACCACAACTGTGACTGATCTCAAGAGTCAAATGTACGTTTTACGTCAACAAAGGCACAATTTACTATTACTTAGATTGAGACTTATTTCCAAAATGAAGAGAAACTAGCAGACAAAAAGGCAGATTATTAATTAAAGTCTCACCTCATTTTTTACATAAATTACATACGAGTTTAAGGTACAATATACAAGTGTAAAAAGTGAGCCACCCAAAAAAGGGTTATGAGAGACTAAAAAACGTAAATACATCAATAATAAAATAGCACATTATTTCTTAAAAGGTCAACCAGTTCTTCTCTGTAAAATGGGATTGCATCAACAGTACTGAGATGCCGCGAGACCCAAAAGGAAAACTCGGAATACTTTCATTACCGAGGGTCAATCCAAAAGTCTTTGATTAAATATTCTAATTAAGAGTTTTTCAGATCAACTAATAAGAATTGTCCGACGATAATGCCCTGGAATATTGCTATCTCCTTCCTTGAATACTGGAATAATAACAGCAGATGGTCAACTTTGTCGAGAAAACACCTGTTGATTAAAATACAGTTCACATTCCATGTAAAAGAGGCGTAACATATTTATCAAATTCAATTAAACATTCATCTATTGTACAATCGGAGTGATTCATCACGCTTTTAACGACTAACATCCTGCTTATCTCAGCTGTCCTAATGTTTCATAAACTGTCTACCTTTCTAAGGCCATAAACATGCCAACGCACGGTCACCCGACTGCCTGTTGATTGCTAATTAAGTGGCTGATGATCACAAGTGTGATTGATCTGATTATGGCCTAATCCGTCGAAATATACAAATCTTCACGCTATGGTAGTTTTAGTGCTCTGTGGTCGGATGACCACGGATGGGAGTGGGGTTGGTGGTTAAGTGGGGGGGGGGGGGGGGTTGGGAGGGCGTGGGAGTATCAATGATTGTAATTTTTGTAATGGATTGAACGGTATTCTTCTAGGACGAATTTTGATTAAAGTGCAAAGATGATTCCACCCCCCCCCCCCCCCCCCCCCCAATCGAAAATAAACACATGAAGTTTGTCCTTTCGTTGCGCTATCAACTGAACAAGTGAAATAGGTCTTGTAAAAAGAATAATCTAGGACGTTGCTATTCTATGTATTTACAAGTAGTTCATAATGTAGAAACAATCAACCTCAAACAGCCGCTTCTTAAATTACTCTGTTTACGCTGACAATTACTGACATTCAGGTTTCAACCTCTTACATATAGTGTAGTTTTTAACACATAACGTAAAATACATGGAGACACTGGCAATAATGTTTTAGGTATTTCGTAAAAATGTTTCATTTCCATATTACAATATCACTACGTTTCAAATGAAATAACTCCTTCAATAATTAAATTAAAAATGAATAAGAGTCTATCAACTAATATCTTATTTTTGGTAACTTTTTATGTTATGTAAGTCAATTATGTTTCAAGACCACAATATCAATCAGTCGAATTCTTTTTCCTTGATAATAAAGAGTTTATATTGCTTGATAATTTTATCAGACTACATTTCACTTGTATTTTGATTTTCGGACTATAACCAACCTTCCAGTATGTCGAGTAGTTGAAATCTTCTTGTGTCATATGATCGTATAAATCAATCTATTATAAACATTTATCGCCGCTAGTGACGGTGTTGAACTTTATCTCACTCGTTCAGCCGGTATATATATATATATATATATATATATATATATATATATATATATATATATATATATATATCATGTTATATGCTTTGAAACGGTATAAGAATCTATACCAAAACGTCGCAACTGTCCAATAAAGAAGTTGTTCATCCATATAATAACTCTTGTCTTCCTTATAACATTAACTTCTAGAATGCCACTCAAACAGCATATTTCATTGTACACACCAAACAATAAAATTCATGATCAGGCTTTGAAACGGGTATTGATCATCTTACATATAAGAAATCTTTTGCTTGTTTGCTTGTTTGCCAATCCCGTTTTCTTTTTTTTTTTGAAATAAAAATATGTTTAAACCATATAAGAAATGTCGAAGTTCTTACTGAAGAACTATCTAAATGTGTACTGCATAGTCCTACCAATCCTACTGTATAGATATGAGACGGTAGGGGTTTCAAATATTTTAATATTTTAGAAAACATTTGAAATTATTCCCGCATGAATAATTGACACTGATTTACTTCTGCAGATTGTTGCCTTGTCTGATAGATTTATACAAACGTTGCAGGTCGATCTGACAAATCGAAAACAAGGATAATTGTATAATCTGTCAAACCTTTTTGGGAAGAAATTCATATTAATTCCCCATACAAACTATTAGCGCTGCATTTTCTACCCATTGAGTTTGGTCTGTAGGTCAGATAACGTATACAATTACACCGTTTAAGCATGTCTTTAGACAAAGTTTGATATCCGTGTTATTGTATTCTGTGTTGTTCATATGTGTATACCTTAAAGCAAATATTTTAGTATTTTACATTATGATATCTCTTTTGAATTACATATTGCACCATGCATCGTAATTGGTTTTAACATGTACATAGTCTAGCATAATCTTTGTGTATGGATGGCTCTTCATTTTATAAATTAGTTTTATTCTTGGATGAAATTTAAGCGAAATGTTGAGGTGAGATTACGATAAAGAATCTGTCTGTTTAAACGCACAGAGTATTTAACCGTGAATGCTGCACTTTAGTAATGCAATATTATTAATATTACCGTTGCACTGCGCGATTTACAAAGGTTTACTGAACCTGATAGCTATTGTAAATTACAGCAATATGTTCTGATTTTTGTAAAGAAAACATATCTCACTCATGAACTATTATGGACGATATAAATGTCACAATTTACATTCTTTTTTTAAAAATCAAATGACACCTATATAGTTTCTTTAGTTGCAAGTAACAGAGACCAGGCGATACGCAATCTGGTTAGCACACAATAGAGCACAACCTAACTTTATCTCGCTATAGGCTTTGAAAGGTGTATTCAGGAATTGCTCAACGTGATGTTATCTATATTCACATTTTGAGTATTATTGTGTGATTAACTGTAAGAGCGAGACTTGAACAAAGTTTTGTGTGTATACTTGTTTTACTTGTATCATTATTTCGATATAATTTCTCCAGTCATTAGTAAACAGGGGATTTCTAGTGCAATAAAATCAGTGACCGTGACCAATGTCTGATGCAGTTAAGCGATGAATTGATCAAAGGCGCCGCCCCTTGTCAAGCTGCCTCTTTGCGTTAGAGGTGTCACTTTAGATAAACACTCATACCGAGATGTAGTAGAGTGTAGTACACATTTGTGTGTCCGTAACATATTAACAATAAGGTACTTTACAGTATATACATGTACAAATGTATTTTGTTATTTCTATGAAGTGATGTAATTCGGTGTAACCATCACATAGCCGTCAAATGAATTCAATCTCCTGTGAGAGATCCTCTTGCAAATAAACATTCAGTAAGATTCAGTGAGATCAAATAGTATATACATTGTCCTTGAAATAACACCTTTCACATGATTCAAATGTACATGGTCTACCAATTGAAGCGTATCAATTGTGGAACAAGCATGTGCAAATGATTTCATTAGACAATATGCTTTAGCCACGCCATGTTCGGTGGGTATTGAGTATGGGTATTTCAGACATTCACGTTCCATGTTTGTGTCAACAACCAATATT
The DNA here is from genome assembly GCA_916613615.1 of Steromphala cineraria. Taxonomy (NCBI): domain Eukaryota; kingdom Metazoa; phylum Mollusca; class Gastropoda; order Trochida; family Trochidae; genus Steromphala; species Steromphala cineraria. The sequence goes on from OU744728.1 coordinate 12,818,805, forward strand.
TGCACTTTTTGAACAATACCCTCTTTATACAAGTTCATCTTGCCATGTGAATTTTGAATGCTTTTTTATATCAAGTTTAATCTCATTCAAAGTAAATGGAAAAGTATCATTATGTTATGTTAAATTCGTGTAGTTTAAATGATACACTCTGGTTTTGTTTACTTTAATGGACATCGTATGGCATTTGATAGTATGATTACAATAGACATATTTATATCATATCCGGAACTGATACAGGATGAAGTTATTACATCGATTGAACTTCAAAAATTCAATCTTCTTGGCAGTGAAGTGACGGAACTTGCACACTATATATAGCTAGAAAAGGAGATCACGCTCATCACATATCACTTTTCCGTCACCGAATTCTGATGAAAACGTTTCCATTGAAGTATCACGGCAAGAAATAATACATTGCGCTAGGTAAATTTTAAGCACACAATTGGTAACTGTTATCTGATGTATTAAGAAATGCAAATTTATGTATGTCAAATTATATAATTGAAGATATCATGCAATTTGTTGGTGTTGTTATATATCTCTCAAAGAGGTGAAACTATTCTACAATTAGCAACCCTTTAGTGGTTCATCCCAAAAAATAGGTACGATACTCTATATTGAATATAACATTAAAACCCAAAAATGATTTAATATATTTTTTACTTATTAGTGTATATGCATTTAAACTATATAAACTATATGTTGACAACTCAATTAATGCATATGTCAATTAATCGTATATTGACAGGAAAATCAATACTGCCAATTATAACCAGAAGGGGCAGATAACATCTGTCTTGTACATTATCCATATTTACACTGATTGATTGATCTCGATAAAACAGTAACATGTACAGAACTTGATGGTACTTTACAAGACTATAAAGTTTGCGTCAATCCCGTCTAAGGAGATGAGCATTGTTCAGCGCTAAACAGTGGTCGCCTGACCGGGCATATACGCTTGGAAAGGGTCCTGGTGTTGGGCCATGAAGCAGACAGACATATTGTTTATAAGGTCTCATAAGAAGCATGTCGAGGGATTAAGCAGTAAATATGCATTGACCAGTGGTCTGTGACATAATTCCCAGCCCGTTCTTCAAACATCAATAAACTGTACATCATAAAAAAAATATTTTGTAAAATACCCTAACTATCATAAAATGACCGCCCATTTTTAAACGAAAAATGTACTATTATTACGAAATTAATGTAAATTTCTCTCTATTATCATGTCTACCACTTTAAATGACTCATCTTAAATATATAACTGGATTGTTTAAACACATAGTCTCAAGAATGTTATATATTTTTGTAAACCCCATGATGTTTTACATGTACATGTAAACTTTTGGTAATAAAGTTGATTGATTGATTGATAAAAGGGCTTATTAGACTATGGAGCGCAAACGTATCTTACACTACATTATCGTGAACATAAAACAATTTTTATATTATTTATATTAGGCATGGCTTCTCAAAGTTAGAATTTCATAAAACATATTATCTTCCGAAGGTAATATTCCACTCAAATATCATTTATTCAAAGTGATTATTTTGCTGAAGTCTATTGAATTAAGCATTTCAATAATTTTAATTTCTTTAATCTGAACTTTCAACAACAACAAAATCCTTTTCAAACTTCACATTTCATAAGTCCTTTGTTGTCAAAGATGATAATCCACCAAAATCTATTTCACAGACACGATATCAAGCTACATCTTGCAAAATTGACCTTTTTCAGAAAGTTTAATTCAGTCAGCCCTGGATATGCTTCACGGCTCAACGCCTAGGCCCCTTGTCGGCGTATCTGTCCACTCTAACGACACTAATTAGCTCACAGTACCCTCATACCCCAACGGGGATGAAAGGATTAAGCTGTCTAGTCTACCGTAAAGTTCAGATTGGGTGTGAACAGATGTGAATAAGGATATTAAACAGAGAACACAGAGACGTTATAAATTGCACCATTGAGGTTGTTAATTTCTGTGGACTTGTCTATCTATAGTATATCGATGTATGAATACACATTCACTAATAATATGTATCTGGATTTGTTCACACGTGGTGGGCGTGGTCTACTTTTCTGTTGAGCACGTCGTGTCAGTTCACAACTAAGTCAGATTGATTTATTGTGTTCAAATCGATATAATTTTGGGCCTTTTGAATTTTGAATATGATGTAAAATATATATTTTGTGTTTCCATACGATGTGAGACAAAAAGTAAAAAGAAAAAGAAATCTCTTTGACCAGTTGATATATGATAACGGTTTGAACATACAAACATATGTAGCAAGAAAATAAACCATATTTGTAAACAAAACAGAATATGTCATATGTACATGTAAATGTTACAATTTACATACGCAAGTTAAAAATAACCATCATGATGATTTGTTTTACGTACTGAAATCTATTTTGAATAATAATTTTACATTGCAGTGGAAATAATAATAATAAACGCATACGTGGAGCATGGAATAGCGGGTGATTCAATAAGTAATAAACAAGGGCGTGGCTACATGAAGAATATTGGCCAATGGAAGCATTTACACATGTTTGGTATAATTGCTACGCTTCAGTTGGTAGCGTATGTACATGTGAATCATTAGATAGTGTTATTTCAAGGTCAATCTATTTGATAGTGATAACAGTTCTAGAATCCGATTACATGTTTATTTGCGTGAGGATCAAATCCGAAGGTAATTCTAGATTCTGCTTTTATAGACGATGGGTCAAGAGAGACTGAATTCATTTGATGACGATGTGATTATAACATCAAACTACATCACTGAATCGAATAAACAGGATATTATTGTTAAGGGACATGAATACCTTGTTGCTTAAATGAACGATGTGTATGTTATGACATAAGATCATTTCTGTGTATACTTCAAACAACCCGTTATTTTAAAGATTTCTTTATTCTCCAAACCTTGTATCAGCCATTTCAACGGACCATTCATTCCTATCAAAGCCCATCAATTACTGCCTGTTATGAACACCACATACGTGCGACTCTCGTAGGTAATTAGTTAAATATATCTTTCAATGTCAACAATTTCAAATCGAAAGATTGAATAAGTCGAAGACTATTTTCTTACTTTGATATTTCAAATCATTAATGATTCAAACATAACATATTAGCAAAATATTTTTATATCCATAGCTTTTCAAAGTCAATATTTTCCCAAAGTCGAATTCTAATCCAAGTTATGTTTCACCAGATGTTAATACAATTAAAAAACATAAAATATAAGGTAATATATTAAAGTTTAAGTCAATAGATCTTCTTTATTCAACCTTTCACCAATTCAATATTTCCAAAGACAATATTTCATAAAATTAACAAATTACCAAAGTCATCATTACAAAAAAATAACATATCACCAAAGTCAAGATTTCACCTAAGTTACATTATACCAAAATCTATAGATCTTCTTAACTCAATATTTCACCAAATCAACATTTCACCAAAGTCAACATAAGTTACGTTTTATTAAAGTTTAAAGATCTTCATAAGTCAACATTTTAACAAATAAATATTTCGACATAATTGACGTATCACTAAAATCAATAGATCTTTTTTCAAACATTCACCAAATCATTATTTCACCAAAATCATTATATCCTTCAACATTAACATTTCACGAAATAAACCTAAGTCAATATTTAAAAGATCGACATATCGCTAAAGACAATATTTCATAAAATGAACACATCACCAAAGTCAACATTTTACAATAAAATATTTCACCAAAGTCAAAATTTCACCTAAGTTACGAATTACCAAAGTCAATGCATCTTCCTAAGTCAATATTTCACCAAAGCTGACATAATCAAAGTATCACCAAAGTCCAAAGATCTTCCTAAATCAACATTTCACAAATTCAATTTGCAGTCAAATTCAATATTTCACAAAACGAATATCTCTAAAGTTAATATTTCACAAAACCAACTTATCACCAAAGTCAATATTTCACACAATTTACATATCGCCAAAGACAATATTTTATTAAATGAACATATCACCAAAGTCAACATTTCACATAATTTACTTATAATCAAAGTCACTAATCTTCCTAAGTTACCATTTCATCAAATCAACATTTCACCAAAATCAACATAATCAATTAATCACACTACTTTACAGATCTTCCTAAGTCAACATTTCACCAGGTCTATAGATCTTCCTAAGTCAACTTTTCACAAAATCAACATATCACCAAAAACAATATTTCACAAAATTAACCTCTCATCAAAGTTAACATTTCACAAAATCGACATGCCACCAAAATCAAAAGATCTTCTTCAGTCAACATTTCACCAAAATCAACTTAATCAATTAATCACACTACTCTACAGATCTTCCTAAGTCAACATTTCACCAGGTCTATAGATCTTCCTAAGTCAACTTTTGACAAAATCAACATATCACCAAAAACAATACTTCACAAAATTAACCTCTCATCAAAGTTAACATTTCACAAAATCGACATGCCACCAAAATCAAAAGATCTTCTTCAGTCAACATTTCACCAAAGTCAATATTTCACCAAAGTCAACATTTTTCTAAATCAACAAAGTCAATATATGTGAAGTCAACATTTTCCAAAACAACATATCACCAGAGTCAATATTTCACAAAATGAACATATCACCAAAGTAAACATTTCACAAAATTATACATGCCACCAAAGTCAACATTTAATAAAATCGTCATACTACCCATTGCATCATTTGATGTCAACATTTTGTGAAGGGGAATTTCCTCTATATCCAACTGATTAACAACTTCTGTTATTGAAGGGAAGTAACTCTTCACTTGGATGACCAGAGACTCGGTTATCCGTTAAGGTCGACCACGCGTGAGCCACTGGTGGCCAACCCGTCAGACACTGGTTGCTCACTGGTTACACACGCATCGTCTGGCATGGCCAACGCGTGAGTGACTGGTGTGACCACCCGTTGCCAACGCGTGAGGGGTATAGGAACTATTTCACACTACTGTACCTCTTACATGTACCTAACCTTAATTGTTTGCTCAATGCAATATAAAAAAACAAGGATATTATGTGCCTTTAGGGCCACTTGTTATCAATGTACTTGTAAACTGCTTAGACAGAAATATGGACATACACTACTACCATTATGTTAAATTAAACAATCTAATCATAACTTCGGCATAAGATAAGGATGTGTGCCTTAAGGGCCTATTGTTATCAATGTGCTTACTGCTTAGACAGAAATATGGACATATACTATCATAATGTTAAATTATACAATCTAATCAAAAGGTTATATTTCCAATATTTTGACCTTAGTGTTAGTCTAATATGTGAAATGTTGTCTTCTCCTACTGCAAATCTTGAAGTATTTTTACATGCCAAATGACTAGCAGTATCAAATCAAATCAGCAGTTGTTTTTTTTTCAACCCCTACCTTAATAACTAAAATCCGTCAAATTCATTTGAGTAATTCTGTAATTGAATTAATAAGCCTAATATTTTTTGCCAAAGAACACACATTCATTTTTTAAATACTGATAGATTTTTTCTTTTGAACACTGTTTTTGTGATAACATGCTGAATTAACCAACAGTCTAAACTTTTATTTGACATGATGATCAAATTCTTATAATTATAAGGAAAATTACTACATAAACCATTAAATTTCAAATTGAAAATGATAATGATTATTGATACAACAGATATCACAGTTTTGGAAAAACAAACAACTTAACTGACTAATGAAATATTCAGAAATCAAGAAGGCATATCCATGAAACCTAAAAACTTAAATCACAAATCAAAACTTCAGTTGCATATTATCCTTTTTTGAATAATTTTTAAATACAGAATAAAATCATTTTTATTTACGCTGACATGTACCTGACTGAGTATGTTAATTTTATTACAATTGATTAATTCAGGATAATTAAATTATTGATTTGAATAAAATATATTTTCATGTCAATATATGAATAAATGCCTATAAATAAATTAAAACAAATGTTATTTAGCCAGAAGACAATTTCCTATTTTCTTAATTAGAATCGGGGAAGGATTGTGGTACTTTTGAAAATTATTTGTCCATAAAAAGAAATATTTTTATTTGTCTACACTACATTTCAATGGCAAGGGCCCATCTCATGAATATTCATAGCACGCCGAAATTATCGATATAATCTGTCAATATCTATGGTCAGATATCTTTTAAAAATCAACAGCTTTATAACATGTATATTAGTCGTCACAAAACGTAAAAAGAGGAATTCAGCATAACCAAGAAATACATAAAATACCTACTCACACATGTGAACAAGCACTGCATGCCCCCTCCCCACGCGAGAGTTGGCATTGGATCTGAGCGCACCTGGGCGGAACGAACTGGTTTGGAAGTTCTTCTTGTCGCGAGCTTAATTTCCAGACGACAAATTGGCGCAAGTGAAACCGTCTATCGGATCAATCCACATATGCGCGGTTTTATATCAAATATCCCCATTTTCCCTTCACCTGCCATGCGAAATAAAAGTATTTGTAAATATTGAATTAATACGAATCTTTAAAGTTTAATTATTCCGAATTATTGACAAAATATGACTCGATACATGTGTAAATAAATCCATTATATTTCATCACATTCCACAGTTAGACAGCGAATGTACATATTTTCCTTACTCAAACAGCGAGACAATCTTACAATTTTTTAAACCGAAATTATAGAGTATTGCCCAATAATGAATTTGACCATGTCCCCGATAGTCTTATAGTTTTCTTTTCTTTTATACCTATTGTACTACAGTGAATATAATTAGTACTGGTAAAATTAATCTACCCCCGTTATGTGAATTACAGATACCAATCCAAATGTGTTTAATAAATGTATTTTATCCACACAAAAATACAATAATTATACACTGCAAGTTTTCAAAATGAACAATGATTATGTCAAGTCAACCAGTAGACGCTCGGTACCGAACATGAACTCTTTGACAGTCTTTAGGGAATGCGAATCTAGTAGTACGTCAGTGACACTGCATCCGCCATTTTTTACATGCGAGAGAAAGATGCTCGATTCAATGTCGACTGTTTTTGGACGGCCCAAGTCTAAGGCGTCATGAAGAAGTATGATTTTGCCAAAAATAACAATGGACAGGTAACTATTTACTGGTGTTGCAATTATTTTCGCGTGACATTATGTCAATCGGAGTTTTTGAACGCGATATTTACGTAGTATCACGAAAACTGTGCCCGGTCATTTTTCATCAGATATGAAAGTTGTTTACATGATGACTTTTAGTTACGGGCGATCTATCCGATGAGTAAAACTATCATCAAAGCTTATGGAGATGTAGTTTAGATATCTAGTAACAATGTTCAGTCAATTATGTTTCAATACCTGCAACGAAAATAACGCATCGTCTTTTTTTCGTTAAATGTACACTTTGTGACGTCAACAAAAAGTCAAACATGGCGCCAAGTTCAAATTGCTTTGTAGTTGATTTTAGGAAAATATGTGTAACTCCAATAAAAATGTATGAATACCTATTATTTTGGTACCAAATTAATGCTGAGAGATTTTTTAAGTCAGAAGATATTTATTTATATCTAATTATCAATTTATTAAATGTATATTTAGTTCTAAGTTGGGAATGTCGGGGAATGTACATTTATGTACACCCCGGCACCTGGATGGCGTTTCGTGTATGTACATTTATGTTCAGGCTGGCGCTAAGGGGGTTAAACTAGCCTAGACCATTGTGACGGTGACGTGATCATTATGACGTCATAACCGTTGGCATTTGTGACGTCGTGCCATGGGAACGGCATTCGAAAGAAACCGGCCGCATGGCACAAGGCGGCAAATTAGGAGAAACTTAGCCAATTAAGAAAGTTTAGTTACATAAAACTAAAGCAAATAGAAAAGGATTTTTGGCATCTACGGGATAGCGCAAGTTAGAAAACGACAACAACAACAGTAACATGTTGATCGGGCACGAATATTGGGAGAATCAGAACATTTTAATGTTGAGGCGGTTCAAATAATGTATCCTTTCGCGGTGATTCGCCTCAGCCAATTTGCGGGTGTTCATTGCCATTTAACACTGGGAAATCCTTCAAATCAACCAATCAGAAACGAGTATTTACCGAAGTCATGTTACAATTAGTATTAAATTACGTTTGTCATACAGTTATCCGAAGGCAGGTCATTCAAAACACACATTTGTAGATCTTTCTCTTCAAAACATAATCAGTGAGCAACATCTTTGTGCCTAAATCATATTTGTTCCTTTGCATTATGGCAATGCAAATTTTCCGATTTTGTTCTCGAATAGTCTAAATGGGGAATTTAAATCGACCTTTACGAAAATCGGAACAAAAATATGAACCCATCAGTTTATTCGACCATTCAAATTTGAAACGCTTCACCACTGACCAGATGGTACCAAAATATGGTTTGAGAATTAGGAGATAAACCTACTGTGTTTTTTAATTTTCGTGGTCTAACGTAGATTCGATACCTGTTGATGTCATTCTGAGCCGAACGCCCGTCATAAAAATCGTGTTCGAACGTAGATTCGACCATAGAAATAACCCATGAAATTCGAGGATTTTTAAATGTCATGGTAGAATTGTTATTTTACACATGGTCAGTTGGTGATCTCTTGTCAGTGCTGTTGGAGGTATTTGATTGACGTCCAAACGAAACCCAAAGTACATGATATTTGTACTAAGATACACTAGCAAGTGAACAAACTTAAGGTACGCAGCTGTATGATTGCCAAGATTAACATACCTTTCCTATTGGTATATACACAATCACCTAGCTCTACTACATCATTGAAGGGGTATGGGAAACGTTAAAGATGCTGTATCATACTTGCAAGTATTTTTAATGCATTCGTTGTATTTTTAGAAAAATTTAGCGACCAACCTAGGGAAAATCGGACCAAAATTAATTAAATATGAGATAATTTACCAAAATTACGGAAACGGCAGCCAAGATAAAGGCGAAACAAGTGTGGCCATCTCACAACTTCCCGTCTCTAAATATACGCTTGAAAACCGTCTTTGTCGCGCACGACTTGATTTTCTTTTCTTTTTCTCCGAATAAGGTATCCGTTGCTGCCAAAGTTGATACCCATCGAACGCAAATACGCTAGTTGTGACACGGTGTAAATCCTACACGCGTAATGATTACATCACCGAAAGCGGGTTCGTTAAATGCTATGCCCTTTCTACAAGGGGTACTGTGCTTTGGGCGTCGAAATAAGTATGTTATTCTTGATTAAACAATCTAAATATGATATCAAAATTTCGACGAAAGATTTTTCTACAAAGTGATGTATTTCTTTTCTCAATAGCTAAATTTCAGCCTGAACTGCATGCAAGTATGAAACAGCATCTTTAAGGAAATAACCTCATTTTTTTACTCGGACAAAGTGATACAACTATGAAATGTAAGATCTTCAGCAACATAATTTCCGAGATGTAGGCCGTCCCTTCAGGTCCTGTTTACCCGTGAAACCAATCAACTTCTATTTGCATGAACGACAAGGTCTCTATTCTGTCATGCAGCAAATTAAAAACTTATACGATAACGATAACTACGACTAATCTAAAGTTTAAAGTAACATGAAAAATAAAACGTATAAACATGATTAACTGTTTATTAAGCAAAATAAGAATAAACAACAGCAAACTTAAATCCATAAAAGAAACAAAACATCCATAGAAAGTGTTAGCACATTTAATTTATCTTTCACGGGAAGATAGGGGCTAAAATAAGACCGTGCATATAAGGAAATACTTTCAACTTTAGAGCTAGAAGATAAATGGAAGTGTTTCATCTTCCCAAATATGAACTTTATGAAATTTAAACTATAACATAGAACTCTTAGAGTACAATAAGTACTTAGAAAGTAAAGGATGCACACTCTGAACAAATTAAAATGTTTGGATAATTTAAGAAAGGTAATATAATTATCTCGATCAGTGACATTATGTAGTCTGTTACAAGTTTAAAAATCATAACCATGTAGGTATGGTCTGAAAATTTGGCCAGATTTCACGAACTATATATCGCTGACTGATCAAAAGTTTTTGCAAGGCTATTGTATTCATTAAGGAAAACAAATAATACATATCATAATCCAAGACATGTTATTTCACTTTTTAAGTAGTTTTTGCATGACGAGTTTAAACCTTTGTCAGTATTGAAAACAAACATAGTTTCAGAAAGATCAAAAAAGTTTTGAAGGGTTAAATTCTATCAGTATTAAAATATAACATGTATAAATGAATACTTAAAGAAGTAAGATAGTGTCATCAGTAGACATGGTAACATGTCACAGTTACAGCCAAAGAACATTTTGTGCCTTTTGTGCCTAATGTGTTTGCTATTCAGCATAGGTAATATTGTAAAGCTGCCGAACAAGAGTTCGTCATTTACTTTTGAAAATAGTGGAAATTTCATGTAAAATAGTATTCAGATCGACTTATTCAACTATCGTTATTAAACAAGGGTAGCATAATCTCCAAACTTATTGTTAAAACAACATCATACAACATCACGATATGTCAAATCACATTAATTTGTATCACAGGATCATAAACATCCCTTTGCATTTTCTAAAAAAAAGAGTGTATGACCCGAGGAAGTGTGTCATATTGACTTAAGAAAACAAATGTAATTTTTTTTATAATTCGAGCGAGGTTTATACACAAATTTGCAAGAGTTTCGTAAAAGTTATATGTCACACTTTCAAGTGTGATAATGTTTTTTATTACCGATTATATTCCAATGAATTCTCTTAGAAATATCCAGAAAACGGCCTGCTTCCCATTCGACGACCAATGGTTGTATGATATGTGCACTTGTGTCCATATTGAAAATATGTCATTACTAATTTCTAACCCTATTGTTAATAATACCTTATTATGTCAATTGTTAAAATATATCTGCATATTTTCTTATATTATTTCTTAGTATTTATCACCTCATTTTCTCCTCTTTGATATATATTTTTTTATTCTGTGCAAGAAAGCATAGCATAATATAATATTATATATAAGCATTTGTAAACAGTTTTCTACAGAATTGAAAGAATTTCAATATTTATATGGCTATGGCTATTTGGCAAATCACAATGAAGAAAAATAAAAACCAAACCAAATATTGATTATTTGTCTGGTTTACCATGAAAACAATTTGAACTTAGTGCAAATTGCGGGTAGGGTCGGGTAGGGTCAGTTTGCGACCTCAGTCTTAAAATATATTTTGTCTTTTGGCCTCTTAAACACATTTAGTATACGTTTTTGAAACACGGAATGTGATTAACCAAGAAATGGAGGGGGCCCTTTTAGGCTTTTACAAATTCGGCCACTTATTTCAGTTTTAACTGTTTCTATTTTTGATAAATTTCCAATATATAACACCTATTATAATAATCAGTGCACCTGGTACAAAAACACCTATGGCGATCTGAATTCCGTTATCGTCACCATCAACAACAGCCAATGTAGTAGAATCTGAAACATTCAATATGTGTCTAACATAAGTCAAATCTCATTGTAACGAAATTATTAAATCGAACCCTGTTTCATATTATGTTTTTTCATTGTCACTCATATACGATTTGACTGAAAAGCGTAGAAATCGATGTCTACAGGAAATAAAATTTTGACCGGTTTTTATCGGGCTTTCTAATTTGAGAAAGTAGATTAAAGATTCAATGGCATCTTTTTCATTTTATGTAACGCTGTGAAGACTATACGGTAACAGAAAATGTTTTCTGAATCTTTGCGTACCCTAAATTTGCATGGAAGCAATACGTTTGTAAAAAACCTTTGTCTTCACCATCAAAATCAAAATTAGATCATCCGAAACTAGATAATATATGTGTGTGAATACATATTGTAAAATTAACAAGAAGACGAAGTCGTCAATATCCCTGCCAAATTAATTCTAATTATAGCTCCCAACATTTTCCTAAAAGGGTCACTACTCTGTAAAATATATTTGCATAAGTCTTCGGATAAAATTAAAGATTATAATAAACTCCACATCTTAAATAGTTTCTTTGTCCCGTTTTTAGACGCCTTTGAAAAGAGTCCAAAAACGCGCAACAGGGGCAATAACTTCTTTAAAAAAGTATGCCCTTGTGATTTTAATACTCTATCAAGGTATTGATAACCTGAATACACAGGGCAAATTTTATTATCCTATCTAGTGTCTGAGAAAAGCTGTAACCTTTAACGTATGGACGCACGAACGGATACTCACGGATCCCAAACCTATTGTGGGGGTAATTATCCTACAATACATTGCAATCTATTTAATGATCAAATTAAAATGATACAATGGTAGTGAGACAATGTTAGGGAAAAAAACCAAAAAATTTTCCATGAATAAAACTGTTATCTTACAATGATAATTATTTTGAATTCTAAGACACCTATAGACATTCATATTTTGCCGCGGAAATTTACTGCATACGTAGATTCGTTTAGGTGGAAACTTTTTTTTTTATCTTTTTAAAAATATTTAACAAATATTATACATGTCCAAACAAATGCACACACTTTTTATTCAAAACACAATAGAATACCTATCAGAATGGAATTGTATTCTATCGAGTTGTATTCTATCTTTGCACGAGCCTTAAATATTTAAATATCAACATTTACTTAAAATTCACGATTTTCATAGATGTACAGAATGAAGAAATGTGTTGTAAGTGGCGTTATTTACTAAACAGGATGTGTTTGCTCAATACTGTGCCCCAAGATATCATTTAATTGTAAACTTATACATGTCTTTATGTTCTTAACCCCGATGTACACAAAATTCCCTTTCGGGTAATAAAGCATTATTTTATCTTATCTTATCTTATACTTATTTGATCAATATGACACCTGAGAATTTATAGTAAGAACATAGTAAAACTGTACTCCATGTAACTTTCTTACTAAGGCTAATAGGAAAGATGATTTTAAGGCGAAGGCAATGACGTTTTGAAATTTGATCTCAGTTTGAAAATAAGAATTGTTATATGTGAACAAATTATTATTATACAAATACTGGTTCCATAATGGATGAAATTATTAAGCTACAATACACAGCGAAATGGCCTTTACCTGACTCTCCAAAGCCCACACTACAGAGCAATATTGCTGGCTGCAAATCGGTTTTTTAATTTTGCAGGTTTTGCCGTGTGCAGGGTCGAGCTACATTACACAGCGAGATGGCATTTCCCAAAGCCTACATTACAGAGCATTTCTGCTGGCTGAATAATGAAAACAAGAAAAGCTCACAACTCAAAATCAATGTTACACCAAGTTTGCCATGAATATCTCTTTTGCATGAAATTTCATTGTGTTTCTTCTTATTTAACATATACATCTCTATGTGCATTTTCGCTATTCGACCCCATGTTAGGGAAATGCTTCCTAGGGGCCGGAAATCACTGTTCGCTAGCGATTTCATTCTTTTTTTCTCGAAGACCTTGTTAATGTCTCTCATGCAAAAATCCTTTCTTGAGAGTGGCACCTTATAGAGAAAAAATTATGCTAGGTACAGTCGTCGAGTTAACTATCGTTTATTTTCCAATGGTTCAGCTACAACTCATGTGAGTTTCAGCTCTCAGGTGCAAACATCTTCAGAGAAAAAGATTCTCATAGGTAGGTAGATAGGGTCAGGAAATTTTGACAAGTGAGAACAATTAAAATAGCGCCAAAACGACGATAGTGTAATCGTGTGAGCACTAACAGTGTATGAAAATAAAGAGGGACATGAACATGGAGTTTCATCCAAAACACGTGGAAGTTGAAGTATTGTCATAACAAGCTCTTAGTGTGTGCCACCCGATGAAAGAAGCTTATATAAAGTGAATCAGTGTTTCAAGAATCACCAAAAAACAATAACATGTGGTGCCACCAAGTGCGCGAATAACTGAAGCCACTCTTCTTGGCATGTCCTTAACCAGGTTCTTTAATTGTTCCATCGGTATCCGCTGCCACTAATCGTCAAGAGCGGCCTGCAGTTCCCTCAGGTTTTAAACAAGAGGATCCCTTCTTTGCATCCGATGACCAAAAATGTCCCAAACATGCTCGATTAGGTTTTAATCAGGTGAAAATGCTGACCGTGGAATTCATGTTACACAATTATTTTCCAAATGTTGGTTTACATCAAGTGAACGACGGGGTTTTGCACTGTCGTCCATGAACATGTCTTGTGGCAAGTCTGTGGTCATCGAAATGATCAATAATTACAGGATCCAGAACCTCCTGAATGTACCATACGCCTGTAAATGAACCCTGTTTAGTCACTAAATCGAGTCTACAGTTGTAGGAGAAGCCTTCCAAACCATCAGGCCCCTCTGATGACCTTTCTGGTCCTTAATCCGGCAGCTTTGAGTCAATTTCTCAGAGTTTGGTTGCTCAACCATACCCGATATCATAACCATACCCGTTTCAGGTGAGGGCTCGGACCAAACGGCAGGCGTCTAACATGTCGTTAAAGAGCTCTATCCTCCTGGGGCTTGGTGGCTTTTTAGTCTTCCTGATCATGGAAGGTCCCTTACATCCGTTGTTTGTTTCCTCCTGACCAGACGGCTTATGACGATGTGGTAGAAGTGAGTTCTTCTGGCAATTTCTTTGTAGGAACGTCCTGGCGTTGAAGCCCAATAATCTGACATCTTATACATTTTAAATTCTCTTTCTATGAGTATATGACTATGCAGCAGAAGCAACATAATGTGAGTCGAGAGGAAAAGATGGACAACCTTCCTCAAAACGCCTGGTGTTTGGGACGAGTCCTGGATGTGTTCCAGGACAAAAAGGGACATGTTCGAATTGTTACTGTAAAGACACAAAATTGGACGCTGAAGCGCCCTGTGGACAAACTCTGTACATGTGTTATCATCCAGACAGATGATCAGCAAAAATTATTGTTCAAAAGATTAATGTGGACTAAAATATTCAGTAACGGGACGATAATCACAGACTTGTTTTATATTAATGGTTTCGTTTATCTTGCACAGTGAAGGGGTCGGAATGTAGGATTTCAAAACCTTAATTGAGCTAAAAAAAAGTTTGTTTCACTATTATTTATTTTGAAAATTTGATTTAGTTTTTGAACAGCGGTATGTAGCCTCCTAAGGGAGATAACTCTGTTATGTTGTGCTTATGTTTTGGACTACTCGATATGCTTCACCCTCAACTCGACACTCGAGCATATAAACGGTATGTTATATATATTACCCTATCACTTTTTTAAAATAATATATGTTCTTTTCAGAAAGCTACTTTTGAAGCGAAAATGCATATTTCTATGCAAAGAATTGTAAAACTTTCATTACAAGTGTAACATGTCAACTGCCCTCACTAAATATAACTTTCTTAAAATATCTGCAGTCACTCTTCAGTCTACAATCTTCGACTATATCGGAATAAATAGATGACATATGAAAATACTGAATTGTTGTTTTTTGAGTGAAATGAACCCTAGAACCCAAAAATTGTGTACCGATACATATCATGTTGTTTCAGTATTGCAATATACCAATATATCGATAATACCCCTATCCTTATCAATTACCTACTGTCTGGTTAGGCAGAGACCAACTGTATAGAATTGAAACAAGAAGACATGGTCATCAACATCCCCCGCCAATTAAGTTTTCATTTAAACCCTATATTTTCCTAAATGGGCTGTAACTCTGTAAAAAGTATTTGCATTTAAAGGAATATTCCAATGAAAAATGAAAAAGAGCCTTTTAAAACAATGTTTATCGATAAATCCTTCAACTTTGGCCAATAATTTTTAGTTTAATCACCAAATCTGCAATAAAAATTCAAAGTTGGGAAAAATCAAGTTTACCGGCATTGATGGGGGACGCCATATTGCTATCTCGAACGGTAAACGAGAGCGAGAAACAACGGGAATATGACGTCAAGACACACCACGAAATTAGGAGACGCCGTTAGATTCAAATATGAGACTGTAACAACCGTCACGACTTCAGTAAAGACATGCCGGGTCCAGAATATTCTACTTCTATGATGCCCAAAGCAATAAATAAATATTTCTGACCAGCAGACTGCTGCAAAACTTCAGTACAGTTTGGAAAAGATTTCCCATGTGCGGACGTCACAAGGTTTGAACACTGACCACTGTCATTTTTTTAGAATTTTTATAAGCTATAGACACCATGCATAAGGTTGAAATAAAGTGTTAAATGACTTTGCTTAAATAAGTGCATTTAAAAAAAAAACTAAACGTAACATAGAATAATTATTTATTGATTATATCACTCGAAAAAAAGACCTATTTGACATGATCTTGTCGAAGCGAATCCTAAAAAGCGAATCCGCGATGATGGTGGTATGGTTCGTAATCAAAATAAAATTGTTTATATCAATCAAAACACGTTTGATAAATTTGAAAGATGGCATTTTCTATGTTGGCATTGACTTCTCGTTTTTATTACATAAATCTTGGCTTGTTTGAGGATGAAAATATTTTTCTATTTATTTAGTTGTCGCCGATACGAAACCAATTTTGATTACGAATCACTGAGGCGCACATGCTGTATGAAATATTATCGGAATGATTGTTAATGATTCCTTATTATGTTCACATATCATACCATTATTTTCCAAAGGTATTTCTGCCAAACAATACGTAACGAAATTAAAATGGAATTATAAGATATCATTAGTATACTAAAACAATCAGGAAGGAATATATGGTGTTTGGAATAATATTACGATCTATCAACTCATCAGCAAGTAATACAAAATATTATACTCACAAAGTTTCTTTATATCATCGAGTGTTTTTTTATATCTAAGTTGCTATGATGTAGCTGAATAATCCATATTTGTTTGGAGTTTTCTCATTATTATATCTTTTAATAAATAAAATTATTTAACTTACAACTATGATTTTGTATATTCACAGAAGGATACGATTTTAATGATAACAATGCACAAATTATCACAACGTATGTCTCTTAATTAAACCTTCAAATTCTTTTACAAAATACTAGATTTATGTTATTTATGCATGTTTTACATTGAATATTCCCTTTTAAAATTATTTTTAAATAATACAATGATTCTAACACGTTCATAACAAAAAATGTTTTTCCCTTTTCAAACTGACTAGAGGGTTTTTGAAAATCCACAGATTGAATGTGAAAGAGTGTCAAATTTTTAAAGAAAACCTATCGTAGTAACTCTGTGAAAATAAAATATTAAAAAATATAATTTCTTGTTTTTGGAAAGATATAAAAAAAAAAAGATATGCAAAGGTCTTAGTGATTGATAATAGGCCTATGTATGTAACAGATAAATCATTGATATGCACGTTTGATGTATCAAAATTCAAGGAAACGTTTTCTACTTTGAGAGTGTAAATTTTATATAAAAAGGAGTAGTTATAGAGTACGTCAACATCTTTCAGGTAAACATACCATGTTTTAATCAGAAAAAAATACAAAGAACACGACAAGATATAATTCTCTTGATCGTTTTTAAAAACATTTATTTATTTATTTATTTATTTTCTGTGTTTTTTTTATATAGTTCATATCGTTAATAATACTAGACAAAACCGCATATTAGTCGTAGTTGCTTTTTGAATGATCTATCCGACGACTGGGTCGTTCTGTTGGCACAACGATGTTTTACGTTAACAAAGTGCGCAGCGCACACATTCAGCAGTTCTAGTCAAATCATGGAAACTCCACTGCACAAAGATGTACGGAGTTTATAATGTAAGCTCCTTGCATCGATTTCTTGTGGTGTGTCGATGACGTCACATTTTCAAATAAATTGGCGACCACCGTCATCGCTCAAAGACGAAGGTTTAACATTCTGTAAATACTTATCTCGTTGACAGAAAAATTTAATAATTTGTGAGAATGTCTTTTATAACTCAAACTTTGGCTAGAATTAAGTTGAAATCGTACTGGAATATTCCTTTAACTCACTTTTGAACTCCATCAAGGTATTGATCTACTAAAGACACACTGCAAATTTTGTCATTCTATCCTTAAACAGTTTTTGAGAAAAGTTGTCCCCTTCGAGAACTCCCTCAGAGTCCAAATAAACTAACCAAGGGCAATAACTCCGTAAAAAATAATTTTGCATTTCTGATTTTCGAACTCAATCAACGTATTGATACAATGAAGACACACATCAAGTTTGGTTAACCCATCTTTAATAGTTTCTGAGAAAAGTTGTCCCCTTTGACGACTCCCTCGAACAAAGTCGAAAAACTCGAAACAAGGGCAATAACTCTGTAAAATACAATTTTGCGGTTTTTCGAATTCTATCAATGTATTGATACAATGAAGACACACAGCAAGTTTGGTGAACCTATCCTAAATAGTTTCTGAGGGAAGCTGTCCCCTTTAACTGACGGACCGACGGACCGACGGACGCACGGACGGAGCCCAAACCTTTAACCCCCTTACACTTCATGGTGGGGGATAATAAAGGAGTCTATTGGCAAAGAAAGTGTCAAAGTGTGGTGAATACTTAAATCTAATATGCCCTACTCATCAATTTCCTTTTTTTATTCTAAAAATCAATCAAGGACTTGCATGAAGTAGTTTACATAGAATTCTGAGGTCACCTGAATAATCTTTCAAGACACATTATAATTGAAAAAAAATTAATTATGATTTGAATTCATTTATAATATTTAATTGAATATTTTGATAGGCACTTACTGTCACATTTGAGGTCATAGGCTTCAGGGAGCATTTTCCAGGAGTTGGACTTCTCGTCGTCAAGGAAGAGAACAAGGACCAGACGGGTATCAATCTCTGAAAATACACTCGTCTTCTTTGTGTGGACATTCAGAAATTTGTCCCCCGCCTTCAGTGTAAAGCTGCTGTCTTCACTTGCTTCGTCGGCAGTCACCAAGAACTTGACTACGTGTGTGTTCAGCTTGGGGAGACAAATCAGAAACTCTGTTCTGTCAATGCGGTCCCCATCAGTCCACAGAGCAGGAACTGTTTTCTGATAGGCTATGAAGTTCTGGTCAAAGCTGAGGTAACAGTCCTGCTTTTGTTTGATGTAATAACCTCCTTTGCCACTCGCACGAGCATCAACAAGAGTCCACGATTCTTCTGGGGAGTTCTCTACTGAACATCTGAGACCTGCATCTTGTGGAGCTTGTATTTTATCCCAGTCAAATGTTCCATCTCTTACAATCGATGTTTTCTGTTTTGTATATAACACTTGATGGTTTGTTTCATGAACAATCTTAACAAATCCAGAATAACCGCTTGATGTCATATTCTGAAATAAAAACGGCGTACACTTCTTAAAGCGTTGTTCCTGTTCTCCTAACTTAATATCCAGTTTTTTCAGGTTTTCTTGACACGTTAAGTCATATTCAGCACAGGTGGTGTTGTAAAGCTGAAAGGATGTCACCTGCAAGCTCATAAGACTGTCTTTGTACGTCCTAATCTTGTTCATTGCCTGCAAAACATCATAGTCCTCAGCAGAAGCTTCTGTCAGGCAACTTTTAACGTATTCACAAGCAAGACCTGCAAGTCGTCCTGCAGCAACTGCGCTCTCTCCAGTGATCATCAAGTGGATCCGCCAACAGACCAGGGATTCCTTTCAGAGCTTGAGTTAGTTCCTCGATGTCCTTTTCAAGAAGTTGCCGTTGCTCTGTTGCAGCTGCATTGTTTGGATCAAAGGCTCGGATAGCTTTGGTGACTGTCTGGTACTTTTCTATCAGTACTCTTAGGGTATGTTCAACTTCCAAAGCACTGATGATAGTCTGTCTATTCTTCAGTTCTTGTATCAAGGTTTGGATTTGCTCAAGTTTACCCTGTAAATCCCCGAAAACGACTTGTTTAAACATGGTTATTCCAGCCTTTCTTTCTTTAAAAGAAAGAAGTATTTCTGTTTAATCTAGGTGTCTCTGATACTGTTTTGTAAAAGATTGCTTCATGGTGAATCTAGTTTCATCAGACAAGATTTGAAAAAGGAAGTTTTAAGCATGAGTGAACACATGTCTTTTTGTTTGATTGAGATGCATGTTTGGAATATAGATTCTGAAGTGAATTAAGATACAACTACCTGAATTCGTAATTTCTAAATGGGAAGGTTAATGTATGAGTTCATCAAAAATAGATGTAAGAAGCTTTTAAGTAAATTTAATGATTCACACATAACACAAGGAGGAGCTATAAATCTAAGCACGTAATTTATATATGAACAAATCATATATACCTGGATTGTATTCAGTGACACGATGATATCGTCCAGTTTTCCAATAATGACGTCATACTCGTTATCACCACCAATAAGCTCATCCAGTGCTAGCCCCAAACCAAATGATGCCAAATCTTCTAAAACGAATGTACCAATATTCTTCAACAACAACGCAGGCTTTTCCTTTTGTATGTCACGGCCTCCCACTGAAAGAGAAGAGGAAGAACAACACTTTTAGTTACTTAACAATACTTCATGGCTTATAAATCTAATGACCCTACTTCCAGGGCCATAAACTTAAAAACTTTTTTACTTTTGCTTCAACTAAAATCGTTCGTTTTCGTTTCAAGAACGAAGAGACATAGAGTTACCAATGTTTTTGAGTATAGATCGCTTTGATTTTTGTTTGGCTACAATCTGGAAAATGGGGATAGAAAAGATAGATTAATGCCGTCTCTAATTTTGATAACCCCAATGCGTTTTGTAATAAAGTATAGTTTTGCCCTGAACTATTATAGTTAAAGCACGAGGACGGTATTTCTTTTCTAAGATACATAACTTATTTGCAGGGAAATACATAAATTCTTATTATTTCAAGTTAGAATATTGTTAAAATAACAATTATTACAATACTATTACAATATAAATAATAATTATTTATCCATGAACAGGGCTAATTGCTGGCTATTCCATGTTTAGAACTCACCCTCCTCATTTTTAGTGAAACAGTAGATTATGTAAATGTAGCAGTTTTATTTTCTCATTTATAAAGTTTAAAATTTTATTCTCTTGTTATTCTTTCATTGTTCAATCAAAACAAAAATATCAGACAACTCATGTTTAATAAAACGTTATTTTTGAACAGTCAAGTTGTGCGATCATGCAGTGGGGGCCACACTGCCCATATAAGGATTACGTGATTGACATTCCACAAAGAATTATGGGTATTGTTTGTATCTTTCTTTTTTGCTGTTGTCATAAAAGTTGAAGTTGATGTTGATGGTAAGTACCACCGCTAATATTAGCTGACTGTGTATACCATGAAAAGGAGTACAAACTGTATTGGTTGAGCTATATGGCACGTTGTTTGGCAGAGACGGTTGACGTGTGTCAACGTCACAAATGCTACGGGGCGCCGTGACCTGACGTGGAATGTCAACGTGGTCACTCGACAAGCTCGTTGGAGGCAGAGCATTGCTCGCAGCGTTGTTCCCCTGTAAGATGGAGTTATTATGTAGCTTTTCAACGACTGCTCATTTCTGTGCTCATTTCTGTGACCAGTGACAGACATGATACCAAGGGCCCCAACCCCCGCTTAGGAAAGTTTAGTTGATAGGGATGCGCCATGTTGATTGATAGAACCGAGACTCAAGGTTACCATGGACACACAAGTTTACGAGGGGGCAGCTCGGAAGAGCGGATGGCGTCATTCAATTGTTACGTCATGTAAAAACTATACCTTTATTGTCTGATTAAGTACTTTTTTTACCGATTGTTCTAACCGCAAATTGAAATATTGTGCATTTAGCTATTGAGCTATAATACTTTCGAGACGCATATTTGTTTCTGCAATACCAAATGCTGTAGAAGAAATGAAAAACGCGGTGAAGTGTAAAAAACACAAATGCTGTAAATTGTTATAGGGAGTGCGGTAAAAGTATATTTGGTGCACAAAATTGCGATAACATTGGTTAATATACATTATGGAAGATTATTATGAGTAGGATTCGATAAAGTTATTTTGATGATTCATATACATTCTCGTTTGAACGTAATCATGTCACCAATGTGAACAATTCACACGTTTCTTAGTATTGCAAATGGGTAATGATTTCCTTTTTTGTAGATTTTTTTCTATTTGATTCTCTTAATAATATCCAGAAAACGGTCTGCCTCTTTTGCAAAGGCCAGCTAAAGTGACGTCGCGAACAGTGCTCTTTATGACGTCACAGACATAAATTACTGGAAGTACCACTAAACAATCGACTTAGCAAAGATGATGTATGCACATGTGCTCATATTCAAAATATATCACTATCTACATCTCTCCTAGGGGTATTAAAACCATGAGAAACTCGTTTTAATTAAGTAAAGCTTTTTTTTCTATGAGCTTTACACTAATAAGGGTCCTTGTTCATTTATAACGTCCTAGTCATGACTTAATTTACTTGAAAATATGATTACTTGCCAGACGAATTATCAAAATTTTATTAGATGTCATATTATATTGAAACGTTTTCATCAATGTAACATAACTTTTCAGTAACATATATTTCAAAAATGTTTTTCCTGTTCAAAGCAAGTCTACAACATAATTGTTTATCTTTACTCAATGTATTTAAGTTCTTTTGAGATTTGTACTCAATATGACAACTAACATAAATACAAAATGGCGTTGTTTGTGTAGCAGACCACACTGAATTACTAATGTAATTATATTAAGTTTTTATAGTTTTGTTAAAATAAGCAAGTGCACCCCTTTTATATTTTCCGACATCTACTTATGCCATTCTGATAATTACTAACTTATTTTCCAATACTTCAATGGGTGCTAACATATCTAAATCGTTGCTCCTTAGTATACTTATAACTTGGTCTGATGTCGCACTCTTCGTTAGAATAAAATGAATAACTGTAATGGACATGAAATGAAACAGTACTTCTTGCATACGGGTGCACATCTTTTAACTTTATACATACGTCAGCACATGTTTGAATTGTCTTTTGGTTGACTTTTGGTTTATAAAAGGACATCGAATTTACCCAAACAAGAATTGTATACAGAACAATAAAAGATGAAATTTTGAGCAAACTAACTCTGAATTTTCATATAGTAACACATGATAAATAATGCTCAGTATGGATGTAGTGTTTTAAAAACTGCATTATAGTCACATTTAGTGGATAAATGAAGGTTGGTAAGCCATTTTTGTTTGTAGATATCCTTAAGTCTTTGCGTAAAAGAATTCTAGAACCTTTTTGGAAACTCAACATTTTGTTCTAGCCATACTTGGATGAAACCAGTTGTGGCTAATAGCTTCTTTTAATCTGTTATCCAGTTTGTTTTGTCCATTTTGATCATATAAGATCATCATTTCATTAAACGGTAAGAGGGCATGCATAACAAGCGGTAACCTCCCACATTCCCCATATATCATTGCATTTGGTGTGTTTATTTCTACTCCAAGAAATTTACATGCAACTCTTTCTATTTGATCAAAATACTGGTATCCCCAAATTTCTGCACCGTATAATAAAATTGGGCTAATTCTTACATCAAATATTCTAAAATAAGAAGATATCTTCAAATCTCCTAGTATTTTTACATTTCTCAAAATACCTAAAAGTACTTTTCGTGCTTGGATAGATTCATATTTTGCATGAGTTGACAAAGAAAGTTGGTTTGTAAAATAAACACCTAGGTACTTGTATGAGGTTGTTGATTCTATAAGTTTTCCTTTAAGTACCATTTTTCATGTCGGGACAATTTACCGCCCTTCTTAAAAGTAATTATTTTTGTTTTCTTCATATTTACATTTAATTTCGATCGTTCACAGTCACTTTCTAGTTCTTGCTTCTGAAGACCGCCAATAGTACTTGAAATAAGAGCAATATCATCAGCAAACAGTAAAAGAAATGTTTTTAACACATCCGGATGCAGCTGTATACCATTTGTGCAGTTGTTTTCTAGTATCATTGCTAATTCATTGATAAAGAAAGAAAACAAAAAAGGACTAAGTACACAGCCGTGTCTAACACCGATTCGTACATCAAAATATTCTGATATTTCATTATTATTTCTAACAGAAGCTTTCACATTTTCGTATATGCTATTTAATAAGTTTGAAATTGTAGTGCTTAGACCATTGGTTCTGAATAAATCCCATAGCTTATGTCTCTGTAGAGAATCAAAGGCTTTAGAGAAATCCACAAACATCGCGTAAAATTTACCCCCTTTAGAATTTAGATACTTTTGTATAACACTCTGAAGAATAAACATATTATCAACTGTTGTATATCCTTGCCCAAATCCTGCCTGTGATTCACTTCACTTATTTTATCCAAGAATATGTCTTCAGGAACGTTTTTGTCCTGATTAGGGGTCACATGGCCACCTAAGCTAAAACATTATTATCCTCACTAGTTAAGGAGTATGTACACAAACTTTCAGCTTTCTAGCCCTTATGCTTTCTGAAGCAAAAGATGAAAAGTGCTGAATTACTAGATGGACTGCATCCAACTCGAGGACATTGATGTGCAAGCCCTTCTCTGACCAATACCAAATTCCCCCAACCTGTTCGTGACCACGGTGAGCAGCCCGATCTCCGCTGAAAACGTCTATGAACAGGTGGGTCAACGGGGGCGAGGATGAAGCTGAAACCATGACAAAGACGCTCTTGTCCACCCGGCACAAAGCTAGGCAGCGATGAAGATTTTCGAGTCCGAGCTATGGCATGACGACAAATATCATCTCTGATGTGGGGGTTCAGAAGTGGACTCTTCTTAGGACTGGACTGACCCTGATCGCAAACCTGACCCTGACCTTGTCGGTAGTTATCCGCAGGAGGCTTGGACATATCTGACTCTCGGTAAGTCGATTAGTGAACCTCCTGACAAGCTCTGATGCGACCCCCGAAGAGAGACTCGGAGTCAGCCGGATCCTGCTGTCGATTCCGACAACAAAATTAGTACAGAGTATTTATTTTAGATATTATCGTACTTGCTTCCTGCCTTTTTTATAAATCAGAAATTAACACACAAATCGTTTGGTTTGAAGGAGGTTTGTCTACAGCAGACATTATGGTAGATATACAAATGGAGACAGGCCTGGTGGGCGGGGCGTCACGCTCTAATGAGTTTTCAAAGCGTTCGCCTGTTAATTTCGGCGGCATTCTAAAAACCAGGTATAAAATGATGATTAAAAGTCTAATTTATGTGTGTATTGTCTCAATTATATGCTCATTGTTTTCTCATAGATAATTGTACTTGAGATATCATTCTTAGAAAAATCCATTGCATAACCTCTAAAAGCAACATTGCCGAATGCTTTGAGGAACACTGGGTCGCCCGCCTCCATGTCTGCCTACCTGCATCGTCTGATGCTACGTGGTTCTCTAACCGCAAGATTGAGCAACCCTCTCTGTAAAGATGAGTGTGCTGCGCGTCAAAGATGTGATGGGGACGTCGGTTGAAATCAGCCGAGACAAACACTGATCAAAAGCAGGTGGGACAAGCTGAAACGAAGCCTGTTGTAGTGGCAACTGACAACGGCACTTGTTCGACAGTACTAATGGAGGTAGAAGCCGGTTATGAGTAGCACTCATAACATTCTCTATATCCTCAGCGTCGTCCAGCAGGAGTCTGTGAGGAGGTAGAGCGAGACGAGCTGGAGCTATTTCCCCATCACTGCAAAAGGAAGCCCTCCGGCTACCGACGATTGAGGTCTTGAGGACCGGACCTGGTTAAGTGGGATATCCGCAAAAGAAGACTTGTCAAACCTAGCTTTCCTCTTCTTCTTGCTCGTGGGAGTGGTGGGTTAGACAACTTTAAGCCTCAGCCGGGACGTCCACCTATAACCCTCCCGAGACGAAGGGGAAGACAGAGAGCAATGAGCCCCTGAGCAGGACCGGGAAGAAACACGAGGTGAGAGGCTGTCCCTCGAACCCCTACCGGATTCTGACAATTGCGGAGACTCAGCCTCATTCGTACATTCGTTAAATACTACATCATCATCTCCTCTGGAGAGGGGTGACAATAGGGAGAAATCTCTCGATCGAGACAGAGACTATCGGGAGGGTTGAATACCGGAAGGTCCGAAGCCGGAGGGTCCGAATGTCGGAGGGTGCAAACCCGTAGGGTACGAACCGTTGGATACGCATAGCAAAAAAACTAAAACCGGATGGTTTGATATGAGTATCAAGACGAGTTGAGTTTAAAGGACTCTCTCGGAGGATCCGATAAACAGAAACCCAACCAGAGGGTCCGACTACCGTAGGTTCAGAATATCGGAGCACCCAACTATCGCAGGCTCCGAAACCAGAGGGTTCGAATACGAAAGACTAGTGTCAGCCAAAGCTGAAAGCCCACCGAAGCAGATAACGAGCTGTCGGAAGACCCACCTGACACTCAATGACAAAGGAACTACCGAGGGCACGACCAAGGCCGTACGAACCAAGCAGTCACACGACGAAGGTGAACGAAAAACAAGAGACACGACTTGCATGTGCAGAGCGTGCAGCTTCAAGCTTGGTACCGCACAGCCTAGCAAATGTCAACAAGGTCACTCCATCAGTCAACACCTACACCTGTCTAAGACAACCTGTTAATGACGAGCTTGTAGATTAGGTGTAGAATTTAAAGAATAAGAAGTAAGGTTAGCAAAAACAGCGAAGAATAACGCTAGAAATACCAAGAGTCGAGAGCGAAAACATACACGATTGTCTTTCTCTGCAAGTGAGAGGAAAATTAAGGCTTCTAGGAGTGACGTCACAAGACCACTGACTTACCGCCCTTGGAGCGGGATTTTACATATCCCCTACTCCACTGCCTGAAGTTTCGCCTGTGATAATAAGGTTGAAATAAAGCATGTCTAGAGGCGGCAGGCATAGTAGGTCTAGTCAACAGATATGTATGTATAAGGTATTTTTTCAGGAATGCAGTACGGTTAATTTCAATGAATAAACTTCATTTGTAATATTTGCCTCATTTATATTCTTAAAGCATTAAAGAGATAAAGGTAAGACGTGATTTATTCTTCATTATTAAAAAACATTGAACCATTACACATTTCTAATAATGTTTCCGTACTGATCAAATTCGCCAATCATCAATCATTAAAACCAATAGATAGATACCCTAAGCAGTGATATATTATGTTACATAAGATAGATATAGTTGGTAGAAAGACTTGGGTGTATTTTGTTAGAAACATTTTGTTCAATTATGGTTTCGGTTTTGTGTGGCAAGCACAAGGTGTTGACAATTAAAACAGTTCTTAAAATAATTTTATACTAGAGTTTGTAATTGTCATTTACAATCCCTATTTTATGAAATACATTAATGTTCATAGCTTGATGTTTATTCAAGCATACAACATTTATTCACTATGGAACCATGTTAAATATATTGGAAATTTTAAGATACAAGGCGTAGAATAACAATGTTGAAAATTGGTGTACTTCCAATATTCAAGAAAGGAGGTAGATTTGATGGTCTCCCACGACATCAAAGTCTTTGTGTCATTTTTAATGAATTTTTTTTAGAAAATTAATTTCATTTCTTTTGGAATGTAAAATCTGATAAGCAATTGTTTTAAAATACTTTAACATGTAATAACTTTTCTTTGACTACAAACTGTTCAAATTATATATAAGAAGCATTGTTAATACGTTCTTCCTATACATGACTACTGTGTAATCACATTTATGTTAACGTTGATCTGTACGGGGGCCTAAGGCCTTTTACAAAATAGACTTGATTTAAAGGCGGCACCCGTAATAACGTATATTTTATGAGTGACCTCATGAAATAATTGTCGATGACGTCAATAACAATTTTAACAATATGACTTTACTAGAAAAGGCCCCGGTGGAGAATTGTCATTTCGCGACCAACTATGATTTACATATCTGTTCATTTGAAAATTGAAAAAAAACATAAACGAATAAATATCGACAAGCTATAAAAGTTAGAGAGTAGTCCTAACAATAATGCATTTTGCAATAAAGTATATGCACTGAATTATCATTACGTCAAACCACTCGACTTTCGTTTGTGCTTTAACTATAAATCAGGGCAAAAATAAACTTTAATGCACAACACATGATGGTTAGGGCTATTACATTGTTTCAATAAATTATGATATGACAACACAAATGGAGATTGTTGTATTTGTATTGGTTCTTAAGTCACATCGGATTCAGTAAAACGTGAGTTTAATAAAATCACTGTCACGCTCACGAAATGTTCACAATAGCAAGATTGTCGTTCCCTGTTATGTTATGTTGTGATACCATCTACGGTCTTTACACTGATGCAAATTAGAATTTAGTTTATTCCTCAAAGGAATCGGAAAAACAATTGTATATTGTTATTATATATCATATGTAGTGTTTTGGAAATATATTTTAGGGTCCCTTAAGTAGCCCTGGAGTAGTTTGGAAGAGACCAATATATCACCACAAGTACAAGCAGAGAACTAAAATCGGCAACTATGGTTGAAAAAGGTTATCAAGATTGTGGAAACGTTGCTACAGTTTAGGGCATAATGTGTTTCAATTAACAACACCCTCTATTACAATTAACGCACCAGTTTGAATAACAATTTCCGTATCTTTATGACAATTTACCGCAGTATTAAATTTTACCGCGTTTTTAATAAAAATTTACCGTAGTTGTAACATCTTAACCCATTTAATACATTTTACGTCGAAGCAGGTGTCCACCTTTTTTTTAGTGGTGCTCTAATGATGTCAAACGTATAATGTTATAAAATGACAAAGGAATTGCAACAATCCCTGAAACCATCTTGTCATTTGATCCCCTCTATGTACTAAATATACGCTACAGTTTCCTTCATTTTCGTATATCAAATGACTTAATAGAAATGTAAATGATTTGACTTCTTTCAATTCTAAAGAGAAATATGATTCAAAAGGATATCTAGCACACTTCTGTTGAATGTATCATGTGTAAGGGTTTCAAATGCAAATATTTCGAGTTTTTTTATGTCCTATTCTAAAATAGATAGGAAAAAGAGTTAATTCATCGTTTACAGTATACTTTTTATTGTTTTTTTAAAGTGTTTAGTTAAAAAAATAAAATTTAATGTAAATAGATTGTACAAATTGTACAATTTTGATTTAGCAAATACGTTCAACAACAAAGAAGAAATGTTCTATGCGAAAATCAACACATTGAGAACCTATTAAATAGCCCCATTGATTGCCTATCAATTATCTCTCGACCAATAACACAGAAAACAATACGGGAGTTACCCACTCATCCCCGCCGCGCCACCTATGGTCACGTGACCAAACCTCATCCAACCTACCTGGAGCCAGTGAACGCTAGAGCGAACCTACTCGCAGGAGGGGAGGCATGGGTGGGAAATAAAGATTGGTGAGTCGTCGACGGTAAGTACAAATAATGACGTTTACTCAAAAACGAACTTTTATTTAACGTACTATACCGTCTCCGACTCACCGTAGCGCCGACTACCACAGAAGGAGGAGGGCTGCGAGAGCAAGGCGGAATGAGAACAGGTACTCCCCCCACTATCGTCTAACAAAAGGTGGGTGCACAGGTACCCTGCTTAGGAGGGAAGCCCGCCCCGAACCGGAAGAAAAGACAAACGAGACACGGAAGTGCGATGCGAAGTTTATTGAGTTAATACAACAGAAACGCAAAAAGGACCTATCGGTGAGCTGCAATCCCTCTGGGGGAAGCAGAACCCGCAGTGCGGTGCCATGCGAACACCTGTGGCCCTAGCCTGGCCACGCCTGCGAGGTCTTCCGTGGACAAGTCTCGGAGGTAGTGGTTAGCGAGACCATGCCGGACTTCCAGAAACAGCCCGACATGATGTCCGCTACAGCGATGTTGCTGTGAAAAGCCATAGAGGCCGAAATCGCTCTGATCTCATGAGGGTTAGCACGAGCCGGCGGGGCTAACTCCTTGGCTTTACAGGCATCAAGGATAGCGGACCGAAGGTAGACGCCCAAGAGACGTTTGTCTATCTCCTTCGTGCTCTGCTGGGAGTGAGGAAGAAGTAGTCTCCTCCTCCCATGGCGGAGAGAACGCATGCGTTCAGCGTAAACCCGAAGAGCTCGGACCAGACAGAGGAGTCTGCTCTCCTCGTCCGTGGGGGAGGCTGAGCCTGAGAGGGCGGGAATGTGGAATACCCTGCCCCGTTCGTCCGACCCCTGGTTCTTACATACGAAGTCCGGTGCAAGTCCCAGCGTGGCCTTACCCCCATCCCTCGCTTCAAACCGAAGCCTGATGAGCGTGCAACTCTGAGATCCTGGCGGCCGAAGCCATCGCCACCAGGAAGGCGGTCTTGACCGTCAGTCCGAGAATGATGGTCTCCGTCAGGGGCTCGTAGAAGTCCAAGCACAAGTGCTGGAGGACAATCCCTAGATCTCACTCGGGGGGTCTAGGTTTGAGCCGCCCGTCCTCCTGACGGTAAGTCCTGATCACCTCCTTAAGGACAGAGATGTCCATAAAGGGGTCCCGCTTGCGTAAGACCGACATGATTGCCGCTAGGTGAGTGTTAATAGAGGAGGCCTTAAGCCCCCTCTCCTCCCTGAGATACACTAAGTACTCAGCCACCTGCGGAATCGTTGTTACCTGTACGTCCCAGCCCTTGTCAACACTGAAGGTGACGTGACCATAGGTGGCGCGGCGGGGATGAGTGTGTAACTCCCGTATTGTTTTCTGTGTCATTGGTCGAGAGATTAATTGATAGGCAATCAATGGGGCTACGGTGAGTCAGAAACGGTATAGTACGTTAAATAATAGTATTCAGTGCTTTTTGCTTTTTGTTCTTCAAAAAGACAATATCAAATGTGTGAATAATATGAGTTTTTTTAAATATGGGATAGGAATATACCGAAACTTCATTTCCTAGAAAGGTTTTGGTTGAACGGTAGTTGTACAGGTCAAACTTGAGTTAACTCCCAATTCATGATAATTGCTCTCATTTGCATGTAATGTTAAACGTAACAGGCGTGACTTGACGATGCAAAATCAGGAAAAAGATAAATCAAGTAATTTAAATGATTGCAAAATCAAACTAAATGCAATGATCAATAACGACCTACATATATAAATAATGTTTGAATTGAGAATACTTTTTGATAGAATTCTATTTAACGCTTAACGCTTAATTCTACGCTTAACATAATAACTACAGTTGTGTACCAATGATATTGTGAACAAAGCAGTCATAAGTCCAAAACTCATTACTTGTTGATAGCGAAAACCTCAATTTATGTGTACAACGGTCTGCAAATAATATGCTGAACAATCAGATAATTAATTGAAACTTCCTTAACGTTGATTAGATAAGCAAACACAATGCTCAACTGCAAATGTATATCTATCAAAAAATAATGTTTTGAAAATTTGAGAACATGCTGGTTAATAGTGAATTATTGAAACGGAGTTTAACGCCTTTACAGCCATGGCATAGTGGTTATACTTATTCCTTATTCGATATTCGTTTTTCCAGTTACTTACCAGTACGCTTTAGTGTGCCAAGGAAAAATTGTATCACCTTAAGAGTATTCTCCAATTAAAAACAATTTAATAATTGCATATCCAGCATTCTATATTAAGTCGTAATACACAGAAGCAGTCAAAACCGTAACACCCCATACCGTTATTAAATACCTCTATCTGTATTAGATTTCAGGCTGTTAAGAAACAACAATTAAATTCTAAAGGTACCTATCTTACGTCATATCACATAGAAGCAATCAAACCGTAAAGCCCTCAAAACCATTACTAAGTTTTCGTATATTATAGCAGATTAAGGTACCAAGGAATAATTGGTGGATTAACTTGTTGACGAACACGTCGACCCAGTTCGTCCCAGATGTGTTCAATGGGATTGAGGTGAGTGGTAATGCAGGACTTAAACACCAGCAATTTGGGAAAATTAAACAGACAGATTAGCAGCTCAGCTGTCCGGCAATAAAACATGAGAGTAGTAATTAACAGTTATGACACATCGTTACGGATTGTGTAATTAAGGGGAGTCGCGCTTGTGCGTCAGATTGTATGGGGCCAAGTGTTGTCTTGCTGATACGCTAATCCAGGGCCGGGTCTTTGCATGAACGGAAGAAAGAAAAGGTTGCAGAATCAGATCCCTTGAACAACAACCAGTGGAGAACGACCATCGTAAACAGAAAACAAGCGAAAAACGGAGCGTGGCTCACTAATACCCTCGACCGTGCATCCCTGACAAACTGAATTATTTTTCACTTCCGAAGCAGACGTCCCTGGCACAACATTTGACCCCCCCCCCCCCCCCCCCCCCCCCCCACACACACCCCATTAAAATAAGGAATTGAGAAGAATGAATGTTTTTGGTCAGACAGAGTTTTGTCTCATAAAACGTACATTACTATGTCTTGTAACTCTTCATCTTTTCTTTCCTTAACTCCACGAAAAGAATATTAGGATGAATAATCTTCCACAATCAGTCAGATAAATTCTGATATTGGAAAATACTACCATTAACAACAAAACATGAAAAAAAAAGAAAAAAAAAAAAGAATTAAACCAAATCGGATCTTATTTAGCACTACACCCTTGCTAGTTCAGTAGACTGCATGTACGAAATTGTAAATCAAATAGACGGATATTTTTTCTGCTATTGGTCTGACAAATTCTGATGGAAAAGGCCTAAATAAATAACATGGAAATTTTAAAAAAATCAAATATTACCGAAATGTGTTGTTATTTCGCACTGCATACTCCCTAGTAGGGTAGAAGACTTGTGCAAAATTTAATAGTATTATACCAATCGCATGAATGGTTTTTTCTGTAATAGGTCGGTCAAATTCAAATAATGGAATATGACTACGTCAAAACATGAAAATTTGTAAACAATTCAAATATGAATAAAATTTGTTGTAATTTTGCACTGCACCCCTCCTAGTAGGGTAGAGGACATGTGCATAATTTGACAATAATCAGTAAAACAGTTTTTCCATAATTGGTTGGTCAAATTCTGATATTGAAAATGGACCAAGTTCAAAACATGGAAATTTAAATAAAAAATAAAAAATTAACGACATTTGTTGTATTTTCGCACTGCACCCCTCCAAGTAGGGTAGACAAGATGTGCAAAATTTGAAAACAATCGGATGAATAGTTTTTCCGAAAAGGTCAGACGGACGGAATCGTTGGTATTACTACATACCCTTGACCGTTGGTCGGGGGTATAAAAACCCAGCCCATCACGCTGCCGCAACCAAATCGATCAACTTCACGCTGTCGGCAAATCTCAAGGTTAATCGAGATTCGTCACTGAAAATGGAATTCCATTGTCCTTGAGTTAACCTTGTGGCCCACGCAGGACGGATACATCGATGAAACGGTGCAAGAAATTTACCTGTGTCTGGTTTTCAAGTTTGCTTAGTATGGCTCTGGCATACCAAAACGTCTTTGAAGAAGTAATTGAAACAAAACGAATTTTGAATAAGGAATGAGGCGGCCTTGTTGATGACATAAGCAAACCCAACGCTCATATCTGTACAATTAGTTATGAAAAGTGTAGAGAATAACTCTTATTCTACTTCGATTGAAGACGTCCAAGTACTCACCAAAATTTGTTGAGATGAGTAAAATCAAAGCAAATTCCAGTCTCATGTTGAGAGAGATGTGTCCACTCCTGTTAGGCAACTAGCGTGTCAACTTCTGTTATCCAACGTTAACATCTCATTACTTAACATGGTAAGATGATTCCCCCTTTATACGCTTGTCGTTCTTAACAATACACTGGTGATCTCAGGTTTGCTCTCCAGGAAACTTTGTGATTTTTCGGGAGACGAGGTTTAAGAATGTGATGCATCAATAAGTAACTTGTGTAACAGGTTTCTTTTATACATGATTAAGGGGAGCGAAAAAATCAAAATCTACTTCCGTCTCGATTCAAGAACAAAGAGACTTTATAAAGTTGTAATATTGTACATAAACTATTTAGGAACAAGATAATTTGCTAGCTTTCGTTTATCTAAAACCCAACTCCATGCAATAGTTTAGACGGCAGATAATTTATTCAGTGACAATTTTGACCTTATTCAGCTCTTAAAGTAAAGGACGTTGGATATATTGTCCCGTTTCAGCTTTTAGAAATGTTATTTTATGTCAAATGTATGATCTTTTAAAACTATGAATGGAATTTTGTTTGC
This sequence comes from Steromphala cineraria, assembly GCA_916613615.1. Classification (NCBI taxonomy): domain Eukaryota; kingdom Metazoa; phylum Mollusca; class Gastropoda; order Trochida; family Trochidae; genus Steromphala; species Steromphala cineraria. The sequence continues at coordinate 12,852,965 of OU744728.1, forward strand.
ATGAAAAGGTCAATTAATTTAATGTAATACAGTTAATATCTTTATCCCCCATATTCATAAATCACATTGCCTCTGTTAAGAAACACTACATCGTACCTAACTGAGTTTCTGACCTGAGTATTGCCTCGTTAGTCGTGACACAACTTCATAGATACATATGAATACTTTTTTGTATGTCTATCCGAATACCTTGGTGTTATGAAATGACCTTTTCAAAATGGTTTAAGACCAGAATGAAAGGAATTGAAATTAGGAAATTGTGAAATGTAGAAATACAATTCATCTATGATATTATCGACACAGAAAAAAACTTGATGTGAATTTGTTTATGCATCTTTACAGAAGGTCTCCTGAAAGAATCGAAAAAAGCATAAATATATTAACAAAATCAAAATGTTCATCTAGTCTTTAGTGAATGTCCATCATTTCACCTTAAATGATCCTTCAGTATTTAACTGACACGGCTTATGTTTTAATATGTTGATGTTAAGGAAGATTTGATGTAGCATATCAAGACATATGCTTGTACAATATAGTGATACTTTCCGAGACACTTAGTTTAAGAATGCAAGCAGTATCAGAAGTTTTCCGCAATAATATTATACCAAGGATCCGTCAGGGTTACGTCCTTTATTTCAACCTTTGGCTGAATACTGCAAGACTTGTCATGTATCCTCTCTCGGTTAATAAGTTTTCAGTTCTTCGTATTAGGAATACAAAACCACCAAATTAGATATACTTTTTGTCCACCTCTTGAACTGTTGTACAAATGGAGGGGAAGATTGCGTACTGCTTACAGTGAGTTTCTTCTCAAATAGTTGGTTTTCCTTGCATTCTTTATGTCTTTGCTATGGCAAGTTTCATGAATCATGAACATATGAATAAAACGTTCCCTAACATTGATCGGAGAAATGACATCGCAGAACTCGTTGATGAAATCAAAGTTAGTTTGCAATGCATAATGTATGTCCACATACGTTCTTTGTAAGTTTAAAAGCAGAAACTATGAGTTTAAATTCCGGAAATAAAGAAGTACTGATTTGAAATATTAGAGATGAGTTAAATACATGTATCTCTTCACTTATTGAAACAATGCCTGATCCAAAATGGCAGCACGGCGAATTTTGATGTGATGGTATATTTGAGAAATCATTATTCTGTCAACTTTAACATTCCTGATACATATTTACTTGAGGCATATGTCGTAGATGTCGTAGATGTAGAGGGGTAATGGTTGTGGTAGAATCTCTGTCACTTCGGTCACTTTCCTTGGTTGCAGATGCAGAAGTAGAAGAGTTATTACCGGGCACACTGTTGTCAGCAGCTGTAACATAGTTTTATTTATTTAAAGTAATTGTAAAGTATATGCACAATATGATGGAAAGTTTATTTTGTTTTCAAATATTTTCAAAATTATGATTTATGTCATGTGTTTTATTGTTTCTACATAATACAGAAATCAACAAATTATTTAGTATCTATGTTGACAAGTAAACATATCATATTGTTATGATTGTATAACACGAGTTTACCTGAAAAGAGTTAAACATTTTATAATGTAAACATACAACGTTTCATTTAAATCATGAATTTGATCCTTATTGTTTAACGCCGCTTGAGCAGTATTCAAATCATGTAAAATCATCATGTCGTTAAAGGTAATCTAAACATCTTAGTTAATGATACCTCATTTGTTAATCAAGAGTATCTGACTAAAAATATGTGCAATGAAGTCACATACATGTTCCTTCCTCAGTTTTTTGCCCTCTGCTCTAGTCGACACCAGGAGGGCTTTCGAGATAAAGGAAAAGACAGATGTCCCTAATGACATGTGCTACCGTATTATAACCATTCTATATAAAACAGTCGAAGAAATGAGTTGCAGCGGCGATATAGTATACAAATGTTAAAAGTATGTTAATCAAGTCAAAGTTGATAAATTTGTTCAAGAGGCACAACAGTTAAATGATGTGATGTCTAGTCCGTCTACATGTCATGGAGGTTCATCGTCATAACTTTAACGTATTCTTACCTTAAAGGGGCAGTAGCACGTTTTTTGATAATTCTATATTTTGAAATTTTCACTGATAATTGTAAGCTAATGCTAAATGAATTATTTTGACAGTGTCAAAAATCTCATTACACAAACCAATTATCCATAGTTAAGAGGACAAAGTTTGAAGATTCACATAACATACATTGGCGGCCATTTTTTGTGAACACCTTTAATTCATTTTGTGTAAGAAAAAGGAATCGCATGGCTAAACTTAATGTTATATATTTGAATTATTACTGCTCCATTTAGTTTAAATACATTGTCTTTGAAATTGGAAACATCAATTTTCATTTTCTGACATCACCTTATATTCCCATTAAAAACGTGCTACTGCCCCTTAAGACACACTTCCCAATTCCAAACTAGTGTATTGCATCTTATTTAGAAGAAAGTAAACATCTGTCATTTGGGCACATAATTCATGTTTGTAGAAAAAGGTTGCCGACGTCCTCACCTTCCATTGTACCTCAATGACAATGTCGTCTTCTCCGAAAGCTCATGTTGTGCACGTGCAAAGCATGGCCCACACGTTGTTGTTTCTACCGTAGTGTTATCCACAATTACTGCTCATTCGATTAGAGAGAAGAAGGTCCTACGTACAGTAACTAAACGAGAATTAATAACACAGTGTTTGGTAGCTTCTGAAAGTGTAGCAAGGCACATAGTTTGGTAAAGGCATCATAATTCAACGCCATTTTTACATTATTTTCACTAGCTTATTTTCAAAACTACATGTATGTTATGTTTATACATGTCGTTTTATTGCATATGGTATGAGTAATTCATACGACGGCTCGTTGTATTACAATCTAACAAACCTTCGTCGGTTATATCTCTTCTCTTTTCAATAGTTTTTCACTCATAATATAACCCCTTGGTACCAGGTGTTTATTTACCATCGTTGTTTGACGGACAATACTCGGTATATAAATATTACTTGTTAACGCGATATAGAGAGGGCCGATGGATCTGAACTCAGAAGCCTGACTCCCCCACGCCAGTTATCGTGAAGATGCGACACTGGAAGGATAAGTGGCATACCGCTAAGAAGAGAGATTTTCTCGGGTATCAGGGAGTGGCTATTGCAAACTACCTGGCTTTTGGTCTTACTTACCACTCAGCTTTCTTGCCTCTGGTTTTGAAAACACAACTATAGTCTCGCTCTCTTCTTTATCGTTAACATAATTGATTATAGTAATAATGCATGAAAATGCATTTTCTACTAATTTTCAAATATTTCTTGTACTTATCAGATGAGAGATTTTATCTTATTGATCCGATTTGCCATTATTCAAAATACACCTAAAATCAGTCTAACGTTTAGGATAACCGTCTAAGGGACGAAGCAGGTAAAGGCGCTTCTTGACAACAAATAGGTTCGAATACACGAATTTGACGTTCAAGTAATAATTGTGAACTTCCACAATATTCTATCGGTTTTGTCTCCAAAAGGAATGATATTTGTTTCTACTGTTACTGTAGTTTTCTAGTGAACTTATATCTTTTTTATTTCTGAACTTGCACAAGGATCTACAACGTTCGACTTTCAATTGGGAGTCAAGCCCTTGTATTTGACACTTAAAGGCCTTTTCGTTCAACATTTCCGAAGAAAACGGATGTACTTCTGAATAAAATGTGCGGATTTCTCATTGTGAAGACTTTTAACAGTTATTTATGTAAAATGCATTATTATTTCATATTATTCACTGCTAACACGTGATAAACGCAACTGCTCCCATTGTTAGTTAAGTTCATCTGTTTAACATATTAATCATAGTCCCATAGTCGATTCAACCACGTGTATAATTAATGTCATTTATCTTTTGTCAAACAATCTCATGTACATTTCAGACGACTGAGAAGTTACCAACCTATTCAATGAAACCACGCACTGATTACCACGTTACAAAGAGCTGGAGGGATCATTTACATGTGACATTTCTAAGGCCTTCTCAGGGAATATGTCTATACAATGATACTGCATTTACCAGGAAGTTGTGAACACTCCAGAGGAAAACTCACTTTAGCTTCGTCATGTTTTCTAAACAAAACCCCAACTCATTGGTCTATAACTCGAGGGTGAAATTAATATGCCCATATTCTCTCTCAGTGTATTTGTATACTGTTCCAATTTGTGTATTCTCTTACAAATCATACAATCATTTCTGTATTTCATGGGATAACATAGCCTCTTCTTTAAACATCTGGATGATTAAATAACACTTAAAATTAATGAATAATAGATACATAGTCTTAACGTTACCGGAATTTACACCCCTTGGGTGATTATATCCCTTCTTTTTTCAATTGGTTTTAACTCATAACTACCTTCTTATAGGTATTTACCCTTTACACCCCTTTGGAAGTTATTGCCTTTATTTTAGTTGAATGTTGTATGCCGTGAGCTCCATCCGCGTAGATTGGTTATCCCAATAACCACCTTGGTCAGTTATAAGATTATAAACAATCGCAAACATTTGGACTTGTAAAATTTGGATTTTTGATCAAACAAGAAAGTTAAGTTTATGAACAACGAAAGTGGGATTCGAACCAGGGACCTTTATGTTGTCCATCAGCGCTCTTACCTGTTGAGCTACCGAGGATCCATGCCAGTTGATGTAAATTTGTTTGTGTCATACTTGGTATTTTATTTCCCCTATAAATATATAATCAATATTGCAATAAAATAGTATTTAATGTACGGAATCAAGGTTTCAGTTCTAAAAACCCTAAGCAGGGGGTATAGTAAGTAGTCTAAAATAGTATTCTTATCAAGACATATCAAACCCGCAAAATGGATCACTAAAACGTTTTTCAATTATTTGTATGTGAACCAATTTAGTTGAAACACCGTCATAAAATAGTTTTTATTGTAAGAAATCAAGCGTTTATTTCTGAAACCCTAATCTGAGGGTATTTAAAAAAAATTGTTATCAAGATATGATAAACCCACGAAAGGTATCAGTAAAACGTTTTTAAATTAACTGTATATAAACAAATTAAGTTGAAACTTTTGCATGAGTCTACCGCGGGAGTGTCAGTCAAATAATAACCCTCGCGAGGTTATTTTCCATAATCCCTAGCTACCGGGTTATTATTTACTACATATCCAATGATTGATTCAATAATCAAAGGGTCACTTTATTGATAAATCAACATGCTTCGTAAATGTTGTAATGACAAGTGATAATTGGCTGATAAAATCAATTTAATTTGTGTTGGAATTATATAAGATAACAGACAACGGAATAATTAGACATCTGGATTTGAAAAATAGCTTAAGAATAATGATAAATCACGGCTCACAAAAGACTTATGACATATGTTATCAATAATAACCCGGGTCAAAGCTGTTTTTTGTTGTTGCCAAAACGCAAGTTAGTAGGGTTAATAATTTGCTCACAGTCCGAGTTACATTGAGGCACATATCAGAATCAAATCAAATCAAACTCAGGAGAGGTATATGGTGCAATAACTGTTATGATATATTCCAGAAATTTAGTCTATTTGCCGACAATGAACGTTATCTGCTCGTGATTTACTATTGTCAGGATTAAGATATTTAATAAAGAACTCCATATAACCACCTTGGGCGTTAAGAGTTACATAAACGAGGTATGGATCGGATATCTAAAACCTCAACTTATCAGAACGGTAGACATAATTTATTCAACTGATGTAAGTAAATATCAGACTTTGTACATTTATTTTCTTTTATTCGTTTATTTATTAAGAATTGTAAATATTTATAACATCTCTTGTAATCGAGAAAATGACTAATAAACTTGTCAATTTTATGCCTAATCAATTGGTTCTCAATAAATATTTTGATTGTAAGAAACCTGTCCATTTTACTTTTTATATGTTGAAAGATCAACTTTGTACAGTGGCGGACACTAACAACTGAGGACTACATGCCTGAGTACGAAAGCCTTATGCGTTAATTAAAAAAACATTTCTCAAATGACACGAAGTTTATAGTGACGAAGACTTATGTTTATGTATATATCTCTATGGAGTTGACCTTAAGTGATCTAACCTGTCTTCGTCACTATAAACTTCGTGTCATTATCGAATGGTTAATTCTTGTAAGTATTTCTCTTGAAGTTGGACTCATTTTCTTTATACAATGTAAGGTTTTATGTAATATTCCTATTAACCTCATACTGTCCTTAAATAGCAATTGTTTTTGATCGAACCTCGATCTGGTTCAGGTTGACATATGAATCGCGTTTGAGAAATGTATTTTTAATTAACGCATAAGATAAGTGTAACTGCAAAACAAATTGGCCATAGACAAGAATTTTATATTCCCTTTTAAACAAATGTTCTGAGTTAAATTGATATAAATTCTTTTATAACTCGTCTAATTTGTCTATTTCTTAGAATGGTCTGGTAATCAAAATGGCTCCTGGTACGATCACATGCCTTTTTCTGCTCCTGGTGGTTGGTAAGTGGATACATTAAGTTGTCATTTTTTTGGTGGCCTTCTTAAGATTAATACAGCATTGTTGAATTAGACATTAATATAATTAATTCAATAAATTTCATATTGAGAACCATATATTCCTTCAATTGATAATTATTCAATTATTTAAAGTACCCAACGAACAGATATATGTATTTTTGTATACATTATGATGAAATATGTTGTCTGCTTACGTGTTATTTTATATCTTAAAATATATTTTGAGTTAAACAAGAGTTACCTCCCCTAGACCAACATTTGTACTTCAGTGGTTTACTAACTCCGATTAGAGTTACGTCCCTTTGATTATAGCTCGACCTACGCTTAGGCGAGAACGACGTGCACGCTTGCACAGACGGCACAGTTTTTACAAAATTTTCTTATTATTCCTGGCTTGGTACCTTTATAGTTAATACAAGAAGATGTCTGAAGGGGACGTGAAACCGAAGCGTAAAGGTGCTGGGGCGAAGATGCCTGAGATTATGGAGGCTTTGAGAGGTTCTCCCATGGAAAAATTGAGCGCCATGAGTCTGTCCCCGGCGTTTGGCAAGGCAGACGGGGCCGCGAGAGAAGAGACAGTTTCTGAAATTGAAGCGGAATGTGCGACTTTGGAACTGACTCTTCAACGCCTAAAACTACAGGACAGACGGCGTGACTTACAGTTGCAGATAGATGGACTTAAAGCTTCTACACAAAACACGACAATGGACAGGGCCAACGAAAATCAACATGGCGGCGATATCCAACATGGCGGATATCGACAAGGTCAACAGACGTTTCGTCGAGGAATGGATACACAACGAGGTAACGAACGCAATATCCCTCCAAAACGTAAGATCTCTGATTATTTGTGGATAGACTCTCTTGATGTAGACACGGGCACGGTCGAGATTGCCGAGGGCATTACTTTGGGAATGAATACAAGGTCACGTGAAAAATTGAGCAAAATCACCATCGACATGTGGAATTATGCAAGTATGGGGATTCTTCAGGATATGATTGACAAGGGAGAGTTGGATACGACAGGGATTAGTGATTATCTGAGATACGTGCGAAATGTGTGTAGGTTATCTTCAAAATATGTGTGGGGAAGTGTTCTCTTGTATGATCAAGAATACAGAGATTTGCAGCACCGGGATCAATTCCGATGGGGAACCCCATTACAGGATATTCGCGAATTTCAACTGGTCCCAAAACCAAACTCTAATACAGCGAGGGCATTGAAGGAGATGGATAGGTCTAACATTAGTGACAGTGTACAGAAGGGCGCGAACAGTCACCATGGCAACAGATGGAGGGGCCCCTTTACCGCGGATGGAATGGAAATTTGTCGACGCTACAATTTCGGCAGTTGTTTCCGAGGGGATCAGTGTAAACTTGTACATGCATGTTCCGTGTGTACGAGAAGGGGTCATACGATGCAGGAGCATAATGGGACTGACACACAGTCTAGCAGAGCAAACGACTACAATGGTTTGCACCAGTCAAAAAACTTTTAACGGAGACGATGTGTTATGATTCGTGGGAGGCCCTCCTACCACGTAATGACGTTGATCGGGACTATATTTTGACAGGTGTAAAAGAAGGGTTTAAATTAGCTGACGTGTCTACTGTTGTGATCGAAGATGTTTTTGTTTCAAATCACAGATCAGTAGAAAATCATAAAGTAGCGACTGAAAAACAGATAAAAGAAGAGTTAGAAGCTGGAAATTATGAAATTACAGAGACAAAACCAAAAATAGTAAGTGCAATGGGGGCAATTCCAAAGTCTGATCAGAAAATCAGACTTATTCATGATGGTAGTATTCCCATCAGCCATGGAATGAACAGTTTCATGAACAATTGTGACTGTGAATACATGGATATTAGAGAAGCAATGAAGCACATAAAACCAGGAAGTGTTCTAGCAAAAGTAGACTTAAAACATGCATACAGATTCGTCCCCATACATCCAAGTAATTATAACTTAACAGGGCTAGCCTGGCAATTTGAGAATGGTGATTTTGTGTATATGTATGATAGGAAGCTTCCATTTGGTGCATCCAAGAGCCCCCAGATTTTTCAGACTCTAAGTTCAGCTGTTTGTAGAATTATGAAAGTGAGCTTTGGTTTTACAGTTATTGCATATTTAGATGACTTTTTGGTGATTTCAGATAGTGTTGAAATGTGTAACCATGCTCTTGGAAAACTTATAGAAGTACTACGGGCCCTGGGTTTTATGATTAATTGGAACAACGTTGACGGTCCAAGTCAGAGTCTTCTTTTTCTCGGAGTTGTTATCAACACATGTGACTGTACTCTAGCCTTACCTATGGAAAAGGTTAAAGACTTGCAACAATTATTGGACCTCTTTGCAAATCGAAAGAGAGCCAGTAAACGCCAGATTGAAAGCCTGATTGGGAAGCTCAACTGGGCCTGTCAGGTAATTCAAGGGGGGAGATCGTTCCTGAGAAGACTAATTGACTTGAAAACTACCCTACGTGCAGGACAAGATAAAGTGCGGTTAACAGATGACTTTATGAAGGACATCGCTTGGTGGAGATCTTGTCTTGGATTGTTTAATGGTTCAAAGCAATTCCTGGATAAACGTCCAATACGTACTGTTGAGACAGACGCTTCTTCAAAAGGTGCTGGTGCTTATTACATGGGAGATTTCTTTTATGTAAACTGGCAATGTGACATGCCAGATGTGAGTGAAATGCACATAAACACTAAAAAGTGTTTGGCCATAGTTTTATCTGCTATCAGATGGTCAGGTGCATGGCAAAATAAGCAAATTATGGTTAAAACTGATAACTTGTTTGCTAAAGCCATAATTAACAAGGGTTCCTGCAAACTACCTTATGTTATGCAATATTTACGCTACTTGTGTTGGCTACAGGCTGTTTTTAATTTCTCAATAAAAGCAGAGTACATTCCAGGTCTACAGAACAAGATAGCAGATGCTGCGTCCAGAATGCATGAAAATGACAGTCTACAAAGACTATATGAACTTATTCCAAGTTTATCTCTGATGGAATTCTCACGCCGCAATCTAGAGAATTTCATGTCGCGTTTTTTCATTAACTGCAGATGGGGGAATGATGTTCAAGTTTAAAAATTATTGGTTACTAGTGTTTCTTGGATAGTCATGCTTTAACCTAGTAATCAGAATATATATTTATTTGTTATCAAATGCTTGTCATTCCATTTTTGTGCAGATAAGGTTCACCAAGTAGTTTTATAATTTTATCTCTCCAATTATTAGACCAATATTTCTTTTCTCTCTCTAGGCTGGGGGAATTTCATATCTCTCGTTTGTGAGCCACCGCATGTTGGCATATTGCATTCTTGTTGCATGTTCTCTCAGCCTGAAGGAATAAATGCCAGTTTTTATTCAATGCTTACTCTTTGTAATTATTGTTGGAAAAGTTAAAGTGTTATTTTATATCTTAAAATATATTTTGAGTTAAACAAGAGTTACCTCACACCCTGTAATACGCACCGTTGGGAGAGAGATTGTTACTGGGATTCCGGATTGTTATGGGACGGTTACGGATTGTCATGGGATTTTTCACTTTTGGTAAGAATTTAATTTGGTTAAAAAAAGTGTTAATTTTATATTTTTGGGGTCGGAATATTGCAATATTTGGTAACCATGATTAAATGAATGTATCCAAAGACCATTTTAGCTGTCATTAATTTGTATTTTCATTTCATTTAGCACATTCGTTGATGACATCGAAAACTTTAATATCTAAGACTGATTAAAACTCTTAGATAAACTAAATTGGACGATGTAATGTATTAAAACTTCAATTTTTCAAAACTTCATTCAATTGACATTTACAATTCCATATTCGATGAATGAAAAGGGTTATTTTAATTGTTTATTATTGATGTTTATTCAGACGGGTGTAATGTTATTGTCAATGATTGTTACTGGGCTATGTTTACAGATGTTCCGGATTGTGAATGAGTACGATACGGATTGTAAAAAAAACGAAATCAACAAAAACATGTTTTTGATGCAAAATGTAATAATATTTTGACACTAACTGGTTTCAGTTCCATCAAAAATCAAACATAATGGATACAGTGGATCTTTCTGGTCTCGAAGGGTCGGGTGTTGACACGTCCATGTTAGTGTGTATAGGACACAACAAGAATCTGTTTCGCACACACTGCAATAAAGTATTCTGTAGACGCGATAAATTAGATGACCATATTAAAGGGATGCATAATGTAACGTGTTAAAAATGCGGAAAAGCTTTCGCTTTGGCGCCAAGACAAAAAAATGACTTTATTTATACCAATAATTTACCTTTCATAACTATGCAAATATTCTTATTTTCGTCACGTTTTGTTTAGCTTATAACTACAACACTTCTGGTTTCTGATAATAAATGAGTTGAATTGTCAAGGTTCCCATAGTTATTAGAAATTCGTATATAGTAATCATGTAAGTTTTTTTTATAAAAACTTCGAAAATATAGGTCCATGACAAATAAAAACATATTTTGTCCTTCTTTGAATACTGAGCTTTGATTTTTATTATTTGTTTAGTTTTCATAAGGGTGCCTGTGAGCTGCATGGCACTTTTAAAAAACATTTTTGTATGATAATGGCTTATTATAGGTGTTTGACATATAACAATTGTGTGTCTTTTCGCATGTAATGGGGCACTTTGCCCTAAACTACGGGGCAATTTCATTAGTGCACCGCCTTTGTCGAAATACATTTTCGTTAATATCTCTTTATGTAGGCATGGTAGGTTAAAAAGCATTTATCATACAATAGTTTATCTGATGAGAATTAGAGACATGCTGCAAGTTGCATTCTAAACATATTAATATGCCCAGAAAACAGTTTATATGTTAGGGGGCGCTCTTTGTCCTGGTCTCCCCTAGTTATCGCCAGTTCTGTCGATATGTCCTAAATCTTAAACTTGCAAAGCAGACCTCTCAAACATTAAAGACATAGCTGATGTGTAGAAAGATGTGCCTTTTGGAATTTCAACTTCTTTTGATGTACATTCTAACGTTTTTACTAAGAATTGTGTTTCTTGAACATAGATTCTCAGGAATTTTACTATGCCAATTCTATTTAAAATAATTTGCAAATTTTCTCACTTACATATATAACATATTAATTCTGAAATATTTGGAACCAGTGGGGTATATTATCTTCTGATGACGCTAGTTAATTTTGGCATATGGCAGCAATTTTGTGCTCAAATGTCTTGTGATGTTGCATTCATATTTCACTTAACTTGTTCGACTTTGCAGCAGTGGCATGCTGGAGCTTATTAAATCGTTTTCGCGATCAAGGTTTTGATCAAAGAAATATTCTTATCAAAGTAATCATCCTTTGTTTCACATCTGTGTCATTTTTCTGCAAAAAACGATTTAATTTGAACTCTTTGTTTAGAATACACCAGAATACTATGCTGTTATTTGCCAAACATCCCTTCATAATCCGTAGCAAAAATGTGCTTGCTCAGTAGTAATCCGGAAAAGCATCATGTAACAATCCGTTGTAATAAAATTGTATCCCTCTCTCGGGAAAATTACAATAACTTTTTTGTCAAGGGCATTATTTCACATTTGTTCGACCTATCATTTAAAACAATCATTTATGTAAACACGGAATTACTTTTTTGGCGTAAACATAGTTCAATTAAAAAAACAAGGACGCTTTATGATGTCAAGGTAGTTATTTTGGACCAATATTCAGGACGCCAACAGTGTTTACTTTGCTCAATGTAGATTTCTATGCGTAATGAATGTACAAATCTATAGACATATTATGATAGAACCTATGCACAGTGTCAATTGGGATTAAACATGAATTCTTACTACTCTAGCGATCACTAAATATGCCATGCATGGCAGAACAGTTCCCATGACAATCCGTAACCGTCCCATAACAATCCGGAATCCCAGTAACAATCTTTCTCCCAACGGTGCGTATTACAGGGTGTGTACCTCCCCTAGACCAACATTTGTACTTCAGTGGTTTACTAACTCCGATTAGAGTTACGTCCCTTTGATTATAGCTCGACCTACGCTTAGGCGAGAACGACGTGCACGCTTGCACAGACGGCACAGTTTTTACAAAATTTCCCTCCCACCCTCCCAGTAGTATTATTGGCCTGGCGTGTTTTCAATATTATGCACTTTCCATCTACAATGTGTCGGAAATAATTATAAGTGGTGTAAAGTTTTTAAAATCATTATCTTAGCAATTTTTGCTCAACATTGTCCATGTGTTGGGGGAATTTCATATCTCTCGTTTGTGAGCCACCGCATGTTGGCATATTGCATTCTTGTTGCATGTTCTCTCAGCCTGAAGGAATAAATGCCAGTTTTTATTCAATGCTTACTCTTTGTAATTATTGTTGGAAAAGTTAAAATATATTTCAAGCAAACTATTCTAGATCGTTACTAGGATTTCAATCATAGAAAATACGCTAAACAATATGATCACCGAATATGTAAAACGTGTAGAAAAAAACGAAACTATAAGCTTTGAAACCATGACTGTGTTCTTTCCATAAAAAAATTCGAACAGAAATGTCAAGCTCACAGGTGTGCAACCAATAACAAATACTCATCCATGTGTTTATGTTTGTCCTAGTCCATTAAATGGGTTTGCTGTTGGCGAAATATAATATGAATTTGAATGAATCTCTCAATTATTATTGCCATACATTTCCATTTCTGTTTGTGTATTCCAGTATATCTAGATTTACATATTCCTTTTACATTCGCAATGAACTATTTTCCTTTATTATCAGTAAGTAATATGTATTAACATTTGGCATTGTTATTATAGCTTTAATAACAATAAACCTTTTCAACAAAAAAAATCAGTTCTTGGCACTATCACAGCAGTTAAAGACAATATAGGACAAGATAAGACCTACACTGACATGTTAATGAATGAATTATTAACTGTTGATCCACGACAAGCGTCATATCCTAAAATAACAAAAGCACACATTCGGAGGCTTAGCCGTATTGGGACAAGGTGTTGCATTACAAGTCTGCTCAGCTGAAATGAGTTGGAGTAAGAATATTGTGTCCAACCTATCAATAAAAAGCTTGAAAGCGACTCTATACAAGAAGGAAAAACATAAAAGTTAACAACAAAACTTAGATAATTTATTAAATTTACAGGAAGAAATGTATTTTGGATAGAAGAAAAAGAGGCATTGGCTAAAGTTGATCCTAAAGTGAAATTGATTATAGTGCCTACATTATATAACATAAGCTACAGAGCCAATGGCTCTATTTTTCAAATCCTTTACCTCGTTTTTTTCCCCAATGTAATCTTATCTTATTAATATGTTTGTAACATTTCTTGTTAACATAAAGTTTCTTATATTTATAGCCTCTCAGTGGCCTTCATATTTTATATGTGTGTAAACTTCCAGGCTCTCTCTCTCCCTCCCTCCCCTCTCTCTCTCTCCCTCCCTCTCCCTCTCTCTTTCTCCCTCTCTCTCTCCATACCTCCCTGCCTCCCTCTCTCTCTCCGTCCCTCCCTCACTCTCTCTCCCTCTCTGTCTCATTCCCCCTCTCTCTCCCTCCCTCCCTCCCACCCTCTCTCTCACTCTCCCTCCCTCTCTCTCTCCCTCCCCTCCCTCTCTCTCTAACTTACAGGCTCTCTCTCTTTCTCTCCCTCCCCTCTCTTTCTCCCTCCCTCCCCCCTCTCTCTCTCCATCCCTCGCTCTCTCTCACTCTCCCTCCCTCCCTCTCTCTTTCCCCCTCTCTCTCACTCTCCCTCCCTCCCTCCCTCCCACCCTCTCTTTCTCTCTCCCTCCCTCCCTCTCTGTCTCTCCCTCCCTCTCTCTTTCATCTCTCTCTCTCTCTCCCTTTCTGTCTCTCTCTCTCTCTCCCTCACTTTCCCTCCCTCCCTCTCTCTCTCTATCCGTCTCTCTCTCTCCCTCCCTCCCTCTCTCTCTCTCCGACATAAACATCATGGCTGGCCCGCTGACATTGTGACGTCATACTTAACAATTATGACGTCATTGTGACGTCACGTCATTAGGTCAGCGTGCGATGTTATGACATGAATTACCGTATTTCCTCTAATAGGGGCCCGGGCCCTTATTAACATTTAGGGGGTATTATCCATATAGTATATATTATAGATTGGTTAACCTTATATGCTTTTAAATGGTTACTAGGTTATTCGTTTACTTAGGCGTTCAGCCTTATGAAGCAAAGTCAGACATGGAAAAAAAAGTTGTGTATGTTAAACCTTGGTTCTGATTTTAACATTTGTTAAGGATAGACACCTGCTGGCTCACATTAGCATTGAATCGAATGGAGGCATAAAGCATAATTCAAAAAAGTTTTGCATTGCACCACGTTTTATTTTTATCTTCAAAATACTTAACACTTTGACTACCGCACACATGAATAGAAATGAATGTATTGTCGATAATCTGAATTGATAGAATACTTTACAAAACAAAACATATACTTATGTGTTATTACTCCCATACTTCTTTACATATTTATAGTCCAAAATAGCAAATGAAAACACAAACAATATTTGAATATATAACAAAACATATTTGAGGAAAAAGGACTGCGATGGTCAGGTTTCAAAAGATGTTAGAGAAATTTGGCAAGAGATACAGCTAGTTGATGAACTGCCAATTCAGTGCATTTTTGTGAGTGAACTTGGTTTTAATTGGAACGCTCTTTAAAAAGGTCGACGTGTCCGCTTTTCTAACAAGTTTAATGAACCGAAATTGTGTTTTCTGTATAGTAGAACAATCCTAAAATCTGTATGATATATCTCAACAAATAAAAACGACAATTAAGTGAAAAAAAACAGGTTTTGGAATTTTTTATTTTATTAGGGTCCAATCCGAGAGTTGAACCCCTGTGATGAAAATGTTCAACATGTATGTATGTATGTATGTATGTACTAGTATGTATGTATGCATGTATGTATGTATGTATGTATTAGAGGAAGCAAGCTCGTATTTTACGTCCGCTTCAAGGACTTTGTACACTGCAGAATCGTATGATACAACCAAAGATCAAACAAAAGTGAGCTCGACAAGTATGGAAGTGAAGATTTACCACATAAGATAAATATCTTAAGTTGGCGCAGCATATCACTTAATGTTTTGTATTGTTGGATGTTGAATGTTGTTGATCGAGAATAAGACAGTACCGATTTCAAAGTAAGTAATGTTGTTGAAGTCCCAGATGAAGACCTTAATATGCCATTCACATCCAAAGAAAAGCCAGTTTTAAGATTTACTTGTGGCAAAGTATGGCACTTGAATCCAACACACAGACGGTAAACCTAACTAATATGTTATACAATTTTAGCTCACAGCTGCGTATCTTAAGTTTGATAATATCATGTAAATTTGAATGTCTTTGATGCATCCTAGGTTTGGGAAAACGAAACGGATAATGATGAAATTTCAAAACATAAGCAAAGATTGAGTTTGCATAAACATATCCGTTTGTCATACCTATCAGATAACCGTATCATATTAGGCAGGGCATTAAAGTGATTTCATTTTTCTCTACAAAATCTTTCATAAATGATCAACAGCTTTAGATCGAAGTCATATTTGTTCATTTGCACTCAGGCAATGTAATTGTACTGATTTCTTAATAACAAAGTTTATAGGGATTATCTAAGTCAAAATTTTTAAAAAAATTCGTAATTTCACAAATATGACCCAATCGGTCTATTTAACCCTGCCAAATATCGATATTCAGCACCAGTAACGAGACGATCCCGAAAAATGGTTTGGAAAATGGTATTTTTACACAAGGACAGTTGGTAATCCTTTGTAAGTGGCCCTGCAGTGATCTTAAAGGGGCAGTTACACCCTTTTAGGGGAAAAATAAGGCGACGTCACGAAATTGAAAATGAATGGGTCCAATTAAAAGATGTATTAAAACTTAATGAAGCAGTAATAAATCAAATATATAACGTAACTTTTAGCCATGCGCTTCCTTTTACTTAAACAAAATGAATTAAAGGTGTTCACACAAAATGGCCGCTAATAGAATTTATGTGGATCTTCATATTTTTCCCCCTGACTATGGATGATTGACTTATGAAATTAATTTTTTTACACTGTCAAAATAAAACATTTAGCATAAACTTACAATTATCAGTGAAAAATTTAGAATATAAAATTATCAAACGTGCTACTGCCCCTTGAAGGACGTCGACATCAAACCCAAGTTACATGATATTTGCATAAGGGTTAACAAGCTAATGGACAAACTTAAGGTTTTCCCGTAAATGAACGTTTAATTTAATTTTGGTATCAAGTATCAATATACTTAATGAGGCAATAACGAATGGATTGTAAGACAATCGGATATTAACTTTCTTAACACGTATGTTATCGATTCAATCTATTCATACAAATACACAGGATGCACAGTAGATACTTCACGACTCACAAGATTTTCTGCCTATTTGACCACCAATATGCGATTTCAAGAGAACTAGGCTTACTTCAAATCATCGAAAATACTATAGCTCAACAGCAGAGTGTTCGTTTATCTATTGTCATTTATATACCATACTTGTCAGTTAATTCCTAGAAACTTTGAAAAAAAAACCCGACGAAAATCCCTGTTTTTACAAGTATTTGCTAATTTGAAAGTCGAAAATTCAGATTTGCTCTTTTTGTAAATTTGATAATGGGCTGTTACCGGATGTCGGTCACTGCGATGTGTATTTTCTGTCTGCTTCCATTAGTTACATACTTCCAAGTTCTATCTTCACTTGTCCACACCCAGTGTCTAACACAGTCAACCCACCGTGTATGCTCCAGCAAGAACCAAGATCCCAGAACCGGCAACATCTTGACCGTCCATCTGTCAACCTCTGAAACTCTTTCCCTCTCAATCAATTTAAGATTTCGCATATTTCAATATGCTTTCTAATCTTGTCATCACTGAAGTATTTAAATTTGTACATAATGTTAATTTAATGTTGCGCCTACAGCACGCATCAGTGGATGAAAAATGGCGCCATAAAGATATCCATTTTTTCTTATTACTTAACCTAGTTTTCGGGCTCGAAAGGAAGAAATCTACATAAGTAAGTTGTGTCGAGTAATTTTGTGATTGGATCATGCCAACAGACTCAATGGCAAGAACCACCCGTTCCATGCTAATCGGTATTTCATTGGCTGAAATTGTTCAAAAGGTTTGTGTTGCAATGTTTTTCCGAATGGGTAAGCTACCGTAAAACCGTGAACTAGCCTTATTCCAACAGAGGTTTTATGATTTCAGCTTCTTTGTTTAGGAGAGAAATGAGTGAAGATCAGATGCCATGATGTGGGCATCAACGTTTTACTAGCAAACGTCTCGGAGTGGAAAATGTGATAAAAAATGAATTCCACATTATTGCACTCATATATCATTTTCATATGTTAAGATAAACCTACATTTCAAATGTGAACGAAATCGGCCAAGAAATAAAGATTTTAGCGTAGAACATAGAAAACACAAGGGGGGACACTTCAGTCGCTAGAACCTGATCGAAAACAGAACACATGGACTTTTTTAACGTTCGGTGCATTTAATACTACATTTTATCCCAAAAACAATGCATTGGAATCGTAGATCAATCTTTATACTTGCTGAACATCACACCCAATTTTTCGAATTCCACTTTTGACCACTGACTCTCGCATTAACAACACCCCTAAGGACAAATGCCTGGCCGACTGCGGGAAAACATCGGCAATGTCCGTAATTCTTACACGCTGCCGTGAATGAATCGGAAATAGAAAACGACTCTCATTGGTCAATTTCCCCTTGGCTCGTGTGCCATTTCCAATTGCTTTGCAACTGTTGCCAACAGCTGCAAATTCGGTTTCAACTTAAAATTTACTCGCTATCCAGTATAACATGTCTCTGATTTTCAAACACATGAGGTTTATCTCCTTATTCTACCATGAATGTGATGAATGCTAGATTCTGATTGGTTCTCCTGGAAATTCAAACGTGATCAATGCAATTTTGGACCGAATGTCCTCTGATTTTGAGGCCGCTTCACCGCGCATTGATACATCCGACTGGCAATTTCAGAGCCGATATTCTGCTGTTTACTGAGATTAGAACTTTTAAAAAGTTTTTTTACATTTTTTATTTTCGTGTTTTTTACGGGGGATGACCTAATGGTTTGAGGTAGATAAAGTATTTTAATCAAAACAAGAAGTTTTAAGTGGTCAATCAGCGTTACACGCAGCGGGCATCCTTTGATTACGGCAACAATACAAATTATGCCATTTACGCGAGTGCTTATGACGTCATAATCCTTGACAACGTCATAGAATCATATATTTGATTGATAGGGATGTCTCAGTCTATATTGTCAACAAGTAATTGAATCACACGTTCAACTCGTGAAGTGATAAAGTGTCATTTTCACACTCCAATCAATGAGATAGAAATGATATTCGGTAAAAAAAACCAATGAAATAGTCTCTATATCTTAAATTGTAAAATAAAGGTAAGCGATGTTTGGTCTATTATCACATTTTCTTCTGTTCTTTGTCTCAAACTTGATAAGAGATGATCCAAGATGGAACAAAACATATGATCGGCTAAATTAACATACCCGTTTCCTATTGGCATACACGGAAACAGCTTTCATTCATACATTATTGAAGGAATATGGGAAAGATTAGGGAAGTTTACCTCATCTAAGTAATTGACTGTTTTTACTGTCAGACAAAATATCAAAATGTAAGTCTTGATCAGTTACCAACATAGTTTCCGAGTTGTTTCGGGAAATACACGGACAGTGTATGAGGCCGTCCATCCAGGTCCTGTTCCTTACTGGTTTACCCATGAAAACCAATCAGCTTCCCCTAGCATGAATGACAAACTCTCTATTGTTTGGATTTTGAAATACGTGCTTGTTTTCAAAATGTTTTGCACGACCATGAACACTCATCTTCCATAGATGTGTTTCTTTATGTGATATTTTCATTATTTGTAAGACCAGAAAAAGAAGCTTGTCACTTTAATTAAAAGCATTCCCTTTTTCATATCCATGGAATAGATCCACAACACAACTATGAAATATTTACTTGAAAATAACAGATACAAACATGATTAACTGTTTTTTATTAAGCAGAATAAGAATAAACGCAAGCAAAAATACATCCATACAAATAACCAAAATATTATTCATAAAAAGTGTTGGAACTTTAATTAGTCTTTCAAGAGAAAGAAGTTGGCAAAATAAGATCACGAGGACAAATCTTCAACTTTATAGCTAAAAGATCAATTTAATTTTTTCATCTTTCCAATTATAAATAAGTATAACATCAACTAAAATATTAAACATACTGTAGCAGTAAGTACAATAGTTCCCGCCATTCTTAAGAATGATGCATAGTTTGAACAAGTTAAAATGTTTGGACAATATACGAAACGTTATGTACAGCTGCATACTTACAGTCAGTTCGTTGCAAATTCTAGTGCAAGTAACATGTTATTTCGAATACTTTAAAGAGGCAAGAGCAGGGTTTTTTGACAATTTTGATATTTTCAATTTCACTGATAATTGTAAGTTAATGCTAAATGTATTACTTTGATAGTGTCAAAAATCTTATTACACAAGTCAATCATCCATAGTCAGAGGACAAAGTATGAAGATTCACATAAAATCCATTGGCAGCCATTTTTGTGAGAACACCTTTAATTCATTTTGTGTAAGAAAGGGAATGGCATGGCTTAACTTTACATCATATATTTGATTTATTGCTGCTTCATGTAGTTTTTATACATTGTCTTTAGATTGGAACCATTTATTTTCATTTTTCTGACATCACCTATTCCCCCTAAAAGTGTGGTACTGCTCCTTAGAATATTACCCCATCTGTCTGTTTAATCATGCCAAATTAAAAACTAATGCACCACAGACCAGACGATCAAAAACTATGGTTTAAGAATGTTATTTTACACAATGAATTGGCGATCTTTTTTCAGTGCTGCTTGGGATATTTAATTAACGTCTAAACAAAACCCAAATTACATTATATTTGCACTAGCAAGTGAACAAACTTAACGTACGCAGCCGTAATTATTTCGATCAGTAGCAATATGTAGTCGGTGCTCAGTTTTCGTTATCATGTAAGCATGATCTGATAACAGTGGCACATTTCTGGAAGTCAATATCAAGGACTGATCAAACGTTTTTGCAAGGCTATTGTATAATTAAAAAGGCAAATAATACAAATTGTAATCCAAAACATGTTATTTGATGTTATTTTTTTGCATGTTAAGTAGACCGATTGTCAGCCTATAAAGGAAAAATCAGATACACTCCAAGTCAAGGGCCATAAATCTTAGAGGATTAACAGATTCAAATTCTAAAATACAAACATTGACACATTTCCAAAACATATGCATATTTCCAGAAAGATTGATCCAAAAACGTTTTAGAGTTGATTTCCATCAGTACATCAAACATTTATATAATAATCTTTACAAAAGCATAGACAATTAAAAAAAATACTCAAATAATTCAGTGTACCATCGTCGAGATATATATGTAAATAAACAAATATTATTTCCCTATCTAATATAAAAAAAAATCTTTTGTTTATAAATATATATTTTTTTTAACCAAATGGTTACACTACTTATGCAGGCTGTACTACAATATACATTACAAAAAGATACAAAATCCAGATAACATAAAAAAACAGACATAAGCTTCTAAAATAAAACTAAAGCTACCCAAAAAAACGAAAAAAGAAAGGTTTTCAATCCTTTAAACCTACACATAGAGAATATGAGCCTGATTTTAAAGATAAACAATAAATCTTATACCTGTAAAATTTGTCGAGTTAAGTTCAAAATTTGAAGGCAGCTTCCTTGAAAATCACCAATGTCCATAATAAGAAAGTAATAAGTAAGTTATTTGTGTTGGACCATAATAGATTTGTTCTATTAAGAACATTACACTCAGGTTAAATGACACCAAAATATAAAGGAGATATTGTGACTTTGATTTCCAAATTCCAACGTATTTAAACAGAACGAAACCAAAACATGTGGCACAATGGTGCGTTCTTAGGAGGGAAATCTTGAATATCGTATCAGTATTGTTTCCTACGAGTGTAAAATAACTTGTGTAAGAACGCGCGGACACGTTCAACAGTGTCCTATTGTAACATCCACGTCAACGACCATGCCTAGATTGTCACAAGAACAGAGAGAACTAGCCCTTGGCATGGTCCAGTCTACCGCGACCCTAAACCACGTTGGAAGAAATCTCAAGTGTAGCCACATCACAATTCCAGAAGAACACGTTTCTGGTACAAAGGTTGAAAGGTGGGCGGATTGACGAATGTCAGACCTCGGGTAAAGACCCCTGATAGAGAAAAATACTTGCGTGGTTTACATCGGTGATATAGCCTATGGTTTCTGACAGTGACGTCACCAGTAGACACTGCACCGTCCCACAACAACAGTCAAAGAACACTTTGTGCCTTTTGTGCCTAAGAGGGGTACCTTTCATTGGCCCAGGACACTGTCTGGCAGGACAACTCCCATGATATACGGCACGACAAGTCCGAGGTTTTCTCAAAGATACGTGACAGTATTCTGAAATTCAGATTTATAATTTTCTGTCAGATTTTGTAAAATTTTCTATGGAAAATAGAGATACTCTTCCGTGCAAGCCATTCAGTGAACGTCCGCGATGACAACAGCGATAAGAGTTCAGTGAAATGAGGATATGAACTTATATAATCATAACGATAAATGAATTTGATTCAGGTACATTTGTCGAGAACCATATAACGTTTGAGTAGACGATTAAAGGGATTTTTTTTATCTTACTTTAAGACTTCAGGCAATTAATATTTGGTAGAAACTATTTACACATGTTCACAATGCTAGGAGTATTTTTTTTATTGTCATCTACCACACAACAGATATAAAGACGTTTTGTTAGAATAAAACATATACAAAATGTCAATATATCAAATCAAATATCAAATCTTGTCAAAGCGTTATATGTGATCCTCCACTAATTCTTATCTCAAACTACCTTATTCCGTCAATGAACACAAGATATCCTGCGAAATGTACATAGCTGAATAATTTCTTCGATATTTCTCCTCTTTATCATATCATCCATTTTGTAAAAGCTATCAAAGAGTCGCCGAGGTGAAGGACGGCCGAGGCTGTCTGGGTTCAATCGTTTATTGATGACGTGGGGCTCGTGATCAGCAGACCAGTATCATGCCGCCCTGTAACAGTGGAGTGAAAGAATATAGCATTTGACAAACATTTAATTTAAGTAAATACAGCACAATGTCATTTGAAAACATAACATTTCATTGAATACATAACAATGTCATTTAGAAACATAACATTTCATTGAATACTCTTTCATACATGGAGTGGCATTAAAACTGCCTTATGTTTGAATTGCAAATTATACAACTCCCAATTATAAAATATCACAAAATTACACTAATTGACAATACATACAGCATTAAAACCCAAATGTAATAAAGTATAGCACACTATTACAAAATCTGCGCTCACTTACATGTATGTGGGATACAGCAGTTCCGAACAAATGGCGAAGCAGCCCATCTCAGCATACATTCCAAATAATGTCTGCAGTGCATAAACAGTATCATCAATCATTCATTCTGACACAAGCCATACTGAGCATGTTGTGTAAATTATTATTATAAGTATATAAGCTATAAGTTGTAGTTGTAAAACATTATTAACTGTTGGAAGTAAATGTAATTATGGAAGGATATTATTAACTATTATAAATTTTGAGATAAAGTATATAATCAAGTTTATAAATTAATACTTTAACTGCACCAACAAGCATTGTGGAGTTGTCATGTTAAACAATAATGGCTCACCTGTGTCAATCTTTGTCCCGATGTGAATTGAGTATCACATGCACCAGTGCAGAGTTAGAGACAACTGTTCCCCAATCAACCAATCAGATACTCAGATAACCGATCATGTGAGAAACAACTTACTAGTGACACCACTGTGACCCACGACCTCTGACACTACCTTGACCTTAGACCTCTGGTAGGGAGTTTTGACCTTATCAAGCCAATACTGACATTCTCTATGCAATATGAAAACTTCTTACCGCGCCTTAAACATCAACATAATTGATGAATTCCACACCATAAATAAAATATAAAATACAACAACAAACATGTTAAGTAAGGGGAACTCCATACAACCACAATAGGTTATTTTTGCAAGACGGCATATAAACATCTATAGGATATTGCTAATTGAGCTTCATAGCATTGAAGAAATGTTGAAATAAACCTGTGTATACAAATCACATAGAAGTAAATTTAAAAATAAATGAAAAAGAGAAAATTTTTACAAAAATGTCTAACTAGAAATATGTGCGTTGTGATGCCCCTTAATGTCCCCGATCCCTTCTTTTAATCAATTCTCACCATCTTACCCTTGAAGAAATACAAATATATGGGTTTACAAATTCTTTATTGCAAAGAGATACGACGTTCGTAGTATAACACCGTTTTCAACATTAGCCTTATTTGCCAATGATGCATGAGACATTCCACAATAAAGAAAAGAGTCGCCTTAGGAGTAAAGGGATTTATCAATTTATGGAACATTCTAAGTCTCATAAAATTATACTGAAAGATTTTTTTAGATAGATCGAGTTTGGAACATAACTCTACCCCAGAATGCACTTCGATCAAGAAATAAATTCAGAATAACCAAGAGGCACCACTCCATCACTTTCCATGTTTTGAAAAAAAATATTTCACTGTTTTTTAGAAAAGGCTCAGAAACGGACCCTACCCCGTATACACTAAGTTCACATTGTTTCCATGAGAAGAAGAAAATAAAAGAATCAGAATAACTAAAATAACAAAAAGCACTACTCCACCACTAGATCTAACCCAGACATGTACCAAATTTCTTGTAAGTAATATTTAACTTTTTTTTAGATATAACCTGAAAACGAAAACATTGCGATACCGCAGAACCAAAGAACAACAGCAGAACCAAAGAACAACGGAACCAATGACAGAGAAAAAAACCATTATGTCTCCTGCAAAGATCTTGAGAAGGTCAGTAATAAGACACAGAGTTGTCTATATACCTGTCATCTTGAATAATTGAAAGATTACCATGACTGTGAATTCTAAGTATCTCTCGTTTCTGACGTCATAAATTGTTAACGTCTACAAATTGTTCCACAATGCAATTGTTTTTTTTAAATAAATAGATAAAACAAAGAAGTTGGAACCAAAGAGGCACATCTAACATGCTCAATGATCCATATAGTTTTTCTTGTTGTCTTACAATTTCATAGAAATTGCCAAACATATTTAATCCTTAGGAGATTAAACCCAAAAAAGGCACATCTACTCATTTATCTATGAGTGATCCATTTTCCAAGTTTCTTTAAGCTCGGTCAATATTGTTTTTAGTTGTACTCCGTAAAACAATATTTGACGTTACATTTCCATTGAAACTGCCAAAAATTATAACCCAAAGAAGTAGAAACCTCCAGAAGACACATCTACACATAAAGATTGATCCATATACTGAGTTTCGTTGAACTAGCTCTTATAGGGTTTGAGTTTTGATCCGAAACGAAATTCTAAGATACGTTTCCATGGAAACCACTTAAATAGTTAATTTAAAAAAAGTTGAAATCTCCAAAAGCACATCTCGCTAATGATTGATCGAATCAAATTTGGTGACCACTTTAATCACTGAGATACAGTAGAAACTTTACACATTAGTTGGTTTTATCATTTGAATAATTTTTTAAAAAAATTTGCAAAGTTTCTGACCCTGTACTTATAAAAACTTATAGATACTGGAGATAAATATTCATTCAAATATTACTCTAAATGGTTTTCATATTTTTTTACAAAACTTTTTTTATGAAAATAATTTTCGATTTTTAAAAATAATACAATACACTACTGATTTTGGACATATAAGACATATTCTTCGTTAAAATCAATTAATGGGCATTATTCTTCATATGTTTACATAATTTTAACATAGTTGGGGTCATGTTGTTTCAAATTGAGATTTTAACCCCTTTCTACATTAAACAAAGATATTTTCATTAAGCAGAAACCAGACACAATACAATCCGTTTGAACTACTACAAATATGTTTCATTGTGATCGATCGATAATCAAATACATCTTATAACTTAAAGAATTTTAATAAATCGAAAAAATGTGCAAAGTTTCTTTTGTACCCCAGTTAAGTGTAGAGTTTTAGAAATTTAGAGCTCTGGAAAAGATTGTACCACCGACACCGACCAATTTAACCAATGTTGAAATAAACAGTGCAGGTGATTGGCCTAAAGACACCCACGAGTTGGTCTTTATGTCTTCACCATTGCTGGAATCTGGAAAAAATTATCAACGTATCTAACATAAGTTTCTGAGCATTTATCAAATTTGTTAAATTGACAATTTGACAATCGTTTTCAATTGTGGGCTTTTCATTGTTGTATTCATAAGCAATTTTCTCAGTTTGGAAAGTATTACTTCTCGTCGAGCAAATATTTATTAAATTTCATCAATATATCCTGTAACGTTTTGAATAATGTTTAACTTTAGCCAGTTTTACAGTGTTCATACAGGTGACGTCATTGCTTGACAGTTGATCAAGCTTATCAGGTTAATAGCTCATCACCCCATTATTGTCACGCCACGAGTGCAATAAACGTAACGGAGATTGCAGGAGGAGGGATTTGTAAAATATAATCAAAGAGCTCCGAAGGGATTGATTCAAGTTATTTTTGTTTTTACTCTGTAAAATGGGATCTCTGGTTCGGCTCTTGGTATTATATGCAAACATTTATCAGATGTTACTCTTTGCATCATTGATAGATAAATAAAGTGAAAGTGTGAGAAAATTAAGAGATTTAAATTGAGAAAGATATTAGTCATATGTTTTATTTATCTTTTATTCGTGGAAAAATAAACTAATGCATTGACTGTTCAAAGCTTTTTAAAGACCATTTCCATGGAATTATTTTTGAATAGATGTAACAGACTTGATGATAAGATGGTTTTATTCAATGTTCCTTTATATCACTAATCATAGTTACATAAATTAATTAGTCATTCTTAGAACGAATTGAAAATTTTCATAAAGCATAGCACACCTTAATATCTTTGTGCCACAAGAGGCCGATATCGTAAATAAAATGTAGGTAAAATGTAGTCAGACATGTTGCAGATCTCCAATTGTTTATGATTTGAGGTCGAAATTTTCGTTTCAAATCGGTGACATGTCATACGAAACACACATACATCTCAGTTATACATTCTCCACAAAACCTGGGTAATCTTCACCACATATCACCCTTCAAATACCTTTGATATCTCTTTAAATTCCCAAATCGACCACAAAAACCTTTATCCTGCACCCAATAATTGATATGTAAAGCGGATATATTTTAGTATTGGCAACAACTACTCTACCTAACCACTCGGGATACATTGAATGCAGCATGGACAAACAGGTACCTCGTTGTTCTACACGTTCTAGACATGTTCCTACCTATCTCATATACTATTTTACAAATTTTTTATTTTTTCAATATTTTACCTGCCAAAATGCGTGCTATGAGTGACCCTGTCATTTACCATTTTCCTGAAGGTGACCGAGAAAGAAGATCAGTGAGTGACAGACTGTTAGGCAACATTTTTGATGACAGAATTTCTCACCATCGTCCCAGCAGACAAGGGAAGAGCTGACGTCATCATGGACACAACTGCCTTCATCCCCATGACGAACAACATCCCCAACAACCCATCTAACTACAAGGAACTGAAGAAAGATTCCACCCACCGCCTTCAACAAGACCATAAAAACCTCCTGAAAGAACTCCTTGACAAGAATCAGATAATCCAAGCTCTCCACAAGCAGTTAGCAGTTCCCCATCCCCGATCTCTACATGCCCATGTAACTATTATAGACCACAAAGATCCAGTCAAAGCCCGCCTGTTAGTCTGCTCTGAACCAGTATCCCTCCGAATGAGTTAACCCCACC
The DNA here is from genome assembly GCA_916613615.1 of Steromphala cineraria. NCBI lineage: Eukaryota > Metazoa > Mollusca > Gastropoda > Trochida > Trochidae > Steromphala > Steromphala cineraria. Next base: position 12,880,564 of record OU744728.1, read on the forward strand.
ATTAACTCAACTCAAGAGAAATCTGCACAAAGGAATCTCTCATCTATAGCAGTGTTAAACAATGAAACAGGCATGGTACCTCCAAACACCTAACGTCAAACGATCTAGAAGCATGAGAAATTCAGGAATTGCCTCTACTGCAACAATAATTACAACAATTTCCTCAATACATGTCCGAAGTTCTCGACCATGCCCAGTGCTGAAAAGAGAGCCTTGATCAAGAAAGGCTAAATATGTAACAAGAGTGCAAGAATAATATTCCACAAGCCAGAAGATTGTACCTTGAGGAAACCTTGTCATGAGTGTGATGGCCTGCACTTCACTGCACTGCATGAGTTTGTCAAGAAAAAAGCAGACAAATGTTACACAGTCAAAGCTGAAATAACCGAAACAGTCTTTGCTGACCATCCATTTAAGTTCGAGAAGTAAAGGTTCTTCCAAATGGACCAAAGGGTGTAATGGAACCTTTATTATTAGTTTTCTACAGCTGCAAACCAAAAGTTGGTTCACCTGCTTGTGATCGTAGTGCAAATATCATGTAAATTGGGTTTCGTTTTGACTTTCATAAATATAACTTTATGAACAATTACAGAAGATCATCAATAGTCCATGTGTAAAATAACCATTCCCAAACCATATTTCGGGATCGCCGTGTCACTGGTGCTGAATGTCAATATTTGGCATTGTTAAAGAGACAGATGGAATCATATTTGTGAAATTCAAATTTTCTTAAATTTCGATTAAAATCATCCATGTTAACTTTGTAGGGAAATCAGCACAGTTACGTTGCGTTAGCGAAAAGGATCACATAGGAATAAGATGAAAAGCTTTTGATCACTTATGAAGAAATTTTGTAGAGCAAAATGGAAATCAGTGTTTTTGAAATTTTGACCCCTGGTCACTTCAATGACCTGCCCAATTTGTAACATCTATCTGCTATGTATGACATACGAATATGTCAACCGAAACTGAATCTTAACTTATGCAGTGAAATTTCATCATAATAGGGTTTGTTTTCACAATGATATGATGTCTCCAAGTCGCTACAAATTACATGATATTTGCACTAGAATACAAAGGTAAGTGAACAAACTTAAGGTACACAGCAAGCTGTGCAACAAGTTCCCCTGACAAAGTATTGTTGACAACTATCCAAAGTGACCGGTTTTGGTGCACAAGACAGAGTGATGACCTACAAATCTCCTCCATTGTTTGTCCACACCAGAAATACACTATCACCTGAGTATTCTGAATATTCTCAATTAGAGAGCTCCAGTCCAGATATCCTCACCTACAGGATTTGCCTTTACCTACCATTACCCAGGCTCGTCCTATGATATTGATTGGATCGGACTACGCTGACCTTAACCTACCTCAGAAACCAGCTGTTTCCAGCACTGATTGAAGCTCAGAAACAAATCTCACGTCAATTGAATGGACCTTACAGGGACCAACTAAGGATCTATCACGCCAGAGTGAGATCCATTCCTACCTTACCTGGTATGGGTCATAACCCAAGACAGACCTTTCCTGCGTTTCATATGGCGATACATCAAGACCCCCTGACGCATATGAATGGCAAGTTCTTCCCTTTGAGACAACCAGTAGTCCTTGCCCTTCAGCAACAATTGACAACACAGAGGCTGACAGTGAGCTGAGACAGACAGTGAAACAGTCATTCTATGTTGACAATTGGCTAGTTAGTAAACCTTTTGAAATTCTCTTCAAAACCAATCTTTACTCTAAATGGTATACCCATGGCAGAGACTTCGTAGTCGGGTGATTGCTGATCAGTTCTGGTCGTACTACCACCTACCTGACTAACAGCTGAGACGAAAGTGGACCCGTGAGACTGATGAACTTACCCTTGGCGACATATTACTGGTCGGGAATCATGGATCGAGCTCAGTGGCCAGTCGAAAGAGTGACTGAGACATTCCCCAGCAGTGATGAGTCAGAGTGGCTCATGTAGGTGTCTGACGGAAGCAGTACGAGAGACCTGTGCAACTACCTGCACTGATTGACTTATATCATTCATGGATTGAGTACAAATTAACTCCATTAATTTGGGGGCAGCTGTACTGGATGAATTTCTGATTTTCCCTATGACCTGTTTAAGTTTTCATTAAATCTTTTACTGTTTCACATTTTTGCATTCCATAATCGCATTTTTGCTCCACTATCCTAATTTCCGTACCCCAATCCCTATTTTTTTCCTACCAAACATGTCAACCTCTGACATTGATATATTGGTACAAATGAATAAATGTAAAAATTTAAAAATATATAATTATGAATTTTGTCATTATCTTAAATTTTATTTTTAAATGAATCACGTTAGATCTTGACCTCATTTTCAATATCAAATGTAAGTTTCCATTTATTGATTCTACTGTGTGATGTCAAGAGGCTTAGCTGTCACAAACCGATAGGGCAAACAAAAAGTTGTACATACCAAAATAAATTATATCCATAGTCATCACTTGAGTTGAAAATGGTTTGACATGATTTAAATTCGCCTTTTAAATTTATCGCGCCATTATTGATGATGAATTATTTATATCGTACGCCTGCTTGTAACGGATCGCTTGAGAGGTATTGCAACTTTCACCCCAGAGGTTTTTGCAGTTGAGTTGCGAATTTTAAGAGATTATAAAGTATTTAGAAGGGTGACATGGGGCGGAAATTACCCAGGTTTTGAGGAGAAATAGATAACTGAGAGGCACATGTGTTTTGTATGGAATGTCACCAATTTGAGGCCATACTTTCGACGTCCATTGGTCGAGATCGACAACATGGTTGTGTATATTCTTTCGCTTTATTTTAAAGAGGGGGTGAGTCTGTCTTACCCACCGTTTACCTAAAATTTATGAATAATATCGGTTTCCGTGCCCTGTGCCCTCCTACCACAATTACCTAGTCAAATGACTAAAAGTTCACAGGAAATTCACCACTGTGAACCATGAACTGAAGAACGTTGACATATGACAGGTCATTTTACATTTTGCAATTAAAGTATGGAATGAATTAAATTCTGATATAGATAAATAACCTGGTTTTTAAAATACGCTTGCAGGCAACTTTTATATTCAATCTTAATTATTATTTTTCAACAGTATGTCAAATTATTCACTGATGCTCTGGTGTGGTTATTTCAATGCCGATAACTTTGTTAGACATATCATCATCTCCGCGTCAAATGTGGTCAGCAAAGATGATGTGTACTGTTTTCCACAAATCATACAATACCGATATCATTATTCTATTTTCAAGGGTTTGGTAAAACATTTTACTATGAACGGGGAAGTATATTGCTAAATATTGTTGTTGTCATATCACTAAAGCATAAATTGGGATTGTATTAAATAAAATCTATATTTTTGAACGATGTAAATGCATGTATCACAAACAATGGAAAATAAAAAAATCTATTATTTAACGTACATGTACTATACCGTCTCCGACTCACCATAGCCCATTGATTGCCTATCAATTATCTCTCGACCCAAAACACAGAAAAAAACAATACGGGAGTTACCTGCTCATCCCCGCTGCGCCACCTATGGTCACTTGACCTGAACCTCTTTCCAACTTCCTGTCGCTCGGTTGTGTCTCTGAGCGCTCTCGAAGTTATCTTGCCTTGAACTTGTATTAAAGTTGTTCTCCTTATTTTCTCGTTCCCTTATAATTGGAAGTAGGGATTCGTTCTCCTTACTCCTGGTTTCCTTCCAAATTGTGTATTTGGAGGTTAGTTGTTGGTTTCTGCCTGTGGGACAGGCAGGTTATTCAGTATTGCGCTACCCTGGTTGGGTCGTGCTGCTTGAGTTGCACGTGCTTGCTCGTGCTTCTCGGCTTGTAGGTCTCGCCTCCGGGTGCCTGACCTTTGACCCCTGGTTCGGGGGTGGGACGTGTGCAGGCAGCGTGCAGCTTGCCGTCCGCTCCGCTGGGGGTTCCTCTTTGCTTCGCTTCGCTCCGCTTTGGTACACCTGGCGAGTGACGGACTGGAGTCATTTTCATTACAGAGTCGGGGGTATTCAGACGTGTCTCGCTCCCCGATTGTGTTGTTGAGCTGTTTAACTGGTTCAGGACTTCTTGACTGAACTCTTTCTCCTTCTTATTTGTATGTGTGCCTTTCCTACGGGTATTTAATCCTTCTGGGTTAAATACTGTACTTTGGAAGGTGTTCTGTTGACACAGCTGTGTCAACGTTAGGCAGGTTTGCTGTTCGTGGTGTCGATTTCGGTCGTGCTGCGCATGCTTTGATTTACATTAAGTTTCTTATGCATTGGCATTGTACTTTTATCTGTATGAATAGTCTCTCTTAACCCTAGTTGAGGGTGGCTCATGTGTATGTATGTTTTATTTATATGTTTTATTGTACAGGTATATATGAGGTGAGACCGTATAATAACCTGTCGGTCTGTCTGTCTGCAGGGGCAGGGACGGCCCGTCGCTCGGATCCCTCGTTGACTGGGGCAAGCGCTTTCCTAGCGTCTACTATCGAGTAGGCGCTTGATCGGACGTGCGCTTGGGCGCCTCCTCGCGCTCGTGTCTCTTACTCTTAACTCAGGGGAGCTTCCCTCTATGGGAAGCGCCTGAGGGGGGAGGTGATTGACGCGGGTGGCTTGGTAGTGCGCTTGACGCTCGGGCTCATGGATTAGGGTAGCGCCACATGCTTTGCGCGTGGCTGTGCGCTTCCTAGCGTCTACTATCGAGTAGGTGCTTCCTTGGACGTGGAAGGTGAGGCTATTTCCTGACTATTATTGTAAATATCCTTCTGTAGATAAGTTTATATCATTAATGTCATGTGAGCATTAAGCTCTTCATTGTTGTTATGCAACTAATGCCCTTTTTACATGCGCACTTTACTCCTGAGAGTATAATTACTCCTAGGAGTATTTTTGCTCCTAGGAGTAAAAGTATATTTACTTTACGTTCCATTGGAATTTAAGGACCCTTAAGTATATCATGATTTGCTTACAGTAGAAATATATTTTTTCATAGAAAACTCAATGTGTATAATGGAAATCTTGAGGCAGAGAAGCATTTAACATAATTTTACCATAGATTTTGTTTGGTCAATCAACTTCTCGTGTAAAAGGAGTGAACGCAGCTGGTTTTCGGCTTTAAAAGAATGACACCAACATAAAAACACCACATTTCCTTCATTAGGAAACATGCTCTCGACAAGTTAGAAAGAATAATCTTGAATGTAAGTTATTATTGATGAAAACACAATAGTAGTGTTTAAAAACTATATAAATGCAAGTCATTTACCTCAACCTAGTCATTCAACTATGCTAATACTATAGAAAATGACAGGATACTCACAGGAGTAAAAGTAAATATACTTTTACTTTACCTCTAGGGGTGGAGTATTTAACTCCTAGGAGTAAATATACTCCTGAAAGTAAATCTGTTTTGGGCTGTTTACATGGCACGTTTACTCCCTGTAAGTATATTTAATCCTAGGAGTAAATATACTCCTAGGAGTAAACGTGCGCATGTAAAAAGGGCTTTAGTCAAACCTGTCTACGTATGCTCCCATACACCAATCTGTATATTTGTATTGTTTCTCTATGTCACTTTTTGGGTTCCTCATGAGAATTAACCATTCTTTCACTCACTCTCCGTGTCGTCCTGGGAATTGCGTCTGACGCTGATTTGTTAGCTTGAAGCTGATTGGTTGGCGTGTCGCTCACGCTTAACTCAGGGGAGCGTCCCTCTGGGGAGTGCCTGAGTAGAGAGGTGACACTGGACAAAATACCCTAATTTAATGAGGTATACTGATCAGTATACCCCGAATATACAAAATAGTATACCTCAGTATACTTAGGATTTCCAAAAATTTCCTGGTCAGTATACTCCGAATTTCCAAAACCAGTATACTCTTGTATATTTTTGTATACTCTTGTATATTTTTGTATACTCTTGTATATTGTTGTTTACTCTTGTATATTGTTGTTTACTCTTGTATATTGTTGTTTACTCTTGTATATTGTTGTTTACTATTGTATATTATTGTTTATTTTTTTATACTCTTGTATATTTGTGTATATGTATGTAAGTTTTGTGTTGTCTCAACATTTAAATGTATCAAAAGAAAAGAATATCACCTATTGATGGTTTTTCGACGCTACAGGCATGCAGGAGACAACTGCTATCTCTGATGACTGAATTAGTCTTATAAAGTCTGATATCTTGTAGAATGTTCTTAATTCTCGCAAGATTTAAAATATGTTTATTTTTTAGGTGTCATTTTGATAATTATTTCAAAAGAATAACACTGTGTTTTATGAATGCGAATGACTGATTAAGTTTTGTAAAGTCTGATATATTGTAGAATGTTCTTAATTCTCGCAAGATATGATAATAATTTCAAAAGAATATCACTGTTTTATGAATGCTTCGTCCAATCTGATGAATACTTGGCGAACCAAAATAACACTTAACTAACAATACAATAATAATAATATGTATGGTTTTCCAACGCAACAGGGATGCAAAAGAGAAATTCTATCTCCTTGATGATTAGTCTTAAAAAGTGTGTTATCCTGTTCCTAATTCTCGCATGATTTGAAATAAATAACAGTGATTGTATGGAAACTATCGTAATATGTCAGCGTTCACTTATTTTTGTCTATTTCAGTTTACATGCTTCTACTCTAGCGCATAGCTTGTTTACCATACCAGATAAATAAGTTTTAAAATGTTTAAACAAAATATACATTGTATTTCTTAATTTTTTTGTTATGAAAGGGACACAGTATTGTTATGTTATTGACATAGTTAACAATTTAACAAATTTAGATTTCAAACAAATGAAATACATGGCAACCATATACACAAACTACATGATATCAAATTCCCAAGTTTGCCAAAAGATAGGCTGCAAAAAGTATGGGAAACTAACCTTCTCCGAATATGAGTATCTATGTCCGGGATACGGACGAAACGGCGACACGGCAAAACGGCGACAAAAATTTAGTTAAAACGGCGACAAATTGGACTGAACGGCGACAGAATTGTATTGGACTGAACGGCGACACAAATATTTTTTTGTAATAGTTTGTAACATGTTTGTTATATTCGATTGCAGGTTTTAGACAAGGTTACACAACCATTTATAATGTGTTTATTCTACAAAGTGTTGTCAAGAAATGTCTTAATGTTAAAGGTGGGAAATTTTATGCTCTATTTGTTGACTTTGCGAAAGCTTTCGATTCAGTGGAAAGAAATAAACTATGGAATATCCTGAACATGCATGGCCTTAGTCCAAAAATGAGTAACCTTTTAGAGCAAATATATGAAAATGTAAAAGCGTATGTCAGAAATAAGGATACTCTATCATAAACATTTGAGATACAAATAGGTGTCAGACAAGGTTGTGTATTAGGTGCTTTTAGGTGCTCGTCTCATGAACTATTTATCGAGAGAGGGAGATATCATATAAATTTATTCAACCTATATTTGACAGTTAACTTAGCCAAGTGATTCCAATCAATTCCAAAATTAATCCTTGGCTTATGCTATGTTTTTTAAGTGATGGAATTTAGATTTTCATAACTATTGGTAAGTAAGTTAATTATCGGAACTCACTGTGATGATAACAGAAATGAATGAAAACCAAAATAGTTCAACTAACAGAAAAAGCAAGTGTAAGAGGAAACAAAATTGGTGGAATGAAACTTTATGTATGCTTTGGAGTGATCTGTGCATAGCAGACTAACTGTCTTTCAACATGAATATTTGTATAAACGGAAATTATTTGATACATAAAAGCAGTCAAAACAAGTACATTTACATTTCCCAATGGAATTTTGGAGATCTATTGGGCGTATATTTGTTGGAGAGAGTGAGAGGCGTAAACTTTGGAAACATTTTAAAAACTGAATTGTGTTATGCAACAATGGAGGTGACTCTACAACACTACGTAATTAGTTAAGAAAACATATAATCAATCTTCTACTGCAATACCTTGTTCGTTAAGAAAACAATTATTTGGATTGTGACAACTACTCGAAAAGTACATTGAGTAGTTTATTATGAAAACAAATCAATCAATACGAAATCGAAAATTCAAGAGTGTATTAGTTATGAGTCAAGTGAAGTTTATTATCATAAATCATGACATAGTTATCAAATAATATATTGAAGTAATAGATATGAATTATACAATTAATTGAGCATACGCAAGTCATATTTGATATTTAGAGCAGTTTTATGTTTTTTTTTATGTGCTGGACATAATTGAAACATATCCCTTTATTGATAAAAGATAAAAATAATATGCGTATCAGACATGAAAGGTAAACGAATCAAAGTTAAACAATGTTTTCTTTGAAAAAAGGTGTCGCCGTTTAATCCAAATGCGTCGCCGTTTTGTCAAGCAATTTTTGTGTAAAATTTCATTGAAAATGTGTTTCGCCGTTCTGTCCAACAATTTTTTGGGGTGTGTCGCCGTTCCGTCCAAAATGTCGCCGTTTTGGCTTGTCGCCGTTTTGCCGTGTCGCCGTTTTGTCTATAACCCCTATGTCCCATCAAATTAAAGCACATTAATCCATCACTGATCACTGATAAGATTTTGACCTCTGTCTTCAAAGGTCATTTCAACACTGATTCAGTCAGGTACAAAGGTCATAGCAGATGTTTAGCTAAAATCATCTCATTGGTTCTTTCTTAACCACTAGGATTTCAATAATCAGATACTTTATCATATTGTTATAAGAGAGACTCACGTGACTAGCAATAGCTTGAGTATGCCCACCTGTTATGTAAGTCTGAATACACAGCAGGTGCCAATCTGTAATGTATTGTCTACTTGACAGCAGGGGCTAACGAGGGCTGATTGTTTCAATAACAGCTTCAAATTAACGGCTAACTTGCTTGATGTTGAACACACTGACAAATGCAAAATTGAAGAATTGTAATTGAAATTAATTGTAAAAGGCATCCATGAAAACAACCCATAAAGTTATCAACTTTTCAGAAACCAAAAAAGAAACAATAAAAGACATGCCATTGTATTGGTGAGGTATTCAGAAAAGCAAAGCTTTGCTTGTTTACCAAACCAAATTCATTTTCATGAATAAAAATATGTTTAAACCATTTGAAAGAAATGTTAAGGGATCAAATTCAACTGGCTGCACAGATGGTAAAAGAGAATTAGTTGATTTTTGAGTATAAGCCTTAGTTGTATATTTTCAAAATCATTATTGCCTCTGTATATTATATGTGTACTGATCTGTCCTTGTGTGTGGTACTATGATTTAACTGTATTTTGTTAGGGGGCGGCATTATTAAAAGCATTTTTGCTTGTTTGGCAATCCTTTTTCTTTTTTGAAATAATATATGTTTAAATGTACAGCTAACTTTGTTGGATAAACTTGCATTTAGTAAGAACGTTCTATAACTGTAGCTTAACACATTCATCTGATGGCCATTGGTGTCCTTGTGAAAAAGACAATATCTGTAAAGTAATTAATTTGCAAAATATTTATCTGAGTCAATTCTTATGGATTTCTTTACGTTTATCATATCAAATATATCATGCCTAACACATTAAATCTATCATGTTTGGAAATATTACAGCAACCATCCGAGATAATTCTAAACTTTTATAATCCATCCATTGCTACATCGAACAAACTGGCAGATTTGTCTCTGATTTCAAACAAATGAAATACATGGCAACCATATACACAAACTACATGATATCAAATTCCCAAGTTTGCCAAAAGATAGGCTGAAAACGTATGGGAAACTAACCTTCTCCGAATATGAGTATCTATGTCCCATCAAATTAAAGCACATTAATCCATCACTGATCACTGATCAGATTTTGACCTCTGTCTTCAAAGGTCATTTCAATTCTGTTTCAGTCAGGTACAAAGGTCATAGCAGATGTTTAGCTAAAATCATCTCATTGGTTCTTTCTTAACCACTAGGATTTCGATAATCAGATACTTTATCATATTGTTGTAAGAGAGACTCACGTGTCAAGCAATAGCTTGAGTATGCCCACCTGTTATGTAAGTCTGAATACACAGCAGGTGCCAATCTGTAATGTATTGTCTACTTGACAGCAGGGGCTAACGAGGGCTGATTGTTTCCATAACAGCTTCAAATTAACGGCTAACTTGCTTGATGCAAAACAAATCTAATTCTAAACTTTTATAATCCATTCATTGCTACATCGAACAAACTGGCAGATTTGGTTAACATTAAGTTGGTTTAAACATATTTATTCATGTTAATGATACATGAATAAGGACACGAAAACAAGCAAGTATATGCTGCCTGAGATTTACTTCCAGCTTGATCTCAAGTGACTTATTCTCAATGAAGAATGGAATTAAAAAGGATTTACTTATACAAAATAAAAAAGGATAAATGCAGAATCCAAGCTAAAAATATCAGCAAACAGAATATTATATTTAGTGACCTATTGAATGCCCATGTGTAATTACCCTATTTTATTCATAGTTATAAATACACTTTTGTGTGCAATTTACATGTATAGTTAATCCAACATTTTTCAATATGTGTGTTTATTGTTATCCAGTGTCCATATATAAACACTTTTGTCGTATGAAATAAGCAATATGTGCAAGCAGCAGTTTTTTTAAAATTTAGTTTTGGATTAATGCAAAACAAGGTGGCGTTTATCATCTGTAAATGCACTGTCGTCTTTTACTTGAATGGACGGTTATATCTCCATCAACAGCTTGTTCTTGTTGTCGTAATCATGAAGACTATTTCCTTTATTTCCTATTGTGTTCTATATACAGCGACCTTTGGCCAAAAATGTATTTTATAAAGTATTTTCTTTTAAACAACATTGATATATCTGTGTTTGGAAGAAAGTTACCAGAAATAGAGTCCTAAATTTGACTAGAAAAAAGAGTCCCCTGGAAAAAAAGTCCTATTAATGATTTTAGGTAACATATATTACGAAAAAACATTTGGTTGTTATTCACTTTATTTAGATGCAATAATTTAATAACATGATACAATACATATATGAATATTTATTTATTGCCCATACTTTGATAAGTTCTAATAAATTTGTCTATAGACGGCATTTGTATACCATTCTATATGTTAACTAATATTCAAGCATATTATTTAATCAGAATTTCCTTGAATCTGTCCAAACATATATGCACGATTCACAACATTTCAAATAATTATTAAACTCCTAAATTCAATTTATCACTGTTGATTTTTTACCGTTTATTGCTGTCCACTATTTTATCATCGTGTAAATACTTGTCTAATTACTAATTTTGATGTTGTTTTTTTGTGACATCTAAAGGAGCGGCACTTAAATATGCTGAAAGCTTATTGTGCTGATCCATTTTCATTAATTAGAAAATCATAGATATATAAAAATTGTCGTTGTTTCTTAGCAATGATTACATATTCACTGGAATTGAATCTTTGAGATCTCATTGGCTGTTAGCCAACAACAACTTGTTTTACACTTTATTCATATACAACAATGAAATTATTTGATAATATAATCTCTAAACACTGTTTACACATTCTCCCTGACCTAACATCATGAGTCTTTGCACTCTTTGAGACTCACACCTCATGAATTAATACTCTTGATTAATCTGTGTCTAATACCACAGTTGATTCAATAGATGGAAACAAACTCACATTTCCTTCATTCTTAATTAATCCATATTTAGATATCACAACATCATTTTTGTTATCTTAATTACGAACTAATTATGTTTTTTTTACAATATCTTTGATGTTAACCTGTTTTGATAGTAATAAGAGACTTCCAAGAGCGTTTATTATGTTGTTTTAGCCATAGTGTTTTGACAGGGGTCCAGTTGGTGCCCATTCATGACTGATTGCTTGCTGTCATTAATGACTCAGTGTCAAACTCCTCTTCTCTCATGTGCCAAGTTGTGTTGTCCCGTAGTTACATACAGTTTGAAAGGTTTCTGCATTAATTATTTTCATTCTCTGTAAAAGGTATGTTACTTTCGAATTTTATGTCATGTACCTAGGCCCTTGAATCTACTGTCATCTACTGTTTTACTTTATATTTTCAACTTTGGTAACAAAGACTTACGTTTATAATGTAGAATTAACCCTTTTAAAACAAATGAACTGTGAATATCATTTTGTTTCCCTCTGACTATGTATTTACAGTAATTAATAAATCTCATCGGAGAGGCAAAACATATATTTAAACATTTAGTATGTACAACAGTGTTTTTAACTGAAATGTATGTTTGAATTATTTTTCTTAAAACTGAGAATAATGAAGGATGTTGTTAATTCGTACCTTGACGATGCATCTTCCAAGTATAAAAAAATCTACGGGAAAATATCTTCTTATCAACAAATAGCAATACTCAGTTATTACATGTATATATATTATGTAATGTTATCTAGAACAAATGTTTTTGAAGAAAATAACTTCTACAGGCATGAGGCCTTATAAGTACTGAAATAAAGATTTATTGATCTCACGCAACTTCAAGATGGAATACGTGAATATTATTTATCTATTTATCTATACAACGAAATTCATGTATCTATTATTTATATAAGGACATTCATTTATTCACATTATATTAAATATCATATCATTATATATAACAATATAAATCATTGTTTTGAGTTATTCAAAGATAATTTAAGAAACTTCTCACAAACGCCTCAAAGATAATTTCACTGTCTTTGATCTTTTTATGACCCGGTAATAAAAATCTCGAGGTGTTCCGCCTGGTTCAGCAAAGTATTTGTGTATTGCCTACATGTATCTCGTCTGCAAATGCAGATACTTAGTTGCTGAATTCGATTTATATGTCAAAATTATGATTTCTTTTCTAATTAGATTTGCAAATTCATATTACTTGATTTGTCGATTTATGAAGTAGGTAAAAAATAATTTCTCAAAAAGCAAGGGTGATATGCCATTCACATAATAAGTGACTATCCAATAACTATGATAAATGATTGTTTTTGATGTTTGTTTTACAGAAATCTCTTTTATAATAAAGAAGTGAAGATAAGCCCACTGAAGCAAATGTTATCTAGACTTTCTTCACTAGTGTATACTTGTGTGTATTTTAACATATATTTTGGCAGAAAATAAATGGCGTCTTTTATCTTTTGATGTAATACAAATTCATTTTTTCTTCCTAATATCGTAATCTCTATATCTATGAGGTTTGTTGCTAAAAATGTTTTTTTTAAACGGTCTTAATAGTTATATATATAGTTATAGGTATGGTTCTCTGTGATTAACTTACGTAAACACATGAATTTACATATCAAGGCAAACGCTGACTCCATAAACCGAAAATATTTATTTAAACTATCTTTCAACATATTTCAAATATAAATCCCAGTGTGGTTATTAAAATAATAAAACAAAATTTGAACAGAAATACCTAAACACCAGGAATATATAATATAGCATAATAATAATATTGCATGTTATTAGATACACTCTGTGACATGGATAAGCATTTTAACCTATTTTATGTCTCTAAGACAGAATCATGCCTTTTTAAAACAAATAGAATGTGAATGATGTTTTGTCTTTCTATGATTGTATAATTTCTGTGATTTATAAGATAAAAAACAGACAAAAAAATATATGAATCTTTATTTGTAATTATTATCTTGTAAAGTTATTACATTTTAATGCGTTTTACTGAGAATGTCAGTTATTTGTTCCTGAATTTACATTCCCTTTTATCACATATTCTTATTATAAATATAGTTTGATGTCTGAACCGTTTAAGATTATATAACGTGAACATTTCTTTTTTTTTAATTCCTTTTTGTGGTACGTGAACATTCTTCATAAACAAGTTGCAAGTCCCAAAAAGAAAATACTACAATTATTTCATGTTTATAAATTGTAAGTGGAACGGATATAGACACATTACGATAATAGATATGTAAAGATTTTTAACCATGCTGGAATATTCCAGCATATGTCAAGAAATCACCTCAACCCAACAAGTCATTGTCTCTGTATCTTTGAACTTGTTATGGCCCTGTAATAAAAGTCTCGTTAGTAAATATGTCCTCGTGCGGGTCTGCCCTTTAAATGTGTATTGCCTACAGGTACTTCGTTTTCAGGTACAGGCACTTGTATTGGTAATTGATGGATTATATTTAATTCGTCAATATTGAAATGTCTTAGTTAATACATTTGTAAATTCATATAACCTAATATGATAAAACAATGATCTAGACAAATTATTGAAATCTATTCATCATTTCATTATAAAATCTGATCGATTTGACATTCCATAAGCACTTATATATTGACTGCCAAACAAACAATCCTATTCATGCATAATCACTATTTTTGAAGCTTATAAAATGTATGACATGCGTGACTGGTAATTATTCATTGTATATTTTTCATATGTAATTATTTTGGAGCGGCCTTAATATAAGCACCTCGGTGCTTGTTGGCCAATCCATTCATGTCTTTTCATGAATAAAATATGTTTAAATCATAATACATTTTGATACAAAAAAAGATAAAACAATTTACTGCCCTATAATCAGAGTACGTAGATCAAGTCTATTTTCTTTAGAACTTAAAGTGTGATATGCAATTGTAATATACTACTCAAAGGAACACTCGAGATTTTAATATAGTCTCTGTTAATTCATACCAACATGCATTCCTGACGTTGGGCTACTGATTTTAAAACTGATTTGTGGAAATTTGATTAGTTTTTGAATTTCTGTATTTTCAATCACATTTCTTCAGGGGATTTCACTACAGGGGATATCACATTCAAAGCAATAAAATAACCCAAGACAAGACCTCAATGTTTTGAACATGAGCAATCTGACGTCCTGTAACTTTCATTTTCGACCCTGGCCTTGTTTAAAGGTAATAAAGTTTTACTTTTTTATTCATAGATACACACAATAACATGTTTTTTATTACATTATCGAGGCGAACTAGAACATGTATATTTCCGCGCGGTATAAATATAAACATTTGGTTGTTTACCAATCCGGTTCCTTCTTTTGTGTTTAAACCACATGCATATTTGTCAATCTTTGCCATAGTTCATTGATTAAGCACTTCTAGTTGAAGGCAGTCATTACTGATTAGGATCATTACAACTGGCCATTAAGGGGTATGACATAATCAATTTGAATGTATGAATGGGATAACAATTTCATTTCTTTTAATATGATAAAAGTATACATATTTTGAAAATTGTCGGTGTTACATTAATCTTTTTAAAAAAAAATTCTTCCTTAAAGTATTATTAACATCAAAGTTAAAAATTAAATTCCAAATTTCATCAATTTCAACAATATCAAAGTCACAAAAGTAATTTTGTCTTAAATTTCATTAAACTTTTCCTATAATTCCTCTAAAAATCAAACAGAGAAAGAGAATTTGTTTCTTTATGTTTCATCTTCAACAAAATTGGCACTTGATAAAATACAATAAAACATGTATGAGCCGCCAAAAGGCAAGAGACAAATAATACATCCCTTAGCACTGACATGCATTCTGCCTTTTTAATTTTTTAATCAGTTAATTCGAAATATTACATTTAACTTTTTAAACTAAAACTTGTTTGATAATAATCTAGTGGAAATAATTATTTCAAGGATGCATACCGGCATCAAAATAAATCATTATCTTTAACTCATTTTAGGTTGTCATGTCTTTTTGTACAAAACTATAAAAAAAAACTGGGCTAAAGATATATGCAACAAAAGGGAAATATTAGTTATATTTGATTTTATTTTTATGTGTTCTTTCTTTAAAACCGCGAACAAAATTTTACCTGAATATGAACACAATGATAGCAGGTTTTGGCATTTTTGGTGTAAATGTTGTTGTTGGATTGGGGTTTAACGTCTTCTTCACCATACGGTGATGTCGCCGACGTGGGGTCTAAGCCTGAGTTATTCCCAAAAGAGGGGGCATGAAATTTAGAATAGGTCTTAGACACCCAAGTAAAATTAATAAAAGTTCTAAAGTGGTTAAAATTAATTTAGAATTTGGAATAGAGTGGAGGGGGGGGGGGGGGGCTTATAAATAGTAAGTAAATAAACAGTAAAGAATGGTGTAAAGAAAAATGTTTCACTTATATATCTGTTCCTGTATATCTGTATCTATGTATTCAGTTATGTATTTGTCTTTTCAAAGACAAGCTCATCAATGTAAGCAGTATATTGGAATCTGTTTTTGTAGCATTCAGCCCTCATTAACTATTGGTGTCAAGTAGACATACCATTTCCTCATTAGCTTATGGCGTCAATTAGACAGATTGACACGTGTATTGACCATCCACGCTGACAGGTGAGTAATACTCGAGGCATTGTTTGTCACTGTTCTCTCTTATCTAGTTATCCAATCATCAGATGTTAGAGGTTAACCAAGACCCATCTTAGCAACCAATAATCACACACAAGCCATGCATAAATATTTTGACATAATCTTGCCATGTCATTTGACATGAAAAGCATGTGGATTCTGGTAACACAAGGGGATATAATGTGCAATTGGATCTGTACTATATATGTTCTTATTGGAAGCTTCATGGATACGTAACAAGGTAAGATCTAATAATACTGTGTAAACCAATGGATACCTATTTCTAAAATGATATGAAAAAGCATTCCACCAACAATTGATATTAATATTTCACAATATCCTGCAATGTTTAGATTATTAGAGACTTTTTATTGGGAGTTATTTGAAAAAAAAGGATTCTTGATTTTAGCCAGTTATCCAGATCAACACGTTTATTGCCAAGACGATGTTGAAGATGAATTTCACTTTATATTGAATAGTCCACAATATTACGCTTAAAGAACAACGTTTAATAAGCCGCATTGATATAGATATCCATCGGTATTTAAATTTCTATGTAAGGCTAATTTAAGTCATGAATAAATCAGTAAAAGTGTTATTTCATAACTGTTCATTCTCCCCTAGCGATACTTCAGACCTGTTTCCATACGATATTACAGAATCTGAAACATTGTCACAAAATCATTTAGTTTATGACCTTCAAATCTAATTCACTTTTAATGGTTTTTACTCTATCCTATCAATGTTATTACTCACTTTGACCCGCCGATAAATTCAATTGTGTACACAGTACTACACAACTCATTTAAAAACGAGTAGTTCATTTGAGTTTATGATGTCGTACGTTATCTATCACATTTATCTATTTATCTAACTAAAAGTTCGATTAGAAGAATTGCAGCTGGAATAAACCAAACAATATATAAATACTACATTATAAATAACACAAAAATCAAATGTATCTTGAATTTGTTTAAATGAGCACTTCCTGACGTAAACTGAGATATACTGAGATATACTGAGCTATGGAAATTCAGAGTATACTGACCAGTATACGTCAGTAAATTAGGGTGGTTTCCTAATTAGTATACCTCAGTATATTAGGGTGGTTAACTGACGTACACTGGTCCAGTATACGAGCATTTTTCTTCACGTGTAGACTGATTATCTGCACATCCTACATGGCGGATGACTTCAGACCACTAGAAGTAGACTGATCATCTGCACATCCTACATGGCGGATGACTTCAGACAACTAGAAATAGAGTGATTATCTGCACATCCTACATGGCGGATGACTTCAGACAACTAGAAATAGACTGATTATCTGCACATCCTACATGGCGGATGACTTCAGACAACTAGAAATAGACTGATTATCTGCACATCCTACATGGCGGCCGACTTCAGACAACTAGAAGTAGACTGATTATCTGCACATCCTACAGGGCGGATGACTTCAGACAACTAGAAGTAGACTGATTATCTGCACATCCTACATGGCGGATGACTTCAGACAACTAGAAGTAGACTGATTATCTGCACATCCTACATGGCGGATGACTTCAGACAACTAGAAATAGACTGATTATCTGCACATCCTACATGGCGGATGACTTCAGACCACTAGCAGTAGACTGATTATCTGCACATCCTACATGGCGGATGACTTCAGACAACTAGAAGTAGACTGATTATCTGCGCATCCTACATGGCGGATGACTTCAGACAACTAGAAATAGACTGATTATCTGCGTATCCTACATGGCGGATGACTTCAGACCACTAGAAGTAGACTGATTATCTGCACATCCTACATGGCGGATGACTTCAGACCACTAGAAATAGAGTGATTATCTGCACATCCTACATGGCGGATGACTTCAGACCACTAGAAGTAGACTGATTATCTGCGCATCCTACAGGGCGGATGACTTCAGACAACTAGAAATAGACTGATTATCTGCACATCCTACATGGCGGATGACTTCAGACAACTAGAAGTAGACTGATTATCTGCACATCCTACATGGCGGATGACTTCAGACAACTAGAAGTAGACTGATTATCTGCGCATCCTACATGGCGGATGACTTCAGACCACTAGAAGTAGACTGATTATCTGCACATCCTACATGGCGGATGACTTCAGACAACTAGAAGTAGACTGATTATCTGCGCATCCTACATGGCGGATGACTTCAGACAACTAGAAATAGACTGATTATCTGCACATCCTACATGGCGGATGACTTCAGACCACTAGAAGTAGACTGATTATCTGCGCATCCTACATGGCGGATGACTTCAGACAACTAGAAATAGACTGATTATCTGCGCTTCCTACATGGCGGATGACTTCAGACAACTAGAAATAGACTGATTATCTGCACATCCTACATGGCGGATGACTTCAGACAACTAGAAGTAGACTGATTATCTGCGCATCCTACATGGCGGATGACTTCAGACAACTAGAAATAGACTGATTATCTGCGCATCCTACATGGCGGATGACTTCAGACCACTAGAAATAGACTGATTATCTGCACATCCTACATGGCGGATGACTTCAGACAACTAGAAGTAGACTGATTATCTGCGCATCCTACATGGCGAATGACTTCAGACAACTAGAAATAGACTGATTACCTGCACATCCTACATGGCGGATGACTTCAGACCACTAGAAGTAGACTGATTATCTGCACATCCTACATGGCGGATGACTTCAGACAACTAGAAGTAGACTGATTATCTGCACATCCTACATGGCGGATGACTTCAGACCACTAGAAGTAGACTGATTATCTGCACATCCTACATGGCGGATGACTTCAGACAACTAGAAATAGACTGATTATCTGCACATCCTACATGGCGGATGACTTCAGACAACTAGAAATAGACTGATTATCTGCACATCCTACATGGCGGATGACTTCAGACAACTAGAAGTAGACTGATTATCTGCGCATCCTACATGGCGGATGACTTCAGACAACTAGAAATAGACTGATTATCTGCACATCCTACATGGCGGATGACTTCAGACAACTAGAAATAGAGTGATTATCTGCACATCCTACATGGCAGATGACTTCAGACAACTAGAAATAGACTGATTATCTGCACATCCTACATGGCGGATGACTTCAGACAACTAGAAATAGACTGATTATCTGCACATCCTACATGGCGGATGACTTCAGACAACTAGAATAGACTGATTATCTGCACATCCTACATGGCGGATGACTTCAGACAACTAGAAATAGACTGATTATCTGCACATCCTACATGGCGGATGACTTCAGACAACTAGAATAGACTGATTATCTGCATATCCTACATGGCGGATGACTTCAGACAACTAGAAGTAGACTGATTATCTGCGCATCCTACATGGCGGATGACTTAAGACCACTAGAAATAGACTGATTATCTGCGCATCCTACATGGCGGATGACTTCAGACAACTAGAATAGACTGATTATCTGCACATCCTACATGGCGGATGACTTCAGACAACTAGAAGTAGACTGATTATCTGCGCATCCTACATGGCGGATGACTTAAGACCACTAGAAATAGACTGATTATCTGCACATCCTACATGGCGGATGACTTCAGACAACTAGAATAGACTGATTATCTGCACATCCTACATGGCGGATGACTTCAGACAACTAGAAATAGACTGATTATCTGCACATCCTACATGGCGGATGACTTCAGACAACTAGAATAGACTGATTATCTGCATATCCTACATGGCGGATGACTTCAGACAACTAGAAGTAGACTGATTATCTGCGCATCCTACATGGCGGATGACTTAAGACCACTAGAAATAGACTGATTATCTGCGCATCCTACATGGCGGATGACTTCAGGCCACTAGAAGTAGACTGATTATCTGCACATCCTACATGGCGGATGACTTCAGACCACTAGAAATAGACTGATTATCTGCGCATCCTACATGGCGGATGACTTCAGACCACTAGAAATAGACTGATTATCTGCTCATCCTACATGGCGGATGACTTCAGACCACTAGAAATAGACTGATTATCTGCGCATCCTACATGGCGGATGACTTCAGACCACTAGAAATAGACTGATTATCTGCACATCCTACATGGCGGATGACTTCAGACAACTAGAAGTAGACTGATTATCTGCACATCCTACAGGGCGGATGACTTCAGACCACTAGAAATAGACTGAGTATCTGCACATCCTACATGGCGGATGACTTCAGACAACTAGAAGTAGACTGATTATCTGCACATCCTACATGGCGAATGACTTCAGACAACTAGAAGTAGACTGATTATCTGCGCATCCTACATGGCGGATGACTTCAGACCACTGGAAGTAGACTGATTATCTGCACATCCTACATGGCGGATGACTTCAGACAACTAGAAATAGACTGATTATCTGCACATCCTACATGGCGGATGACTTCAGACAACTAGAAGTAGACTGATTATCTGCACATCCTACATGGCGGATGACTTCAGACCACTAGAAATAGACTGATTATCTGCACATCCTACATGGCGGATGACTTCAGACCACTAGAAGTAGACTGATTATCTGCACATCCTACATTGCAGATGACTTAAGACAACTAGAAATAGACTGATTATCTGCGCATCCTACATGGCGGATGACTTCAGACAACTAGAAATAGACTGATTATCTGCACATCCTACATGGCGGATGACTTCAGACAACTAGAAATAGAGTGATTATCTGCACATCCTACATGGCAGATGACTTCAGACAACTAGAAATAGACTGATTATCTGCACATCCTACAGGGCGGATGACTTCAGACAACTAGAAGTAGACTGATTATCTGCGCATCCTACATGGCGGATGACTTCAGACAACTAGAAGTAGACTGATTATCTGCACATCCTACATGGCGGATGACTTCAGACAACTAGAAATAGACTGATTATCTGCACATCCTACATGGCGGATGACTTCAGACCACTAGCAGTAGACTGATTATCTGCACATCCTACATGGCGGATGACTTCAGACAACTAGAAGTAGACTGATTATCTGCGCATCCTACATGGCGGATGACTTCAGACAACTAGAAATAGACTGATTATCTGCGTATCCTACATGGCGGATGACTTCAGACCACTAGAAGTAGACTGATTATCTGCACATCCTACATGGCGGATGACTTCAGACCACTAGAAATAGAGTGATTATCTGCACATCCTACATGGCGGATGACTTCAGACCACTAGAAGTAGACTGATTATCTGCGCATCCTACAGGGCGGATGACTTCAGACAACTAGAAATAGACTGATTATCTGCACATCCTACATGGCGGATGACTTCAGACAACTAGAAGTAGACTGATTATCTGCACATCCTACATGGCGGATGACTTCAGACAACTAGAAGTAGACTGATTATCTGCGCATCCTACATGGCGGATGACTTCAGACCACTAGAAGTAGACTGATTATCTGCACATCCTACATGGCGGATGACTTCAGACAACTAGAAGTAGACTGATTATCTGCGCATCCTACATGGCGGATGACTTCAGACAACTAGAAATAGACTGATTATCTGCACATCCTACATGGCGGATGACTTCAGACCACTAGAAGTAGACTGATTATCTGCGCATCCTACATGGCGGATGACTTCAGACAACTAGAAATAGACTGATTATCTGCGCTTCCTACATGGCGGATGACTTCAGACAACTAGAAATAGACTGATTATCTGCACATCCTACATGGCGGATGACTTCAGACAACTAGAAGTAGACTGATTATCTGCGCATCCTACATGGCGGATGACTTCAGACAACTAGAAATAGACTGATTATCTGCGCATCCTACATGGCGGATGACTTCAGACCACTAGAAATAGACTGATTATCTGCACATCCTACATGGCGGATGACTTCAGACAACTAGAAGTAGACTGATTATCTGCGCATCCTACATGGCGAATGACTTCAGACAACTAGAAATAGACTGATTACCTGCACATCCTACATGGCGGATGACTTCAGACCACTAGAAGTAGACTGATTATCTGCACATCCTACATGGCGGATGACTTCAGACCACTAGAAGTAGACTGATTATCTGCACATCCTACATGGCGGATGACTTCAGACCACTAGAAGTAGACTGATTATCTGCACATCCTACATGGCGGATGACTTCAGACAACTAGAAATAGACTGATTATCTGCACATCCTACATGGCGGATGACTTCAGACAACTAGAAATAGACTGATTATCTGCACATCCTACATGGCGGATGACTTCAGACAACTAGAAGTAGACTGATTATCTGCGCATCCTACATGGCGGATGACTTCAGACAACTAGAAATAGACTGATTATCTGCACATCCTACATGGCGGATGACTTCAGACAACTAGAAATAGAGTGATTATCTGCACATCCTACATGGCAGATGACTTCAGACAACTAGAAATAGACTGATTATCTGCACATCCTACATGGCGGATGACTTCAGACAACTAGAAATAGACTGATTATCTGCACATCCTACATGGCGGATGACTTCAGACAACTAGAATAGACTGATTATCTGCACATCCTACATGGCGGATGACTTCAGACAACTAGAAATAGACTGATTATCTGCACATCCTACATGGCGGATGACTTCAGACAACTAGAATAGACTGATTATCTGCATATCCTACATGGCGGATGACTTCAGACAACTAGAAGTAGACTGATTATCTGCGCATCCTACATGGCGGATGACTTAAGACCACTAGAAATAGACTGATTATCTGCGCATCCTACATGGCGGATGACTTCAGACAACTAGAATAGACTGATTATCTGCACATCCTACATGGCGGATGACTTCAGACAACTAGAAGTAGACTGATTATCTGCGCATCCTACATGGCGGATGACTTAAGACCACTAGAAATAGACTGATTATCTGCACATCCTACATGGCGGATGACTTCAGACAACTAGAATAGACTGATTATCTGCACATCCTACATGGCGGATGACTTCAGACAACTAGAAATAGACTGATTATCTGCACATCCTACATGGCGGATGACTTCAGACAACTAGAATAGACTGATTATCTGCATATCCTACATGGCGGATGACTTCAGACAACTAGAAGTAGACTGATTATCTGCGCATCCTACATGGCGGATGACTTAAGACCACTAGAAATAGACTGATTATCTGCGCATCCTACATGGCGGATGACTTCAGGCCACTAGAAGTAGACTGATTATCTGCACATCCTACATGGCGGATGACTTCAGACCACTAGAAATAGACTGATTATCTGCGCATCCTACATGGCGGATGACTTCAGACCACTAGAAATAGACTGATTATCTGCTCATCCTACATGGCGGATGACTTCAGACCACTAGAAATAGACTGATTATCTGCGCATCCTACATGGCGGATGACTTCAGACCACTAGAAATAGACTGATTATCTGCACATCCTACATGGCGGATGACTTCAGACAACTAGAAGTAGACTGATTATCTGCACATCCTACAGGGCGGATGACTTCAGACCACTAGAAATAGACTGAGTATCTGCACATCCTACATGGCGGATGACTTCAGACAACTAGAAGTAGACTGATTATCTGCACATCCTACATGGCGAATGACTTCAGACAACTAGAAGTAGACTGATTATCTGCGCATCCTACATGGCGGATGACTTCAGACCACTGGAAGTAGACTGATTATCTGCACATCCTACATGGCGGATGACTTCAGACAACTAGAAATAGACTGATTATCTGCACATCCTACATGGCGGATGACTTCAGACAACTAGAAGTAGACTGATTATCTGCACATCCTACATGGCGGATGACTTCAGACCACTAGAAATAGACTGATTATCTGCACATCCTACATGGCGGATGACTTCAGACCACTAGAAGTAGACTGATTATCTGCACATCCTACATTGCAGATGACTTAAGACAACTAGAAATAGACTGATTATCTGCGCATCCTACATGGCGGATGACTTCAGACAACTAGAAATAGACTGATTATCTGCACATCCTACATGGCGGATGACTTCAGACAACTAGAAGTAGACTGATTATCTGCACATCCTACATGGCGGATGACTTCAGACAACTAGAAATAGACTGATTATCTGCACATCCTACATGGTGGATGACTTCAGACCACTAGAAGTAGACTGATTATCTGCACATCCTACATGGCGGATGACTTCAGACAACTAGAAGTAGACTGATTATCTCCACATCCTACATGGCGGATGACTTCAGACAACTAGAAATAGACTGATTATCTGCACATCCTACATGCCGGATGACTTCAGACAACTAGAAGTAGACTGATTATCTGCACATCCTACATGGCGGATGACTTCAGACAACTAGAAGTAGACTGATTATCTGCACATCCTACATGGCGGATGACTTCAGACAACTAGAAATAGACTGATTATCTGCACATCCTACATGGCGGATGACTTCAGACAACTAGAAATAGACTGATTATCTGCACATCCTACATTGCAGATGACTTCAGACAACTACAAATAGAGTGATTATCTGCACATCCTACATGGCGGATGACTTCAGACAACTAGAAATAGACTGATTATCTGCACATCCTACATGGCGGATGACTTCAGACAACTAGAAATAGAGTGATTATCTGCACATCCTACATGGCAGATGACTTCAGACAACTAGAAATAGAGTGATTATCTGCACATCCTACATGGCGGATGACTTCAGACAACTAGAAATAGACTGATTATCTGCACATCCTACATTGCAGATGACTTCAGACAACTACAAATAGAGTGATTATCTGCACATCCTACATGGCGGATGACTTCAGACAACTAGAAATAGACTGATTATCTGCACATCCTACATGGCGGATGACTTCAGACAACTAGAAATAGAGTGATTATCTGCACATCCTACATGGCAGATGACTTCAGACAACTAGAAATAGACTGATTATCTGCACATCCTACATGGCGGATGACTTCAGACAACTAGAAATAGACTGATTATCTGCACATCCTACATTGCAGATGACTTCAGACAACTACAAATAGAGTGATTATCTGCACATCCTACATGGCGGATGACTTCAGACAACTAGAAATAGACTGATTATCTGCACATCCTACATGGCGGATGACTTCAGACAACTAGAAATAGAGTGATTATCTGCACATCCTACATGGCGGATGACTTCAGACAACTAGAAATAGACTGATTATCTGCCCATCCTACATGGCGGATGACTTCAGACAACTAGAAGTAGACTGATTATCTGCACATCCTACATGCCGGATGACTTCAGACAACTAGAAATAGACTGATTATCTGCACATCCTACATGGCGGATGACTTCAGACAACTAGAAATAGACTGATTATCTGCACATCCTACATTGCAGATGACTTCAGACAACTACAAATAGAGTGATTATCTGCACATCCTACATGGCGGATGACTTCAGACAACTAGAAATAGACTGATTATCTGCACATCCTACATGGCGGATGACTTCAGACAACTAGAAATAGAGTGATTATCTGCACATCCTACATGGCAGATGACTTCAGACAACTAGAAATAGAGTGATTATCTGCACATCCTACATGGCAGATGACTTCAGACAACTAGAAATAGACTGATTATCTGCACATCCTACATGGCGGATGACTTCAGACAACTAGAAGTAGACTGATTATCTGCACATCCTACATGGCGGATGACTTAAGACCACTAGAAGTAGACTGATTATCTGCACATCCTACATGGCGGATGACTTCAGACAACTAGAAGTAGACTGATTATCTGCACATCCTACATGGCGGATGACTTCAGACAACTAGAAATAGAGTGATTATCTGCACATCCTACATGGCAGATGACTTCAGACAACTAGAAATAGAGTGATTATCTGCACATCCTACATGGCAGATGACTTCAGACAACTAGAAATAGACTGATTATCTGCACATCCTACATGGCGGATGACTTAAGACCACTAGAAGTAGACTGATTATCTGCGCATCCTACATGGCGGATGACTTCAGACAACTAGAAGTAGACTGATTATCTGCACATCCTACATGGCGGATGACTTCAGACAACTAGAAATAGAGTGATTATCTGCACATCCTACATGGCAGATGACTTCAGACAACTAGAAATAGACTGATTATCTGCACATCCTACATGGCGGATGACTTCAGACAACTAGAAGTAGACTGATTATCTGCACATCCTACATGGCGGATGACTTCAGACAACTAGAATAGACTGATTATCTGCACATCCTACATGGCGGATGACTTCAGACAACTAGAAATAGACTGATTATCTGCACATCCTACATGGCGGATGACTTCAGACAACTAGAATAGACTGATTATCTGCATATCCTACATGGCGGATGACTTCAGACAACTAGAAGTAGACTGATTATCTGCGCATCCTACATGGCGGATGACTTAAGACCACTAGAAATAGACTGATTATCTGCGCATCCTACATGGCGGATGACTTCAGACCACTAGAAGTAGACTGATTATCTGCACATCCTACATGGCGGATGACTTCAGACCACTAGAAATAGACTGATTATCTGCGCATCCTACATGGCGGATGACTTCAGACCACTAGAAATAGACTGATTATCTGCGCATCCTACATGGCGGAAGACTTCAGACCACTAGAAATAGACTGATTATCTGCACATCCTACAGGGCGGATGACTTCAGACCACTAGAAGTAGACTGATTATCTGCACATCCTACATGGCGGATGACTTCAGACCACTAGAAATAGACTGATTATCTGCGCATCCTACATGGCGGATGACTTCAGACCACTAGAAATAGACTGATTATCTGCGCATCCTACATGGCGGATGACTTCAGACCACTGGAAGTAGACTGATTATCTGCACATCCTACATGGCGGATGACTTCAGACAACTAGAAATAGACTGATTATCTGCACATCCTACATGGCGGATGACTTCAGACAACTAGAAGTAGACTGATTATCTGCACATCCTACATGGCGGATGACTTCAGACCACTAGAAATAGACTGATTATCTGCACATCCTACATGGCGGATGACTTCAGACCACTAGAAGTAGACTGATTATCTGCACATCCTACATTGCAGATGACTTCAGACAACTAGAAATAGACTGATTATCTGCGCATCCTACATGGCGGATGACTTCAGACAACTAGAAATAGACTGATTATCTGCACATCCTACATGGCGGATGACTTCAGACCACTAGAAGTAGACTGATTATCTGCACATCCTACATGGCGGATGACTTCAGACCACTGGAAGTAGACTGATTATCTGCACATCCTACATGGCGGATGACTTCAGACAACTAGAAGTAGACTGATTATCTGCACATCCTACATGGCGGATGACTTCAGACCACTAGAAATAGACTGATTATCTGCACATCCTACATGGCGGATGACTTCAGACCACTAGAAGTAGACTGATTATCTGCACATCCTACATTGCAGATGACTTCAGACAACTAGAAATAGACTGATTATCTGCGCATCCTACATGGCGGATGACTTCAGACAACTAGAAATAGACTGATTATCTGCACATCCTACATGGCGGATGACTTCAGACAACTAGAAGTAGACTGATTATCTGCACATCCTACATGGCGGATGACTTCAGAGTTACGCCCATTACCATCTCTTTCAACGATAGCCAATGAAATTGCCGTTTACATTCGGAACAAATTCAAAGTACTAACAGACGATCTTTTCGAAAACTATCCTAGTGAAATTTAATTTTAAACTTCAGTCCACATGGTTGTTTTCCTGTTTTTGGTGAGCACCGAGAATGCAGAAAAATAAACATTAATGTATCACTCAAATTAAGTGTTTCTCTCCCCTGTAAAACGCATACAAAGGTATTTCTTTCGAATCGGTTCATATAACAAGCTGTCTTCTGATTGGACTATTCTACTTCCGTGCAGCGGGTTGAAATGCTAGCACAGAAATTACGGCCAATGATGTCAAGGGAGGAATGGAAAGGTTAGAAACTTTTTCGTTTCGCCCGTGACGTTGTGAAGATGATCATGTATAGATAACACTGTTTTGTTTAACATAACATATTTTATCATCAAAATTTAAATCTTACGCTTTATGATTAAATAACGAGGGTTTCTGCATCAAAACTTGTTTTTGTTTCAAAAGTTTCATTTTTAACCAAGTTTTATATGTATATATTTATATCTGTATACTGATGTTTTTAGAAAAGTAGTTGGCATGTCTGGTTACACATTTAACCCCTGGTCGTCACAAATCATTTCTCATTGAACTGTTAAAGGGGCAGTAGCATGTTTTTAGGGGGATTTTAAGGTGATGTCAGGAAAATGAAAATTAATGTTTCCGATTGAAAGACAATGTATTGAAACTAAATGGAACCGTATTAATTCAAATATATAATGTAAAGTTTAGCAATGCAATTCCTTTTTCTTACACAAACTGAATTAAAGGTGAGCTGTTTTAGTGGCATTCTAGAAGTTGATGGTATAAGGAAGACAAGAGTAATTCTATGGATGAACAACATATGCTTATGCTTGAAAACGGTATAAGAACCTATACCGAAACGTCGCCATCGTCCAATAAAGAAGTTGTTCATCCATAGAATTACTCTTGTCTTCCTGAATTAAAGGTGTTCACAAAAATGGCCGCCCATTGATTTTAGGTGAATCTTCATCCTTTGTCCTCTGACTATGGATAATTGGTTTGTGTTATGAGATTTTTGATGCTTTCAAAATAATAAATTTAACATTAACGTACAATTATCAGTGAAAAATTTAAAATATAAAATTATCAAAAAACGTTCTACTGCCCCTTTAAGACGCTGCATGACAGCGAGGCCATTGGTTCCATCCTTTTTTGTGAATGCATTTGTCAGAAGACCCTATATACCTGGTACAAACTTGGAAGACGAAATTCTTTTGATGAACAACCTCTAGATTTGACAGTAACAATAATCTTTTTATTTAGTATAACATGGATTAAAAATCAAGCAAAACATTTTATTTTATTATTTTTCCTGGTTTATAATTGAAAAAAAAATCAAACATGAGAACATTCGTTTAATGTAATCTTATTTAAAAGCCAAATTAATTTCGTCTCCCCTGATTTTTAAGGATTTATTTTCTTTACCTTTTGTGAATAACGTCTTTGTTAGCTGTTGATGTTTTAACTTTTGATGTTTTTTAATGCATCTATTTCCTTTTATGTTCAATGTCATGTTTTGTTGTTGTTTGTCTGTCTTAGCCTTCAAAATGGCCTTTTAGTATCTTTCTTCAAAAGGAAGCGTGGTCAGTTGAGAAAATTTAAATTGGCCTAAAGCTTCTCATGAGACATTCTCTCCCCACAAAGGCAGATAAAGTCATGTTGATTTAGCCTCTGTTATAATACGAGGAAATCACTGGGTTCCGGCAGTTTCCCCTAGCGGAAACAATTTTCTTCACAATACATTTGAATTTCTTTATCAAATGACAAGGCTGCTTGCATGAGAAGGATGGTTCATATCACAATGCCTTTGCCTTGATTCAGTAGCCAAATTGATGATTTAAGAACAGCGTCGCTGATTGCACAAAGATTGCCTTCAATCAGGCATCTCCCATTCTATCCCAAAATTTCGGCGTAATATAACAGAGGCTAAATCAACATGACTTGATCTGCCTCTGTGGGGAGAGAATGCCCGCGAGAGGGACAAACCTTGCAAACACAAGTGAAAAACTGCAAAATCTGGTCCTAAGATTATTCACTGGTAACATAAAACGAAAGAAGAATCAAATGTATTTCTGAAAACAAAATACAACGAAAAAATTAATACATGCAGTCTTCATTGTACAGGCTGAACAATTCCTTCTGAACCAACTCGAAAAGATTTGAGTTTATTGTTCATCTTTCATATAATGGCTTCTCAATATGTACAGTTTTATGGTGTTTATATGTTAGTTTTTTTTACTTAAAGAGCCACTCAATGAGAAGTGTGATTCACAAAACATTTGCATACCTCAAGTTCGTTCATTTTTGTAATGTATCTAGTGAAAATATCCTGTACTCTGGGTTTAATTTGGAGGTAAGATAAATAACTTCAATAGAAGTGAGAAAGGATGATTAATTGTCAATGTGTTAAAAAGAACTTTAACTTATTTTGGTACTGCCTCTTCCCTTGTGCCAAAATTTAAAATTCAAAATTAAACAATTGACAGACACGGTGACATTAATTTTTTTGGATTTTCTTAGACGTGGATTAATATATTCCATAAAGTGAACCAACTATCGGTATGTAGCTGCAAATGTCAGACCTAATCAATAGTGTCAATTCAGCAAGACTTAAAGTGACACAGAGTATCTTTCTTTAAATTTTATTTGGTTTTGATAAGCTACAAAATACACTTTAACTAATATGCTGATTGAAGTTCATATCTCATCATTGGACTTGCAAATATATCCATTTATGCATAATATCTCTAAAATGCTTGATTTTATGGAAAAATCAAGAAAAAATCTCAAATACGTTTAATATTCGAAAATATGCATCCAATTAATCTACCTAGTACAATACCTAATAAACGAATCGAATCTTCCTGTCAGCTTATGACAAGGTTTCAAAATTACGTTTGGTGAATTTGCGATCGCCACTCGAGCCACATTGTCCGGTTTTCGATCAAAATCCCGACTTTGAATGGCCGTATTTTCGCTCAAATGTACTGATTGACCTTTAACTTGTTATTTTCAGTAACAGTTAGTTGTTCCCGATGTAATAACATCGATTTCAAAATTTGACATATGTGATCCTATCAACATACTCTGTGTTTTTAGCCAGCCTCTTTGCTTTGATAGATGATTTATTTCAGACACGTATATGTCCGGGGTGTTCATGAGAGTAACGGGCAGCGCGAGCGTTTATCTAACTTGAACAACCCGGTCTCAGTTGGTATCTATTACACATCGACAGCTTCTGAGGATACATCCCAAAGCTAATGGTTTCGTACTGCGTCATTATGGAGCCAATTATTGCGATCGAAAACCGGACATTGACGCACGGCAGTTACTGAAACCTTGTTTATGAATTACAGTAAACCTCGGTTATAATGCCCCTGATTATAATGCCCCTGGTTATAATGCCCCTGATTGTAATGCCCCTGATTATAATGCCCCTGGTTATAATGGCCCTGGTTATAATGCCCCTGATTATAATGGCCCTGGTTATAATGCCCCCGGTTATAATGTAATGCTGTGTATATAAAAAGCAGCCTGAAGGACATTTTGGACTGATTTTAGCTTTTGTAATTATATAAAGCAGTTTTTATATTTATGAAATGGAAAAAAGACTTTTTTCATTTATTTACAATTGAGGATAAATAACTGAATTGTGTTTTGAATTTATATCATAACAAAGATTCGTATCAAAGGCAAACAATAATTCATAAAAATCACTGAGTGGCTTTTTAAAATTTCATGTTTGAATGTTATTGTTTTTAGACATTTTGTGAATGCTATTTTTATTTTGAATCTATATACTTGTATTATTTTTATGAGTCTTTAATGTCTGTCGATATATTGTGATTATATTCAATTGGACAAATTCTCTAATCTTTGTTTAAGCGTTTTTTAAAAAAAGTATGAAAAATCAAAATCAATTTAGTAACTACCATTTGTTATTTCTACAAACAGCCATCGTAGTTATACTTAACAAACGCAATTTATAAGTCGATAATACCTATAGGTTCAATATTGAGGTTCACAGTTACTTTGGTCATTTTCATTATCCACTTTAAGATGAACGAAACCCCTCTAAAAACAAAATTACCGTCAGAAAACAGCAACGATAAAGATTTACTCCGTGAAGACCATTGGTTCAAATGTGTCGGTAAAACATTTGTAGAATTTATGAATTTACCTATATAATCTTCAAATGTACGTATCGACTCTCTAAATTTACCTATAGAATCTCTTAATTTACGTATAGAATCTCAAAATCTGCGTATACAATCTCTAACTTTACGTGATCTACCATTGGCCAATGTACAATGCATTGCTCACAATAAAGTACACCGTGAATAATATGGCATAACAATCAAATTCGATTCATCATTGTAATGAATCTACTAGACTTTTCTAGACTCAGTATAGGAGTGAAACGGATAATATTGAGGCTAGGTTTACTTAGACTGTTTGTTTTACATTAGCTTTATCTCAGCGGCTACAATGTTTATAATCAAATATATATCCTTAGAGTTTTATTCCTGCATGCATCATTAGCGGTATCTGTTTATCATCAGTTATGTTTTTGAAAAAAGTTTTGAAAAGTTTTGGATACAGGTGCTATCAAAATTTTGTTACGATGTTCATACTTTCCTATCTAAAATCATCATAACTATACAATTGTCACTATTTTTGTATCAGGACACGTGAAAGACAAAACTATCATCAGTTATGTTTTTGAAAAAAGTTTTGATAAGTTTTGGATACAGGTGCTAATCAAACTTTTGTTACAATGTTCATACTTTCCTATTTTAAATCATCATAACTTTACAATTGTCACTATTTTTGTATCAGGACACGTGAAAGACAAAACTATCATCAGTTATGTTTTTGAAAAAAGTTTTGAAAAGTTTTGGATACAGGTGCTATCAAAAATTTGTTACGATGTTCATACTTTCCTATCTAAAATCATCATAACTATACAATTGTCACTATTTTTGTATCAGGACACGTGAAAGACAAAACTATCATCAGTTATGTTTTTGAAAAAAGTTTTGATAAGTTTTGGATACAGGTGCTAATCAAATTTTGTTACAATGTTCATACTTTCCTATTTAAAATCATCATAACTATACAATTGTCACTATTTTTTGTATCAGGACACGTGAAAGACAAAACTATCATCAGTTATGTTTTTGAAAAAAGTTTTGATAAGTTTTGGAAACAGGTGCTTATCAAAATTGTGTTACAATGTTCATACTTTCCTATCTAAAATCATCATAACTTTACAATTGTCACTATTTTTGTATCAGGACACGTGAAAGACAAAACTATCATCAATTATGTTTTTGAAAAAAGTTTTGATAAGTTTTGGAGACAGGTGCTAATGAAAATTTTGTTACAATGTTCATACTTTCCTATTTAAAATCATCATAACTATACAATTGTCACTATTTTTGTATCAGGACACGTGAAAGACAAAACTATCATCAATTATGTTTTTGAAAAAAGTTTTGATAAGTTTTGGAGACAGGTGCTAATGAAAATTTTGTTACAATGTTCATACTTTCCTATTTAAAATCATCATAACTATACAATTGTCATTATTTTTGTAACAGGACACGTGAAAGACAAAACTTTGCTTCGATTCTATACTACACATACAAATATACATTATGCCGAAAACGACTTACAACCCCCTAAATTCAGTCAAAATGCAATAACATTTTGATTAAACAAATAGTTTCTATCAAAATAGTTCATATTGGATCAGGTTATGACATATATGCAATATTGAACTTCTGTTAGCAACGAAACAACTTTTACATGTAAGTAAATAAAAACACCGTTTACATATTGACCTCAGCAAAATACTTATGCGTCACCTTATCGACAAAATGATTCCCATTGATGCAAGTATGTTTACATGGCCACTTTACTCCCCCCCTCATATGAACATTTGTAGGTATAAGTGAGCATGTAAACGGGGGTTTAGAAACAGCATGACGTTTAAAAGTTTCCCCCAAAAATGTTTTAACATTTAAAACTCTTGATTTGTTTTCTATTTACATGTATTTATGGGAATGCTCTGCCTTTTTGTATCTCTTTTAGCTTAATAAAAATTGTAATCGTTTTCCAATGTTTTTATCTTTATAAGTCATCTGACAAACTTCCTTCCTAGTCTTCCAATTGTTTTAATTTGCAGGGAAATTAAAACGTTCATGAAAAATGATTGCCAAAGTTGAATACAGCAAACGTAAAGGGGGTATATTGTCATACAGAGATCAAAATGTAAAAAAAATATTTCAGATTATAATATTTTTCTATATGATATGACAGGATTGAGAGCTTCTCACTTGATGTTTTTTATGTACACATACAACCATGAGGACCATGAGTCTCGGGAAAAACTGTCCGTGTATTTTCTGATACAATTCGGAAACTATGGAAGAAACTGACTTGGGGTGATAAAAAGGCAAACAATCTTTAATTTTCGATTGGATACATTTTGACCGTTCTGTCTTTTCACTGATATATGAATATAGTGTGGTACCATTGATGTTTTCATGTACCGTACTTACCATGCATGAACTGATTGTTCCAAAGTCGTGCACATTAACATCAAGGTAGTTTAAAACAGTTTTCCGCCCATTCGATTATATTCTTTTAGGTTTTAAAGGATGCAAACATCGAGTTCTATGAAGAAATACAAAGAATTTTTGTTTGT
Source organism: Steromphala cineraria (assembly GCA_916613615.1). Classification (NCBI taxonomy): domain Eukaryota; kingdom Metazoa; phylum Mollusca; class Gastropoda; order Trochida; family Trochidae; genus Steromphala; species Steromphala cineraria. The sequence continues at coordinate 12,915,490 of OU744728.1, forward strand.
TAAGCCACGTTTTACCAACTGCTACATACAAACCATTTTAGAAAAGATCTTTAAACAAGGCTCAAGGCAAATCAAGCACATAGACCAACATTAATATCTCATTGACAATTGACAATGTCTATGACAAACAAAAATGAACACACCTAAAGTAAATTTTCTGGCAGTGAATTTTTACTAATAGTGCACTCTTGACTGTGACAATATCCAAGCAAACAAAACCAAGGTGTGATTACATCTCAGCACAATACATCTTATATTAGTCTAAGTAACTGTGTAAAATTTAGACTGTTTTAAAAACTGAAGATATACATGAGATGTGACCTAAACTCATGTCCAAAAGAAACGATACCATACAAATCCCAAAATAACTAAATCCACTGCAGATTAATAAGACTAAAACATAGTAATATCATTTCGTCAGTAGTCAACTTACGTTTATGCAAATTTTGGAAACATTAACTTTTCATGTTTGCGAGAAACATGCATTTGAAAAAATTATCGATCTGGAATCTCCTTAACTAGGCGAGATAGCAGAGAGAAATTTGACACTTTCGCTTGTTTTAAAACGTTCTAGTGCAGTGACGCGTCAACGAATTTATGTCAAATAAAGTGTATTATATCAACAACATTTTTTTCTGACATAAATTCAATACTTTATCAATTTTAAAGTGAAATGACAAAGGTTCTGTTCAAAAAAAAATTTGAAATTTCGATTTATGCACTCCATGTACATTTGAAAAGACACAAGAAGAATGAAAATGTGCATACTTTTTTTACAAGATATATATCCCTGTTAGACACACTTAAATTCGACTCTGTCAGGTTATAGAATTTTGTTTCGGACGACTTTGAAAACTTGGTATCGTTTCTTTTTGACATGAGTTTATTTAAGCACTAACCGTTATATCATGCCCAAGAAATTCACCACGTGCACAAATGTGGTCAAACTTGTTTTTTGAAAAAATAAACACAATAACTAATCTTATTTATTTCTGAGAACGTGCTGATCAGTCGCTTGTGGTCAAACTTGTATTTGGAAAAAAATAAATACAATAACTTAACTCATTTTTTTCTGAGAACGTGCTGATCAGTCGCGTGTATAACAAATGAAGTATAAATGTTGTCTCCTTATGATTGATTCTGTCTCTATACAACATTCGTGAAGAAATTGTGATACATTCAGTTTTGATAAAAATTAAACATTTGATGGAATTCTAACAAAGTAACAAACCCTTCAAAGCCATTTTTTCAACAGGGATCTCTATTAGGGAGATAAATTGGATTCGACTTTTTCAACACTTCACCAGCTTGACCTTATATAGACAGACACATTTAGTTTAGTCGTTCTAAAGCCGCTGTCTTTCTTTAATTTTTCTTTCTGTTCCCTCTTCTTTTTACCTTGTTTCTCCCTCCTCAATTAATTGTATGTTGGTGAACATCATAAACCTGTTTAATATCTGAAATATTATTCTAAATGTAGACAAGTCAATCGATAGACGACCGCAAATCTTAGTTTAGTCGTTCTAAAACCGCCGTCTTTCTTTCATTTTTCCTTTTGTTCCCTCTTCTTTTTACCTAGTTTATCCATCCTTAATTACCTGTCTTTTGTGGAAAACATAAACCTGTTTAATATATATAATATTATTCTTAATATTGACTAGTCAATCGATAGAAGACAGACAAATCCTAGTTTAGTCGTTCTAAAACTGTCCGCCAAATTTTCCTTTTTTCCTCTTCTTTTTATCTAGTTTCTCCCTCCTCAATTAACTGTCTTTTGGTGAACAAAATAAACCTGTTCATTGCTTACATCATGTTAATTCCTACTGACTCACTAACTAAAACATCGCTGAAATTAGATCGTCGCAAATCAATCATTTTCGAAAGTTTGATATTGAAGTACAGCGTTTGGCCGAGAGTTTGTCAATCCTGATTTGATTATAAACCAATTTTTAGAATATTTCAAAATGGCAATCGGAATTGTAAAAGACCCATGATATAAAGAATATTTTCAAAGAAAGTACCGTGTCATTCAAATAAGTAAAAACTCCTTTTATTGTGTTACTATAGCCTCGTGTTTTAGTATGTACAGATGCATACCGAAAGTTTGTTCACAGTGACTAGTGTTAATTAAAGCCAAACATGTACTTAATAGTTATCCGTGGAGTGTCATTTATGATGATGTAAACGTACAAATGCAAACGTATAAATCCGATTTGGCTATTATTGAGGCATAGCCCCAACGTTTTATATTGATAATGTTATTTACTCAATCAATCGATCTTTATTTCTTTGTGCACAGTGGAGGCCATAGTCTCAGATTCATAGAGCGATATATGTAGATAATCACAAGATTTTTAATTTACATAAAAAACAATACTATTGACAAGTGACGTGTACCATTCTTCTTCATAAGTCTAAACACAAATTCTGACAAGAATTTATAATGCTTATTAAAATTTTGCAGTTGTTCCCAAATATAGCTAAATCCAAAAGTGTAGAATCCAATTACAATCCTTTATATATTTACTCATTATATACAACATCGCATCATCAACTTCAAGTGATACAAATAAATGAATGAGAGCTCAAACACCCCCTTTGTCTTATTTTGGAACGTTCCAACGTTATGTAAGCCACTCAACAACTAAAATCACAGTACCGATCCGTCGAATGGATTTTTCTATTCTAAAACTAGAAATTCGACGAATCGGTATGCGACCGTACAAATAAACCTTAACTGTGGTGAGAATTTAACAATGTCTTTATCGTTTACGAAATACTACCTACCCTCAAAGACATACAAAATTATATAGTGTTTGCACTAGGAAATGCAAATATGTGAATGAACTCTCAGCATACATTTATAATGTAGGTTATTGTATGTATCTTTTCAGATCAGTTAATAAATTGACTGTTATAACCACGTATACTCACTATACTCTATACACAGTCTTCCTGAAGAACAATCACTTGGGCTTCCTTGAAACTCTATATAAGTCGCATTGTTTCAACAACGGATGGGAACATGTCAGGTCTACCACACACAACCGCAGAATAAAAAGTGCATAATATACATGGAGACGTTAACATAAATGTATTCCATCGACACCGAAACTTGAAAACAGTCAACAAAAAACGTTAATTTTTCAAATGCTGTAAATAGAAAGCGATAACATATATAGCATATATAACTCGGAAAAGTGCATAATATACATGGAAACGGTAGCATAAATGTATTCCATCGACACCGAAACATGAAACAGGCAACGAAAAACGAAGTTATTTCTCAAAAACTGTAAATACAATGCGAGAACATGTATAGCAAGGAGTGAATTCGTGAAAATAATCAACGAAGTAAAGCAAGCATGTGTATTGACATTCTTCCAACCGGTATTTGACATCGACATTCGTGACCCCTTCAAGTAGAACACTGGTTTTACATGAAGTTTTCAGATCTTTTATAATGTCAAAAACATATTGTTCATATCACATTTAAACCTAAATAAATCGTCAATAGTCGTATGTTGTACTTCAAAAACTCGTCAATATCTCAGAGAAAATCGTCATTATCTATAACAAAACGTCAATATTTGGTTGTTACTCGTCAATAGTCAATTACATCACAACCATCAGAACCATGCGCATCTTGAGTTGCACGTGCAGATGTCATTTTCACTGAAAAGCGTGCTGCACGTGCCACGGGTTGCCTGCAGTTGAATCGGTACACCTTGGGAGAGAACAAGCTTTCAGAGGAAAGTAAAATGGAGATTTCTGTTCAAATCCATATAACAGTTGGGTTTTTAAATTGTTTATCTAAAAACAAATTTCCCCGTTCACACACCATTTTCATCAGAATAGAAACATGATTATTGTTGTACTCTCATTAGTGACACGGGAACAGGAAACATGGGCGTTAGTGCACTTAAAATTAATGTTAAAAGCGTTTCGATATATAGAATAGTTTCATTATAGTTATATACAGATATAGATTGTCTTACATCGGGTACGCAACAGAATGTATTTCGAGTTTTTTATCGTTCTACGTCATCAAGATTAAGAGAAATACTTTTAAATTTTAACTCACGGAAATAAAAATTAAGGATATTTGGCGTGTATTCATTTATTACTGGATTGAAAATGTAATTCTTACTTATGTTGACATTACAAAATTTTCCCCCAATAAGTCTTTATAAATGCATTGAAAAAATATGATTTATATATCCTTTTTACAAGTAAAAATGTTTAAAATGTTCAAATTTGCAAAACATTTGAAAATACGTTTTAAAACGTCGCTATCAGCTATGAGTATGATAAAAACCTGCAACGATGTTGTCACTGAAATTTGCACGGATGAAAACGTAAGAATAGTCGTTTATAACATAAGTAAATCACGTTCAATATCATATAAAGTATGTATAATAAGGAACATAAGATAGATGTATAGATTATTGTAAATATAACAACTCGTTTTATCGGCTCCTGCTGAGATTAGAGCTAATTTACATACTGCAACTTGCATTAAAGATACATTTCGACTTCGAAATAATTGCGAGGCGAGAAATGACACGTTTTCCTTTCCTATAAAGTCATGTATTTTACAGCATTCTCGCTATAATCCAGAGTTTACGTTCCGATAATATATCCATTTATAGTATCGGAACGTAAACTCTGGATTACCGAGAATGGTATTTTAGGGAATTTTAAGAATTAAGAATTCAAATTTCAAGTTTGTTCAAAAAGAGAAATCGCCAAAAAGCATTTCTACGGAACAATTTTCCCCTATTACCGTTAACACTAAAGTTATTTATTTACGCAAAATGTTTTGCAGCCAGTGTATTAATCTGTTAAATAAGCGAGAACTTGCAAAAATGAGTAAAATTTAAGTTTCAGTTGATGGATGCATATGTTTATTTGTTTACATATGACATGCACTTTGCTGTGGTTATCAAACTCAAAACTCAAACTCTTTATTCTCTGAAAACCGCCAACGGCGGTACATGAGATAAACATATATACATTTACATATAAACAAGACAGCAGCTTACTGACAAAGTAATAATTCATTTTTTAACTGCGCATGCGTTGCATATTTGATTAAAAAACTTAGAAAGGTTTTTAAGATCTTTTACTTTGTTGGTAGTTAATAATTTTTTTAGCATGGACATGTTTGGGAAATTCAAATATTTTGCGTTCAAATATTTATGACGAAGTGGGAGAAGCGTTTCACATCGCAGTGAAGACATTTCTTAAACACAAATGGATGAAATAGATAAAATAGGGGTGTGTCATCACCAGTTTTATGGCTTTAAAAAATGAAAGCTTTTAAGTATTTAGCATAAGAGCAATAAAATCACTTAACAAAGTACCAGTTTTCCCATCTTTGTATACCTAGTCAGATCGAACAAAAAACTAATCGTTTGAATCTGGGTTAAATGAATAAACGAAGTGAACATATTTATGTACTTAGGGCTGACTTGAGCTCCGTTGCATTGTGAAAACGAAGCAGATATTGCTTTTTTTTCACTGCAGAATTGGGAATTCACTCTTCCTTAACATTAGTGTACACCATGTATACCCAAAAGTTTATCAAAATAGTTTGAATTGATTAAAGAAGTAACAAGGGGTCCAGTTATCGAAAACACCATATTTCATTTTCTCTCCAACAAAAACCTTTTTCCCTTCACAATTTCTATTAAAATGACGAACAGCTTTAAATACAAGTCATTAGGCATTTACTATTTTAAAATAAGAAAATTGTATATTACACTATCACACGTCTACTTTATAGATTTTCTTCAAGTCGTATGCTGTTAGTATTGATAAGTAGTAAAACAACCAAATTAAATTAGTTAAATGAAAGCAACATCCACTTTCAATTGTCACATTTATGACATACCATCATATTTCTTGGGGCGCATTTTCAGTCATGATGTTGTTCCTTGAGCGTAGATGTTGCAAATGACATTCAGATCACGTGATTTCTTTTTATAAGTCGTCTTTAAGTAAAAACTCGTCAAAAGTTAACGGGGACGTGTATTGCGAGGTTCACGTGCAAGTTGTGCGTTGACTCAAACCGGTTTCGAATTTAGGTTTAAGTTGAATAGACTCCTCAAACTCATCATTAGTTGTGCACGAGGTTTAGTCTTCGGACTAACGCCCTCAGACTACACCCCGTGCACAACTAATGACGAGTTTGAGGAGTCTATTCTTTACGTATACTCGCCATAATACTGAAGAACAATCACATTGACATTCCTCGAAAAATACACGAATTTGCATTGTCAACAACGGGCATCTAGAGATACTTTCATCCTGTTAGAAATACGTCCAGTTAAATGTTCTCGATTGGCTTCAATAAACACTTGACATCTAGAGGTACTTTCATCCTGTTAGAAATACGTAAGGGATAACACTCACATGAGAGGGTGTTCTAGCTAAGAGAGGCCTTTGCTCTTGGGAAGGCCCGAGTGCGCGTTAGCACTTTTTAGTGTGGTTTGAAAACAATTATCGCATGATCATCCATAACAATGTCCAAGGGTCATATTTTATTTAATTAATAAAACATCAACTGAATATTATTGCGTTGATTTAACTGACAATTCAAAAGCAGAAACGGCCTTAAAATATAAAACGGACAAAAATATGAACCTAGTTATGAAAGGGTCTAAGAATGCTATCAAACCATCTCATCAGTCGTGGTGTAGTGGGTAAGACCGTCGGTTTTGGTGCGGCGGGCATGATAGACACGGGTTCGAGACGGCATAACGTCAAAACATTTGCAGTGTGGAAATTGATTGCAGAGTTATTTTTCATAAGTTTAACTCAGAAGAACTTTGAATATCAGATCACTTGTGTTAAATAAATAGTTATTTGAAGACAAATATTTGGAGGGCCTTGTAATGGTTAATACCCCGCTTGGAGGGCTTTATTTCGTCTAAGGCCTTCAATGCAGGGTATTATACAGTGCAAGGCCTTCTCGCTAATGCCCTATTCCTCTTCACAGGTATGTTCTACCGGAATAAAAACTCGTTTCAAACAGTGTTAAATGGACCTTGAGGTATATAATTCCAGTTAAATATTCGGGATTGGCTTCAATAAGCACTTGAGATCTAGAGGTTCTTTCATCCTGTTAGAAATACGTCAAGTTAAATATTCTTCAATATTACGACTCATGTTTAGGCACGCCAAATTCTCGAGAAATGAGTGAGAATGTTTCCAGATTTCCGGTGTTTTATAATTTTACTTTATATCCCCGAAAATGAACATTTTTGATTACTTATTGGTCTCAAATATCAATGTACTTAATGAGACATTCACAAATGGATTAAAACAGATTCGGATATAAACATTCTTATCACGTATGTAATCAATTCAATCGTTTTGTCAGATTACATGGGATAAACCATTGTTACTTTATGATTCACATGATTTATAGCCTTAATGAATTCAATTTCTACTATCCTTAAACCGTTCCAAATAAGATATACTAGAAGCCCTAATTAGGCTTCGCTTTCGTTTATCTATTTGAATTACATATACCAAACTTGTCATACCATCAAATTAAATTATTGTGTTAAGTGACGTCTTAAATATTTCTAAATGCCCATTTTGTGAATTAATCAATGGGTTTTGCATTTTCCTTCCCAGTAATGTGTAAAAATTCACAAATTCAATTCACGTTCAAAAGGATTTTCTATTTACAATACATTGCAATAATGCTGAATCGAAATTGTTAAGTATGAAAGCACAGCTTGTAGAATGATAGGTGCTTAACTTAACACTCATAATATATTTTATATCCTTTCTATATATCGAGAAATATTACAGGAAACAATTTTGATACAATACTTGTAATTTTTAGAGCTTTTGCCTGTTAAAACGTGTTTAATATGTGGCATGTCTGTTAATTTATGTGAAGATTTGCTTTTAACTCATCCGTGAAAAGCACTTTTCATGCGAAACGTATTTTCATTGGCCTTAATGTTTCAATTAACTGTGGTAAATTTTTCTTTTTTTGCTTAAAGGGGAACTCGCCGGAAAACCGTGAACTAGCCTTATTCCAACAGAGGCTTTATTCTATGAGCTACTTTTGTGATGCCATGATGTGGGCATCAACATTTTGTCAGCAATCGTGTGGACCGCTTCATCCGCATCCGCTCTGACTTCATTTAAACACTTCTTTGACTCAAACTTTATTAGAGATCATCAAAGACAAAACAAAACATAGCTGCGGACCTCAAGTTTGTTAACTAACCTGTGTATTCATGCAAGGGCAAATATAATGAAATTTGAAATGTCTTTGAGGCAACCTAGCATTGCCAAAACGTAACAGATTATGTTTTAATTTCACTAAATAATTAAAAATTCATTAAGCATTAACATATACGTATGTCATACAGTTATACGAAGGCAGATCATTCAAAACACGCATTTGTAGATCTTTCTCTTCAAAAACCTAATAAGTAAGCAACATCTTTGGGCCTAAATCATATTTGTTCCTTTGCATTATGGCAATGTAAATTTTCCGATTTTGTTCTCAGATAGTCTAAATGGGGAATTTAAATCGACCTTTACGAAAATCGGAACAAAAATATGAACCCATCAGTTTATTCAACCTTTCCAATTTGAAACGCTTCACCACTGACCAGATGGTACCAAAATATGGTTTGAGAATTAGGAGATAAACCTACTGTGTTTTTTAATTTTCGTGGTCTAACGTAGATTCGATACCTGTTGATGTCATTCGGAGCCGAACGCCCGTCATAAAAATCGTGTTCGAACATAGATTCGACCGCAGAAATAACCCATGAAATTCGAGGATTTTTAAATGTCATGGTAGAATTGTTATTTTACACATGGTCAGTTGGTGATCTCTTGTCAGTGCTGTTGGAGGTATTTGATTGACGTCCAAACGAAACCCAAAGTACATGATATTTGTACTAAGATACACTAGCAAGTGAACAAACCTAAGGTACGCAGCTGTATGATTGCCAAGATTAACATACCTTTCCTATTGTTATATACACAATCACCTAGCTCTACTACATCATTGAAGGGGTATGGGAAACGTTAAAGATGCTGTATCATACTTGCAAGTATTTTTAATGCATTCGTTGTATTTTTAGAAAAATTTAGCGACCAACCTAGGGAAAATCGGACTAAAATTAATTAAATATGAGATAATTTACCAAAATTACGGAAACGGCAGCCAAGATAAAGGCGAAACAAGTGTGGCCATCTCACAACTTCCCGTCTCTAAATATACGCTTGAAAACCGTCTTTGTCGCGCACGACTAGATTTTCTTTTCTTTTTCTCCGAATAAGGTATCCGTTGCTACCAAAGTTGATACCCATCGAACGCAAATACGCTAGTTGTGACACGGTGTAAATCCTACACGCGTAATGATTACATCAACGAAAGCGGGTTCGTTAAATGCTATGCCCTTTCTACAAGGGGTACTGTGCTTTGGGCGTCGAAATAAGTATGTTATTCTTGATTAAACAATCTAAATATGATATCAAAATTTCGACGAAAGATTTTTCTACAAAGTGATGTATTTCTTTTCTCAATAGCTAAATTTCAGCCTGAACCGCATGCAAGTATGAAACAGCATCTTTAAGAAAATAACCTCATTTTTTTACTCGGACAAAGTGATACAACTATGAAATGTAAGATCTTCAGCAACATAATTTCCGAGATGTAGGCCGTCCCTTCAGGTCCTGTTTACCCGTGAAACCAATCAACTTCTATTTGCATGAACGACAAGGTCTCTATTCTGTCATGCAGCAAATTAAAAACTTATACGATAACGATAACTACGACTAATCTAAAGTTTAAAGTAACATGAAAAATAAAACGTATAAACATGATTAACTGTTTATTAAGCAAAATAAGAATAAACAACAGCAAACTTAAATCCATAAAACAAACAAAACATCCATAGAAAGTGTTAGCACATTTAATTTATCTTTCACGGGAAGATAGGGGCTAAAATAAGACCGTGCATATAAGGAAATACTTTCAACTTTAGAGCTAGAAGATAAATGGAAGTGTTTCATCTTCCCAAATATGAACTTTATGAAATTTAAACTATAACATAGAACTCTTAGAGTACAATAAGTACTTAGAAAGTAAAGGATGCACACTCTGAACAAATTAAAATGATTGGATAATTTAAGAAAGGTAATATAATTATCTCGATCAGTGACATTATGTAGTCTGTTACAAGTTTAAAAATCATAACCATGTAGGTATGGTCTGAAAATTTGGCCAGATTTCACGAACTATATATCGCTGACTGATCAAAAGTTTTTGCAAGGCTATTGTATTCATTAAGGAAAACAAATAATACATATCATAATCCAAGACATGTTATTTCACTTTTTAAGTAGTTTTTGCATGACGAGTTTAAACCTTTGTCAGTATTGAAAACAAACATAGTTTCAGAAAGATCAAAAAAGTTTTGAAGGGTTAAATTCTATCAGTAAATATAACATGTATAAATGAATACTTAAAGAAGTAAGATAGTGTCATCAGTAGACATGGTAACATGTCACAGTTACAGCCAAAGAACATTTTGTGCCTTTTGTGCCTAATGTGTTTGCTATTCAGCATAGGTAATATTGTAAAGCTGCCGAACAAGAGTTCGTCATTTACTTTTGAAAATAGTGGAAATTTCATGTAAAATAGTATTCAGATCGACGTATTCAACTATCGTTATTAAACAAGGGTAGCATAATCTCCAAACTTATTGTTAAAACAACATCATACAACATCACGATATGTCAAATCACATTAATTTGTATCACAGGATCATAAACATCCCTTTGCATTTTCTAAAAAAAAGAATGTATTACCCGAGGAAGTGTGTCATATTGACTTAAGAAAACGAATGTAAATTTTTTTATAATTCGAGCGAGGTTTATACACAAATTTGCAAGAGTTTCGTAAAAGTTATATGTCACACTTTCAATGTTTTTTATTACCGAATATATTCCAATGAATTCTCTTAGAAATATCCAGAAAACGGCCTGCTTCCCATTCGACGACCAATGGTTGTATGACGTCACAGACGAACATATACAGGTATTCGGGCTAAACCAATTGTTGCTGGGCAAAAGTGATATGTGCACTTGTGTCCATATTGAAAATATGTCATTATTAATTTCTAACCCTATTGTTAATAATACCTTATTATGTAAATTCTTAAAATATATCTGCATATTTTCTTATATTATTTCTTAGTATTTATCACCTCATTTTCTCCTCTTTGATATATATTTTTTTGTTCTGTGCAAGAAAGCATAGCATAATATAATATTATATATAAGCATTTGTAGACAATTTTCTACAGAATTGAAAGAATTTCAATATTTATATGGCTATGGCTATTTGGCAAATCACAACGAAGAAAAATAAAAACCAAACCAAATATTGATTATTTGTCTGGTTTACCATGAAAACAATTTGAACTTAGTGCAAATTGCGGGTAGGGTCGGGTAGGGTCAGTTTGCGACCTCAGTCTTAAAATATATTTTGTCTTTTGGCCTCTAAAACACATTTAGTATACGTTTTTGAGACACGGAATGTGATTAACCAAGAAATGGAGTGGGCCCTTTTAGGCTTTTACAAATTCGGCCACTTATTTCAGTTTTAACTGTTTCTATTTTTGATAAATTTCCAATATATAACACCTATTATAATAATCAGTGCACCTGGTACAAAAACACCTATGGCGATCTGAATTCCGTTATCGTCACCATCAACAACAGCCAATGTAGTAGAATCTGAAACATTCAATATGTGTCTAACATAAGTCCAATCTCATTGTAACGAAATTATTAAATCGAACCCTGTTTCATAGTATGTTTTTACTTGTCACTCATATACGATTTGACTGAAAAACGTAGAAATCGATGTCTACAGGAAATAAAATTTTGACCGGTTTTTATCGGGCTTTCTAATTTGATAAAGTAGATTAAAGATTCAATGGCATCTTTTTCATTTTATGTAACGCTGTGAAGACTATACGGTAACAGAAAATGCAGAGGTTTTCTGAATCTTTGCGTACCCTAAATTTGCATGGAAGTAATACGTTTGTAAAAACCTTTGTCTTCACCATCAAAATCAAAATTAGATCATCCGAAACTAGATAATATATGTGTGTGAATACATATTGTAAAATTAACAAGAAGACGAAGTCGTCAATATCCCTGCCAAATTAATTTTAATTATAGCTCCCAACATTTTCCTAAAAGGGTCACTACTACTAAAATATATTTGCATAAATCTTCGGATAAAATTAAAGATTATAATAAACTCCACATCTTAAATAGTTTCTTTGTCCCGTTTGTAGACGCCTTTGAAAAGAGTCCAAAAAACGCGCAACAGGGGCAATAACTTCTTTAAAAAAGTATGCCCTTGTGATTTTAGAACTCTATCAAGGTATTGATAACCTGAATACACAGGGCAAATTTTATTATCCTATCTAGTGTCTGAGAAAAGCTGTAACCTTTAACGTATGGACGCACGAACGGATCCCAAACTCACGGATCCCAAACCTTTTGTGGGGGTAATAATCCTACAATACATTGCAATCTATTTAATGATCAAATTAAAATGATACAATGGTAGTGAGACAATGTTGGGGAAAAAAAACAAATATTTTTTCCATGAATAAAACTGTTATCTTACAATGATAATTATTTTGGATTCTAAGACACCTATAGACATTCATATTTTGCCGCGGAAATTTACTGCATACGTAGATTCGTTTAGGTGGAAACTTTTTTTTTTATCTTTTTAAAAATATTTAACAAATATTATACATGTCCAAACAAATGCACACACTTTTTATTCAAAACACAATAGAATACCTATCAGAATGGAATTGTATTCTATCGAGTTGTATTCTATCTTTGCACGAGCCTTAAATATTTAAATATCAACATTTACTTAAAATTCACGATTTTCATAGATGTACAGAATGAAGAAATGTGTTGTAAGTGGCGTTATTTACTAAACAGGATGTGTTGCTCAATACTGTGCCCCAAGATATCATTTAATTGTAAACGTATACATGTCTTTATGTTCTTAACCCCGATGTACACAAAATTCCCTTTCGGGTAATAAAGCATTATTTTATCTTATCTTATCTTATACTTATTTGATCAATATGACACCTGAGAATTTATAGTAAGAACATAGTAAAACTGTACTCCATGTAACTTTCATACTAAGGCTAATAGGAAAGATGATTTTAAGGCGAAGGCAATGACGTTTTGAAATTTGATCTCAGTTTGAAAATAAGAATTGTTATATGTGAACAAATTATTATTATACAAATACTGGTTCCATAATGGATGAAATTATTAAGCTACAATACACAGCGAAATGGCCTTTCCCTGACTCCCAAAGCCGACACTACAGAGCAATATTGCTGGCTGCAAATCGGTTTTTTAATTTTGCAGGTTTTGCCGTGTGCAGGGTCGAGCTACATTACACAGCGAGATGGCATTTCCCAAAGCCTACATTACAGAGCATTTCTGCTGGCTGAATAATGAAAACAAGAAAAGCTCACAACTCAAAATCAATGTTACACCAAGTTTGCCATGAATATCTCTTTTGCATGAAATTTCATTGTGTTTCTTCTTATTTAACATATACATCTCTATGTGCATTTTCGCTATTCGACCCCATGTTAGGGAAATGCTTCCTAGCGGCCGGAAATCACTGTTTGCTAGCGATTTCATTCTTTTTTTCTCGAAGACCTTGTTAATGTCTCTCATGCAAAAATCCTTTCTTGAGAGTGGCACCTTATAGAGAAAAAATTATGCTAGGTACAGTCGTCGAGTTAACTATCGTTTATTTTCCAATGGTTCAGCTACAACTCATGTGAGTTTCAGCTCTCAGGTGCAAACATCTTCAGAGAAAAAGATTCTCAAAGGTAGATAGGGTCAGGAAATTTTGACAAGTGAGAACAATTAAAATAGCGCCAAAACGACAACAAGTTTAGCTGCGATAGTGTAATCGTGTGAGCACTAACAGTGTATGAAAATAAAGAGAGACATGAACATGGAGTTTCATCCAAAACACGTGGAAGTTGAAGTATTGTCATAACAAGCTCTTAGTGTGTGCCACCCGATGAAAGAAGCTTATATAAAGTGAATCAGTGTTTCAAGAATCACCAAAAAACAATAACATGTGGTGCCACCAAGTGCGCGAATAACTGAAGCACTCTTCTTGGCATGTCCTTAACCAGGTTCTTTAATTGTTCCATCGGTATCCGCTGCCACTAATCGTCAAGAGCGGCCTGCAGTTCCCTCAGGTTTTAAACAGGAGGATCCCTTCTTTGCATCCGATGACCAAAAATGTCCCAAACATGCTCGATTAGGTTTTAATCAGGTGAAAATGCTGACTGTGGAATTCATGTTACACAATTATTTTCCAAATGTTGGTTTAAATCAAGTGAACGACGGGGTTTTGCACTGTCGTCCATGAACATGTCTTGTGGCAAGTCTGTGGTCATCGAAATGTTCAATAATTACAGGATCCAGAACCTCCTGAATGTACCATACACCTGTAAATGAACCCTGTTTAGTCACTAAATCGAGTCTTCAGTTGTAGGAGAAGCCTTCCAAACCCTCAGGCCCCTCTGATGACCTTTCTGGTCCTTAATCCGGCAGCTTTGAGTCAATTTCTCAGAGTTTGGTTGCTCAACCATACCCGATATCATAACCATACCCGTTTCAGGTGAGGGCTCGGACCAAACGGCAGGCGTCTAACATGTCGTTAAAGAGCTCTATCCTCCTGGGGCTTGGTGGCTTTAGGTCTTCCTGATCGCGGAAGGTCCCTTACATCATTTGTTTGTGCATACTTCCTCCTGACCAGACGGCTTATGACGATGTGGTAGAAGTGAGTTCTTCTGGCAATTTCTTTGTAGGAACGTCCTGGCGTTGAAGCCCAATAATCTGACATCTTATACATTTTAAATTCTCTTTCTATGAGTATATGACTACAGACGGTTGCAGATATCTTTACCGGTAGCTACCGCGATCAAACTGCAATCTGATTGCAGTTGACCGCGATCAAACTGTAGTCGGACCGCGGTTGACCGCGATCAGATTGCAGTCAGACCGCGGTTGACCTCGATCAAACTGCAATCTGATTGCAGTTGACCGCGATCAGAATGCAGTCGGACCGCGGTTGACCGCGATCGGATTGCATTCTGATCGCGTTTGACCGTGGTCAATTCAGGATCATTGAAAGAAGGAAAATTTGATCTATAAAGCCCATCAGATGGATTACGGCCTAATCCGTCGAATTTTCAAAATTGAACTGTACCTATCCGTCGAATAACGCTTGAGTGATTTTGTACCGATCGGTCGAACCTTGGCGAGCATGAGACCCTGGGAGAATCTAAGTTAATTAATGAAGGGATGTACGGGTTGCTTACAAGCAGTACGATTGATATTGCATTACTTGAATGAAGTAAGTTGTTTACATGATAAAGTCTTATTTCTTCGACGGACATATTGCCGAGTAAAGAGTTCATACTGTAAACGCCTTGCTGTTTATTTAAATTTAATACTTTGATGAAGGGTACAAGTTAAATGTTTAATTGATCCTTTGTGTCCCTATTCAAATAAATGTATGACATATGCATCACTTTCAAATCATTTTACTTATACTTTGCATTACTTCCAAGTTTTGACCACTTTCTAACTTCCATTAAATTTTATGATGTCCATGACCTCTTAAAATATTATGCCTTTACCATTTGGCTATAATTGAGACATGGCCCCCACGTTTTATATTGATAATGTTATTTACTCAATCAATCTATCTTTATTTCCTTGTGCACAGTAGAGGCCATAGGGCCATGTATGTAAATAATCACAAGATTTTTAATGTACATAATAAACAATACTATTGACAAGTGACGTGTACCATTATTCTTCATAAGTCTAAACACAAATTCTGACAAGAATTTATAATATTTATAAACATGTTGCTGTTGTTCCCAAATATAGCTAAATCCAAAAGTGTAGAGAATATTTCATACAATTCTTTATATATTTACTCATTATATACAACATCGCATCATCCTAACTTGAAGTGATCAAAATAAATGAATGAGAGTTCAAACACCCCTTTGTCTTATTTTGGAACGTTCCAACGTTATGTAAGCCAATCAACTACTAAAATCACAGTACCGATCCGTCGAATGGATTTTTCTATTCTAGAACTAGAAATTCGACGAATCGGTATGCGACCATCAGTTGATATAAAGAGGACAGTCAATTTGTACAGATATGTTTGTCGCCAGTTATAATTTGAAAACGCATAAACAATGTTATGGTTGATTTACATATGTATGGAAAAGGCATATGTTTTATGACCAAATAAAACATGTTAATTGTAAAAACTATACATGTAGTAGTTATATGCAACATCGGTATCACCGTTTCACTTGTTACGGCCAGAAGTGATTATCAGTAATCAATACAAATAATTTTCTTTTACTCAATTCGAATTGAATAAGACTAGGTTATATGTTGTGAGGCGTGATTTTAATAAACATTATAGTATTATAGTATTATAGTATTTAAAAAATTGCGTAAGGTATGACAAATCGTATTCTTGAATTAACATATAAAGGATATTTTAAAGGGACAGTAGTACGGTTTTTGGAGGAATATAAGCTGATGTCAGGAAAATGAAAATAAATGGTTCCAATTGAAAGACAAATATTTTAACTGAATGAAGCAGTAATGAATTAAATATATTTTGTAAAGTTCAGCCATTGGATTCTTGTTTTCTTACACAAAATGAGTTAAAGTTGTTCATACAAAAATGACCGCCAATGGTCTTTATGTGAAACTTTATAATTTATTTTCTTACAATGGATGATTGTGTAATAAGATTTTTGACATTATCAACATAATACAGTAATCATTAACATTCAATTATCAGTGACAAATTTATATTGTTTTTCTTCAAGAAAGAACGTGCTACTGCCACTTTAATATAAAGAATAATTCGTCTACAATTTCATCTGTACACATTGGTTATTTGAGATGAGCAATATTTATTTCATTATATTTTCAGTTTCTACTGATAATAAGAACTGTTGAGTAGACAAAGTGTAGGTTTGTCTATACATATTTCATGTAATGATATGTAATAGATTTGCGTGAATAATATTACAGTGAACATTAACAAAAGTATTATTACGCAATGAGCAAGATATTTAACTGGGTGATATGGTAATAATCATTTGGTTTTTCAGAGACCCCATATTTAACTGTTTATAAGAAATCCTATTGTTTTAACACTGATGAATAATCTATTCAATCTATAATCATACTTAAATGAAATTAATGACAATAACAGTATACGTTTAACCTTAAACGTGGGAATCTGAACAGGTTTAATGTTCAACTTCTTTTACAGATACTCATAACAAATACGTAAAATATCATAATCACACACGAAAAGCTTACACCAATATTTAGTCATACTATACTGGTTTTCAGATAACAATAGACAATGAACTAATTTTTCAATTACATTCAGTTCACGTGTATACACCTTTGAGTTGGTATCCAATTCCCTCAAGTTATTACCAATATTTCGGTCGATTATATGTAGGTGCTGATCCTGGTACTAATCATTACAATATTACAATCGATACTTGGTTTGAACCACTGTAACATAGTAACTGCTAATCCCATAAACCACAAGAATGACTGCTGGCCTAATACGGATTACAGTTGCTAGCTGGCAGTTACTATGTGTTTCTGTTGTCATGGGACAGTCATTGGTATAAAGCCAAGTGATCAACTCCCCAACAGCAGAGAGCGCCAGACAGCACCACAGCAAAGACATGTGAGACCATAGCAGCCAGCGGTTTGGGAACCCGGAGGGGACTGGCAGAGTTGGGCAACAATATATGTACTTAGAAGTTTAGTAAAATTAATAAACCAAGAATAATCCGACCTCGTCTTGTTCGAATCATTGCGAAGTGTGGCCTGCTGATTGTGCTACACAGGGGAACTTTTGGTGCCGTGACCCGGATTCGTCAAGACAGAGGGATTTGGACTTGGTGTTTGGTGAGTACTGATTGTTGTCAATTTTGTCCCGTCTGCTCTGGGGTATCCAAAGTGTTTGTGTATTGAAACGTTATTGATAGTGTAAGGTGGTTAACGTAGCAGTGAAGATAAGTAGTAGAAACGGCATAAGTAGAACTGAGAATATGTCAGATGTTAGGGGTGTAAATCATTAATTAAATTACCACGGTCAATGACTATGGGGAATGGGAGAAAAATGTTGTGCGAGAAGGCATTATAGATGATATTACAGGTGATTAGGAAGAGATTATGAACTCTTATGGGGTATTGCCTGTAGATAATCATAAAATCAGGGCTAATAAGGTATTATGAGGTGAAGGGAGAATTATGTATAGAGTAGGTGTAATCCATCAAGAATGAGGCATGCTTTTGTTGGATTAGTCCTGAGGCTAAGTGCTTGATATGGCTTGATATTGTTTGAAGTTAGGTTTTCCTAGGATCTGGAGTGGACGGGGTAGATGTGTAATGCGGGTGTATTACTGGTTTGGGTAATACTGTTAACTCGGGATGAAAACACGGACCCTCCATTGATTTGAATGGTCTTTATTACAGACGGGTACGTGGGATAATGTTTGGTGGATTAATCTCAAGTCTGGAGACCAGGGATAACTAGCTAAATTCAATCAAGTATGTTAAGAATGTGGCGAATTTTGAATATAGAAATTAGGGCTTAAATTAATCGAATGAGAAAGAAGACAACGGCTGATGAAATGCTTGATATGACTTGATATTGGTGTAAGGCTTCCCTAAGGTCTGGAGTGGAGGTGTTGACGAGTAGTGAGAGTACGTTATATGGTAAGCCCGCGGTATGTCCATTTGGGATTGCTCAGACGAGCTGGCGGGAATATAACTTTGGGAACTCGAGACTAGCTCATGAGCCGTCCATTGACTTGAGTAGCCTTGATTTACAGGCCTCTGGTGGATTAGTCCCGGGTCTGAAGGCTAGGGATTAGCCCTATTTCCAACCAAGCATAATGTTAGGCAAAAGGGTGGTTCTAGAGCTAAGGAAATGGATAGAACATGTTAGAAGACTGAAATTTTCAATACAAAAAAAAGACACAACGCAAAGCAAGGTTATGATTTGGGGCTTTATTCTCCTTGACTAAAGAGATTAAAGCTTCAGGGTAAAAAATACTCGGGTGGAGTCTTAGGTAATCGATAGGATGTGATATGTGGGAAATATAGTTTTCTGGGATCTATATGCTGCAAGTAATTTTAATGATTAGAGTACTGTCGGAGTTAGTTTAAGCATGTTGTAAGGTTAGGACAGGAGAACCCAGGGGAGATAGGGTGGGGAAACGACAGTTGGTGCCTCCATTCACCTATGGAGTCCAATGAAGCTGACATCCAGCTTGTCGGTGCATCACGAAATCCGGACAACTGTGGGAGTTCATCGGTTTGGACCTGGGACATCGGACAACTCATCGAGAACGTCGGTGTGGAAGTAACAGTTGGTCATCCAGTGACTAGGCTGGTGTCTGCTTAAGCAGGGGGCGTGGGGAACGTCAGAAGGTGGAAATGCATCTGCACCCCTATGTAGGATGGCCAATGTTTCCTGGAGAAACAGCGGGATTTCAGCTGTACCCGACGGTGGGCAAGGACCAGGACTGAACCGAACTTAACTCCTTGTGTTATCATGTGATGATCATGTGTGTGGATCAACCATCCTATCTCACCTTGTGGTGATTTGTGTCCACATAGAGTGAAATAGCTGTTTGACATGTATTTTGATGTATTGTATTATTGTATTGTATTATTGACATAATGTATCTGTGCGTATTTGACATCTAGGTCATGTACAGCATATACACGTTCTTAACCGAATGTAAGAAGTACGTATAGACTCTTAACTGTAAATGATTTTTTTAAATCTATCATAATTGTATTGCTCCCATCATCTGTAACAGGGAAGCAAAGAAATCTTAATATTATTTTATAATCTCAATATTTCTTGTTGGTTATGGAGTAATGTAACATAGTAACTGCTAATCCCATAAACCACAAGAATGACTGCTGGCCTAATACGGATTACAGTTGCTAGCTGGCAGTTACTATGTGTTTCTGTTGTCATGGGACAGTCATTGGTATAAAGCCAAGTGATCAACTCCCCAACAGCAGAGAGCGCCAGACAGCACCACAGCAAAGACATGTGAGACCATAGCAGCCAGCGGTTTGGGAACCCGGAGGGGACTGGCAGAGTTGGGCAACAATATATGTACTTAGAAGTTCAGTAAAATTAATAAACCAAGAATAATCCGACCTCGTCTTGTTCGAATCATTGCGAAGTGTGGCCTGCTGATTGTGCTACACCACTGCCAAAACGTATCTTCGACAAAAATTTAATTAAGAGCTGCAGCCCTCTTCCTCATTTGGCATACCCAACAACATGACACTTTTCATAATGTATTCACTGATTTGATGTTTTAAACACATTATATTGTTCTTTTCATTTTTGATTTCATTGATTTGGTTTAAACATATTCATTTCATTAAAGATAAATGAATCGGTTTGGCCAACAAGTTATGCTAAGGCGGTTCCAAGATATATTTGCAAAAATAATAATGGGTGACGTTCACTAACAGAACAACAGAGAGTTTCATACGCTACATAAAATATATGGCAGAAAATTATACAGTATATTCATTGAGTTTGATATTTGTTTTTCATCCAGATTTGAGAAATATGAATTGAAGCGGCGTTGAAATAAATACTAAACTGTAGGAATGAGATACGCTAGCAATCCTTCTTGTCTCACACTATCATAACACATAATACATATACATAATACAATATGTGCACTGGAATATTTGTGTGTGTCGATCATTTTTATTGTCAAAATGGTACCTCATTCAAAGGTGTCTAAACGGTTTGATGAATTAATGACCCAGTAGTTATACCATATTCGAAATTAACCTGCTTGTTGGATGTTTATAACACACTGTGTTTCGCCATATCAGTCAGATCCCTTGAACTTGAACATTCGAGCGGCCATTTTAATGTGTGAACATTATGGAATACAATGTGGCCGCTCGAAGGGAAATCGGCTCACATGACGTAACCGAACATTGTGCATTCGTTTTAGAACTATTTTTATTGATACAAAGTATTATTATTGGAAATAAGTGGTGACGTATTTTCAATATGAGCACTAGTGCACATATCAATTTTTCCTAACAACGATTGTTGTAGCGCGAGTTCCCGTATTTTTTCGCCTGGGACGTCATAACACCATTGTTCGCGATCGTGACGTCATCGTAGTCGGCCGTCGCAACGGAAGCGGCCCGTTTCTTGGATATTTTTAAGATGATAAAATGGAATAGAATCGGTAATAAAGAAATTATTACCCTCGGAAGTGTGTCATATGACTTTTACGAAATTCGTGCAAATTTGTGTATAACCCTCGCTCTCGCTCGGGTAATGCAAAAATTCACACTCGTTTCGTAAAAGTCATATGACACACTTCCTCGGGTAATAATCTCTATTTATTTAGCCATTGTTAACACGTATTTATCTTTTTATTATCCCTTTATTTCAGTAAGAAAATCGTGCTTTAAATTGCCATGTGAGCATATTAATTACCGTAAATGAACTTAAGTTAAACATCCACTTACCTCGACTTTACCACTTTTCGATTTTTCAAAAAATAAAAAAGGAACTTGATTTTTGTTAATTTGTCAAATAAACACCTTTAATTGGCCTTTCATTAAGACAGCGTAATTATCGGCTGTGAAAAACCCACCTGGGTTAGGGGCCATAAAACTTGCGCGGTTGTGACACAATAAACATAGAAAGTAACGCATCATTAATTCAACTGATATACCGCCTAAATAATTGTTTAATTACCATTGATATCCCTTTTACACCAAATGCTTAGTAGTGTTACATCGTCAAATGATTTATCTGACTGAGTGGAATCATTTTCTGAAAATCGTTATTTATTGGGGTTTTTTTTCTGTGGTATTGTTACGATAGATGTATAGATAACGAGGCTGATTCTGTTAATGACGCCCGGTCACAAAAAGGGGGCGTGTGTAGTCATGCATTCACTGGTTTGTGGCCAGACAAGTCTAAGCGACCCATCAAAAGTGGCTTCCATTACCAAACTGAACAATTACAGCCTGATCCGTCGAATTTTCAAAACTGATTCTGTACCTATCCGTCGAATAACGCTTGGGTGATTTTGTGACGATCATTCGAAGTTTGACGAGCAAGAGACACTGGGAGAATCTAAATTAATAAATGAAGTAGGCTACAGTACCGATCCGTCGAATGGATTTTTCTATCCTAAAACTATAAATTCGACGAAACGGTATGCGACTAACTGAACATATTTGAGTAGCGACCTTTGACGCACTATACAATATTGTAATCAGACTTTCATATATTCAAAAGAAATAGAAAAAAAAATGTTTGTGGTTATTAGAACTTTCAAAAGAGTTTTCTTTCATTTTCGAGATGAAGACTTAGTGTTTCCGGGAGATTGGGGTGTTGGCACAATAATATAACAATCTAAAAAACGACTGCAGGTGGTAATTATTCGTGCTGATAGATTGGTTGTGTAAACAAGTGAGACACAAATATTCTGTCTGTCTGTTTGTATGACATCGTGTACATACAACAGGTGTACATGTGTATGTCTCGGTGATTAGCTAGCTCCCTCGGTGAATCAGGATTTACTTAGAAGGGACAGACCGACGAGTTTATTCATGTGTCACTCGTCTCGTAGTTACATAACATCGGGATTGGTTGGAATTCTAGTGAACATTTCGGGAAAACATAAGAAATTATTGAATGTTAATATGTCATGAATTAACATTTGACTGTATTAATTTCCTGTAAATGCTGCTATTGAACAATTGACACTGTTTCAATAACTGAATTTTAATATACCACTGTTTGTGTCGCTATGCTACATTACGGGTTCATGTTATTCAGAAACATCATTATCATCAAATTTAGGAATTATTAGATATCAGACTCTTGCTTTTTGATATCAAAAATCCTTATTACATTATTTATATCTTTTTTTAGTGGATAGTTTGTAATTTAATGCCAAAAAATTTAGAATAATAGATAAGTCGTTAATGTCATATTCTTACTATCATATTATGTCTAACGTATTATGATAATCTCTTTCAACATCATAGATGACATTCTTGATTTAGGTTTTATCAAATATGAGAAGTGTTCAGTAAAACCTTTTTGCCCAGTACCAGAAACTGTCGTCGTTTAGTGTTTGCACAATTAATCCTGACACTAACTCAACCTTTTTAAAAAGTATATCAATGAATGATCGCCTGAGGTCAAAAGACATTATTTTTTATTGAAGCAGTCTAAATATATGACACAACATACAAGACACAGTGCTGACGCCAGTGTCACTCAATACATACCGACAAACTGGTCACCGGCGGTAACATAAAATGATCATGTGATATACCACTTTCATCAGTGATTAGGAATGTGTATCCCTCATCAGTTCTTATCGTTAAGGAGGACTGAAATGGTCTACAGCCACTTTGAGGATTCATGAAAAGGGGCTTGCAATTTGAATTATATTCAACTTTGAATTTTCGAAAGAACGACGGTAACCTGCCTAAATACAGCTTTTTAAATACACTGCCTAATTAGCCGCGGCGAACAGAATCTGTGGTCACTGAAGCGTGTCACGAGCGTATCTACCTTCTATGACGTAGGAGAAGGGGAGTAGTTTCAACGTGTAATGACACCCTTTTCATCGTTCATTTTACATACAAATAGTTACAAAATACATTCAAGTTTTATTTATTCCGAAAGCATAGATATCCGACGGCTCAATAATAGTTTATTCAAGCTAATTTTTAATTGTATAAACATGTCGCATTGTATATTTCAAAACCCTATAAATGACGCAACAAGGCTTCATCTTGATAAAATGTCCTTGTTATATTGGCACCGTTGTGGCTAGACCTGTCTGTTTAAAGTGATAATCTGATGGTCTGTTGTTTGCTGAATCTTACATAACATACACTGACTGTTTTTTCTGACGGTGACAAATAACAAATTGTTTATATTTTCAGTGACCAAACCGAATATTTTCTTAAAAAGAATACCTAAATAATGTTACATTTTTGTGAGTTTACTGCAAAATAAAGATTTATTCTAAAGAGCCATTAGACGGTGGATAATTGTACCATGGTGATATGAATGGAAAGGAAAAGTGTGGACGGTTAAATGTTATTTATTATGATATCTTTATTTTTATGAAAAATATAGACGCCACAGTGAATAATCTATAGTAAGTTATGATCAATATCCGTATTTTTACAACACATGTCAAGAATAAAATAATTAAACATACATTATTGTTACCAGTGATATATAAGGTTTCGATTCGTATTGAAAATGCACCAATGTTATATTTGGGATCATCACATTCCGCATAATGGTACAGTCACATCCATCAAAGCGAATCCGCAAACAAAATTGACTCACCGTTTTATAAAGTTCGAGTTTAGCGTTTTTCTTAGATGTTAATGTACCTGCTTCTGCCATTTTTATAAATCAGAATTTAACACATAAATGGTTTAGGTTTTAAGGGGGTTTATCTCCGGACATTATGGTAGATACGCAGGTGGCGACAGGCCTGGACACGCTCAAATGAGTTTTCAAAGTGTTCGTCTGGTAATTTCGGCTGCGCTCTAAAACCGCTCATTCCCATAGATAACGGTACTGGCAATAACGATCTATCATTCCTGGAAAAAATACATTACATAACCTCTTTAGCAATATCAGACAATAAATACCACCAATCCGGTCACCGGCGTTGATATGAAATGGGTATGTGATATACCGCTTTGATCGCTGAATAGGACTTTGATGTTTCCGACTTTGAATCTACAGAGTGTTTGACTTGTACAAGGAATATTCATGTACCGGCTTGTATGTATAAGTATGTATGTGTGAGTAGGTGTGTGTATCTATATGTGTATGGGTAGTGGGTATGCATGTAGGCAATGTAGGTTTAGTATGTATGTATTTACAATGTGGGTGTGCATGTGAGTGTGTATGTATGTGTGCATGTGTCATAGTATCAATGTAAGCAATAATGTGCTAACGTGTGGATGCGTGCATATATGTGTGTAGTGTATACATGTATGTACATACTAATATACTAATGTACTAACATATGTGTGCGTGTATGTATGTAGTATAGGCATGTACTAATGCACTAATGTACTAATGTATGGGTATGTCCCTATATGTATGTAATGTATACATGTATGTACTAATGTACTAATGCACTAACGTATGGGTGTGTGTATGTATGTACTGTACGCACGAGCTAACAAACTAATGTACTAATGTTTGGGTGTGTGCATTTTTGTATGTATTGTAAGTATGTAATGTAGATACAAATGTATTAATGAGGTGTGCAGATTTAAATGTTTTGTATTTGTGTATGTATGTACAGATGAATGCAATAATTTATGTATCATGTTTTTATTTTATGAATTTTTATCACCGTACAATGTAACGGTGTCTTGTCGGCCTAATAGGCCTGGGGTTGTAAAAACTAAAGACACATAAATAAACTATTCTATTATTATTATTAATGTGGACATTTGTCAAGATTTTGTGCCTTTTAATCTAGCTTTATAATGTTCAGTCCAGAGTTTTTATGTATTGTTGCCAAAAGCTGCAGATTTATTTGAGAAAAAGGAAAATCTTTTTTATGGTAGGTTAAATATATTTCATAGTCAATTTTGTTGTATTTATATTTCATATGTCGTAGTCTCTCATAACCCTCATATCAACGGTTGGCTCATATGATTTTGTTTTTAGCAAAATATATATGTATGTAATTCATAAGATGCTAATACTGTTTTAATTTGTTTTATCTATTTGTAAATGTTCTATGTAACCCGGCACGTGACTTATTTCTCTCTCTGTTGATCGGCCCTGTTCGTTTCATTCAAGGACATTTGAACTTGATTTGGAGAACTCAGCAGCTTCATCTCGTTTACTTTAGGGTGGGAGATTGCCCCTATTTTCCTCTTTATTGTGTATTGCTTTGTCTACATACCTGATACAAAGGCCGCCGCCATTACTTCGTTAATTTACCCTTGACCCGATTTACTACCCAACATCTCGCTGTCCTACCGTCTCGCTCTAGGAGACAAATTACCACAAGAAAGGACTTCCGGTTATGTAAAGGGCCATAAAGTCCTGATTGTTTAACGAAGATTAAAAAGGAATCGAAGTATAGTATGTTTTAACGTGTGATGTGTCATTTTGCTGCATTGATTTAATTGGGGGAGGGAGAGGAGAACACTGTTAAACATCAATTATTCAGTGTCGCCTACAGCTCGGCTGTACAATCTGAACGCACATACACAATATTAATTTACATAGATATAGAATATTCTCCCATACACAGTAACTGTTTCTCCAATCAAATAATCACACAGACTCAGATTCACTCATACTCACACAGATATCACACATTAATAGATCAAACTCTTGTCTATGGTATGTATACTGTGGACAATAGAACATGGTACTCAACTTTAACAGCGTAAAACAAATAAAAGACATATACTCTTTCAGCTAATGGTAAATTAGTAAAACGTCTCGTTTTAACTCGTAACTCAAGTTACTGTCGACAATTGTATTCATGAGGATCGGGATTATCCATGCGTTAATCCTTCTAAGCCAATCGACTGTTCTCGATTAACTTCTTTGAGAGGCATGATATAAGTTGGAATGACAGTAATGCAGAGGAATATATGGATGACAACTTCTTTGTTCATTGCATGCTGCTTTTCAACACAGATTCTTGTAAACTTTGCATTCAATGACCAAAGAAGTTGTCATCCATATATTCCTCTGCATTATTCTCGATAAGTGGAAGCGACATTCACGCGGGATTGACAAGATTTTTGCCGATTTTTAATCCGCGTACTAAAATGGTTGATCCCACTTAAATTGTTGATCCCACGTGTATGAACCTGAACCATTTTAAAGTACAAGACTTTTGATAACTGGTAATTTGGCAGCAACACTGAATGACTCGACCAATAAACTACTTGTTTAACCTGTAAAAGATGAACGTTTTTGAAAAATCAATGCGGTATATGACACCATCGGTCAGAAGTCGCTGTTGTACATAAAAATTAATTCATAAACTTTTCTCTGACTGTTTCTATCGGGTGTTATCATAATTATAAACTTAGCCGTGAAAACATAATCACTGTAATATTTACATTCATGACAGACTTACAAAATCTACATAGAGGTTGTCTCTCCTCATTAAAGGTATGCGGCCCGGAAGGTGAAATTCTCAAAATTCTCAATTCGCATATAAATTAATGCACATATATCGGCAAAACTGATCACAGATAATCAATATTACATATGTGTTCTTGTTCTATTTCAGTTATACCTTGAAAATAGACCATTAGACTTGATTTGATGGAAACATTTTATATTACTACTGCTACTGGTTGTACCGTTTCAGTTATGCCTAACCATACTGGCATGTGAGATTGTCACGATGATTGATAAGCCATCTATTTTTCCTCCAAATGTATTAAAAAAAAGGTCGTGCACACAAAGAATTAAAATGTACAGTTTTGAAAAAAATATTTGAAAATGACAGTCATATACCAATAATACCACTTTCTCCCATTGTGTCCTGTCTAAATTACCCAGTGTTGTCCAAAAACCGAGAATATCATGATCAGTAATTATTCCTTCTTCCTATTGTCTCCAAAATTCAACAAAATCAAATATGATATCACGAATTCTTTAACAATTTACATCTGTCATTAAAACTTGTGTATAACGTTATGACGTGTATTGGCATGGAGATGTCTTAAAATTTAAACACCCACAAACTATAGAGAAGTCAAAGGGCTTTCATAACACCATAAAGTGATATATCTCTCCTGTATGAATGAGGAATATAAGTAATGATGAGTTAACGATGTTCATAACTTCACACATACGCTACAAAAAGTCGTAGCAAGGTACATTCAAATTACACTTTATGCAACAGGATATTATTTCATTTTTTAACCAGTGCAAAAAAATCGCTATACGTTTTACGACAGTGTAGAAGGTAGACATGAAGTATCTGAACAAAGGAATAGTATGCGTTGTTAAAGTTTGAATAACAAATTACAAATCAGGTAGTAAAATCAATTTGGACCGAATACGGCAGATTTGAGTTTCTCAATCTATTATGATTAAACTTATGCTGTACTGCCGACATGCAGACAATGTCTATAATCACTCTCAACCCCTGATCGGATCGACCGCAGTTTGACTGCAATCAGACCGCGGTTTTGAGGTAACTAATTCTGCAAGGGTCTGTATGCAGCAGAAGCAACATAATGTGACTCGAGAGGAAAAGATGGACAACCTTCCTCAAAACGCCTGGTGTTTGGGACGAGTCCTGGATGTGTTCCAGGACAAAAAGGGACATGTTTGAATTGTTACTGTAAAGACACAAAATTGGACGCTGAAGCGCCCTGTGGACAAACTCTGTACATGTGTTATCATCCAGACAGATGATCAGCAAAAAGGATTGTTCAAAAGATTAATGTGGACTAAAATATTCAGTAACGGGACGATAATCACAGACTTGTTTTATATTAATGGTTTCGTTTATCTTGCACAGTGAAGGGGTCGGAATGTAGGATTTCAAAACCTTAATTGAGCTAAAAAAAAGTTTGTTTCACTATTATTTATTTAGAAAATTTGATTTAGTTTTTGAACAGCGGTATGTAGCCTCCTAAGGGAGATAACTCTGTTATGTTGTGCTTATGTTTTGGACTACTCGATATGCTTCACCCTCAACTCGACACTCGAGCATATAAACGGTATGTTATATATATTACCCTATCACTTTTTTAAAATAATATATGTTCTTTTCAGAAAGCTACTTTTGAAGCGAAAATGCATATTTCTATGCAAAGAATTGTAAAACTTTCATTACAAGTGTAACATGTCAACTGCTCTTACTAAATATAACTTTCTTAAAATATCTGCAGTCACTCTTCAGTCTACAATCTTCGACTATATCGGAATAAATAGATGACATATGAAAATACTGAATTGTTGTTTTTTGAGTGAAATGAACCCTAGAACCCAAAAATTGTGTACCGATACATATCATGTTGTTTCAGTATTGCAATATACCAATATATCGATAATACCCTTATCCTTATCAATTACCTACTGTCTGGTTAGGCAGAGACCAACTGAATAGAATTGAAACAAGAAGACATGGTCATCAACATCCCCCGCCAATTAAGTTTTCATTTAAACCCTATATTTTCCTAAATGGGCTGTAACTCTGTAAAAAGTATTTGCATTTAAAGGAATATTCCAATGAAAAATGAAAAAGAGCCTTTTAAAACAATGTTTATCGATAAATCCTTCAACTTTGGCCAATAATTTTTAGTTTAATCACCAAATCTGCAATAAAAATTCAAAGTTGGGAAAAATCAAGTTTACCGGCATTGATGGGGGACGCCATATTGCTATCTCGAACGGTAAACGAGAGCGAGAAACAACGGGAATATGACGTCAAGACACACCACGAAATTAGGAGACGCCGTTAGATTCAATGGTGGGCGGTGACGGCCCGTCAAATATGAGACTGTAACAACCGTCACGACTTCAGTAAAGACATGCCGGGTCCAGAATATTCTACTTCTATGATGCCCAAAGCAATAAATAAATATTTCTGACCAGCAGACTGCTGCAAAACTTCAGTACAGTTTGGAAAAGATTTCCCATGTGCGGACGTCACAAGGTTTGAACACTGACCACTGTCATTTTTTTAGAATTTTTATAAGCTATAGACACCATGCATAAGGTTGAAATAAAGTGTTAAATGACTTTGCTTAAATAAGTGCATTTAAAAAAAACCTAAACGTAACATAGAATAATTATTTATTGATTATATCACTCGAAAAAAAGACCTATTTGACATGATCTTGTCGAAGCGAATCCTAAAAAGCGAATCCGCGATGATGGTGGTATGGTTCGTAATCAAAATAAAATTGTTTATATCAATCAAAACACGTTTGATAAATTTGAAAGATGGCATTTTCTATGTTGGCATTGACTTCTCGTTTTTATTACATAAATCTTGGCTTGTTTGAGGATGAAAATATTTTTCTATTTATTTAGTTGTCGCCGATGATTGTTAATGATTCCTTATTATGTTCACATATCATACCATTATTTTCCAAAGGTATTTCTGCCAAACAATACGTAACGAAATTAAAATGGAATTATAAGATATCATTAGTATACTAAAACAATCAGGAAGGAATATATGGTGTTTGGAATAATATTACGATCTATCAACTCATCAGCAAGTAATACAAAATATTATACTCACATAGTTTCTTTATATCATCGAGTGTTTTTTTATATCTAAGTTGCTATGATGTAGCTGAATAATCCATATTTGTTTGGAGTTTTCTCATTATTATATCTTTTAATAAATAAAATTATTTAACTTACAACTATGATTTTGTATATTCACAGAAGGATATGATTTTAATGATAACAATGCACAAATTATCACAACGTATGTCTCTTAATTAAACCTTCAAATTCTTTTACAAAATACTAGATTTACGTTATTTATGCATGTTTTACATTGAATATTCCCTTTTAAATTTATTTTTAAATAATACAATGATTCTAACACGTTCATAACAAAAAATGTTTTTCCCTTTTCAAACTGACTAGAGGGTTTTTGAAAATCCACAGATTGAATGTGAAAGAGTGTCAAATTTTTAAAGAAAACCTATCGTAGTAACTCTGTGAAAATAAAATATTAAAAAATATAATTTCTTGTTTTTGGAAAGATATAAAAAAAAAGATATGCAAAGGTCTTAGTGATTGATAATAGGCCTATGTATATAACAGATAAATCATTGATATGCACGTTTGATGTATCAAAATTCAAGGAAACGTTTTCTACTTTGAGAGTGTAAATTTTATATAAAAAGGAGTAGTTATAGAGTACGTCAACATCTTTCAGGTAAACATACCATGTTTTAATCAGAAAAAAATACAAAGAACACGACAAGATATAATTCTCTTGATCGTTTTTAAATTTTTTTAATTATTTATTTATTTTCTGTGGTTTTTTTTTATATAGTTCATATCGTTAATAATACTAGACAAAACCGCATATTAGTCGTAGTTGCTTGTTGAATGATCTATCCGACGACTGGGTCGTTCTGTTGGCACAACGATGTTTTACGTTAACAAAGTGCGCAGCGCACACATTCAGCAGTTCTAGTCAAATCATGGAAACTCCACTGCACAAAGATGTACGGAGTTTATAATGTAAGCTCTTTGCATCGATTTCTTGTGGTGTGTCGATGACGTCACATTTTCAAATAAATTGGCGACCACCGTCATCGCTCAAAGACGAAGGTTTAACATTCTGTAAATACTTATCTCGTTGACAGAAAAATTTAATAATTTGTGAGAATGTCTTTTATAACTCAAACTTTGGCTAGAATTAAGTTGAAATCGTACTGGAATATTCCTTTAACTCACTTTTGAACTCCATCAAGGTATTGATCTACTAAAGACACACTGCAAATTTTGTCATTCTATCCTTAAACAGTTTTTGAGAAAAGTTGTCCCCTTCGAGAACTCCCTAAGAGTCCAAATAAACTAACCAAGGGCAATAACTCCGTAAAAAATAATTTTGCATTTCTGATTTTCGAACTCAATCAACGTATTGATACCATGAAGACACACATCAAGTTTGGTTAACCCATCTTTAATAGTTTCTGAGAAAAGTTGTCCCCTTTGACGACTCCCTCGAACAAAGTCGAAAAACTCGAAACAAGGGCAATAACTCTGTAAAAAACAATTTTGCGGTTTTTCGAATTCTATCAATGTATTGATACAATGAAGACACACAGCAAGTTTGGTGAACCTATCCTAAATAGTTTCTGAGAGAAGCTGTCCCCTTTAACTGACGGACCGACGGACCGACGGACGCACGGACGGAGCCCAAACCTTTAACCCCCTTACACTTCATGGTGGGGGATAATAAAGGAGTCTATTGGCAAAGAAAGTGTCAAAGTGTGGTGAATACTTAAATCTAATATGCCCTACTCATCAATTTCCTTTTTTTATTCTAAAAATCAATCAAGGACTTGCATGTAGTAGTTTACATAGAATTCTGAGGTCACCTGAATAATCTTTCAAGACACATTATAATTGAAAAAAAATTAATTATGATTTGAATTCATTTATAATATTTAATTGAATATTTTGATAGGCACTTACTGTCACATTTGAGGTCATAGGCTTCAGGGAGCATTTTCCAGGAGTTGGACTTCTCGTCGTCAAGGAAGAGAACAAGGACCAGACGGGTATCAATCTCTGAAAATACACTCGTCTTCTTTGTGTGGACATTCAGAAATTTGTCCCCCGCCTTCAGTGTAAAGCTGCTGTCTTCACTTGCTTCGTCGGCAGTCACCAAGAACTTGACTACGTGTGTGTTCAGCTTGGGGAGACAAATCAGAAACTCTGTTCTGTCAATGCGGTCCCCATCAGTCCACAGAGCAGGAACTGTTTTCTGATAGGCTATGAAGTTCTGGTCAAAGCTTAGGTAACAGTCCTGATTTTGTTTGATGTAATAACCTCCTTTGCCACTCGCACGAGCATCAACAAGAGTCCACGATTCTTCTGGGGAGTTCTCTACTGAACATCTGAGACCTGCATCTTGTGGAGCTTGTATTTTATCCCAGTCAAATGTTCCATCTCTTACAATCGATGTTTTCTGTTTTGTATATAACACTTGGTGGTTTGTTTCATGAACAATCTTAACAAATCCAGAATAACCGCTTAATGTCATATTCTGAAATAAAAACGGCGTACACTTCTTAAAGCGTTGTTCCTGTTCTCCTAACTTAATATCCAGTTTTTTCAGGTTTTCTTGACACGTTAAGTCATATTCAGCACAGGTGGTGTTGTAAAGCTGAAAGGATGTCACCTGCAAGCTCATAAGACTGTCTTTGTACGTCCTAATCTTGTTCATTGCCTGCAAAACATCATAGTCCTCAGCAGAAGCTTCTGTCAGGCAACTTTCAACGTATTCACAAGCAAGACCTGCAAGTCGTCCTGCAGCAACTGCGTTCTTTCCAGTAATCATCAAGTGGAATTTCGTCAACAGATCAGGGATCCCTTTCAGAGCTTGAGTAAGTTCCTCAATGTCCTTTTCAAGACGCTGCTGTTGCTCTGTTGCAGCTGCATTGTTTGGATCAAAGGCTCGGATAGCTTTGGTGACTGTCTGGTACTTTTCTATCAGTACTCTTAGGTCATGTTCAACTACCAAAGCACTGATGATAGTCTGTCTATTCTTCAGTTCTTGTATCAAGGTTTGGATTTGCTCAAGTTTACCCTGTAAATCCCCGAAAACGACTTGTTTAAACATGGTTATTCCAGCCTTTCTTTCTTTAAAAGAAAGAAGTATTTCTGTTTAATCTAGGTGTCTCTGATACTGTTTTGTAAAAGATTGCTTCATGGTGAATCTAGTTTCATCAGACAAGATTTGAAAAAGGAAGTTTTAAGCATGAGTGAACACATGTCTTTTTGTTTGATTGAGATGCATGTTTGGAATATAGATTCTGAAGTGAATTAAGATACAACTACCTGAATTCGTAATTTCTAAATGGGAAGGTTAAAGTATGAGTTCATCAAAAATAGATGTAAGAAGCTTTTAAGTAAATTTAATGATTCACACATAACACAAGGAGGAGCTATAAATCTAAGCACGTAATTTATATATGAACAAATCATATATACCTGGATTGTATTCAGTGACACGATGATATCGTCCAGTTTTCCAATAATGACGTCATACTCGTTATCACCACCAATAAGCTCATCCAGTGCTAGCCCCAAACCAAATGATGCCAAATCTTCTAAAACGAATGTACCAATATTCTTCAACAACAACGCAGGCTTTTCCTTTTGTATGTCACGGCCTCCCACTGAAAGAGAAGATGAAGAACAACACTGTTAGTTACTTAACAATACTTCATGGCTTATAAATCTAATGACCCTACTTCCAGGGCCATAAACTTAAAAACTTTTATACTTTTGCTTCAACTAAAATCGTTCGTTTTCGTTTCAAGAACGAAGAGACATAGAGTTACCAATGTTTTTGAGTATAGATCGCTTTGATTTATGTTTGGCTACAATCTGGAAAATGGGGATAGAAAAGATAGATTAATGCCGTCTCTAATTTTGATAACCCCAATGCGTTTTGTAATAAAGTATAGTTTTGTCCTGAACTATTATAGTTAAAGCACGAGGACGGTATTTCTTTTCTAAGATACATAACTTATTTGCAGGGAAATATATTAATTCTTATTATTTCAAGTTAGAATATTGTTAAAATAACAATTATTACAATACTATTACAATATAAATAATAATTATTTATCCATGAACAGGGCTAATTGCTGGCTATTCCATGTTTAGAACTCACCCTCCTCATTTTTAGTGAAACAGTAGATTATGTAAATGTAGCAGTTTTATTTTCTCATTTATAAAGTTTAAAATTTTATTCTCTTGTTATTCTTTCATTGTTCAAACAAAACAAAAATATCAGACAACTCATGTTTAATAAAACGTTATTTTTGAACAGTCAAGTTGTGCGATCATGCAGTGGGGGCCACACTGCCCATATAAGGATTACGTGATTGACATTCCACAAAGAATTATGGGTATTGTTTGTATCTTTCTTTTTTGCTGTTGTCATAAAAGTTGAAGTTGATGTTGATGGTAAGTACCACCGCTAATATTAGCTGACTGTGTATACCATGAAAAGGAGTACAAACTGTATTGGTTGAGCTATATGGCACGTTGTTTGGCAGAGACGGTTGACGTGTGTCAACGTCACAAATGCTACGGGGCGCCGTGATCTGACGTGGAATGTCAACGTGGTCACTCGACAAGCTCGTTGGAGGCAGAGCATTGCTCGCAGCGTTGTTCCCCTGTAAGATGGAGTTATTATGTAGCTTTTCAACGACTGCTCATTTCTGTGACCAGTGACAGACATGATACCAAGGGCCCCAACCCCCGCTTAGGAAAGTTTAGTTGATAGGGATGCGCCATGTTGATTGATAGAACCGAGACTCAAGGTTACCATGGACACACAAGTTTACGAGGGGGCAGCTCGGAAGAGCGGATGGCGTAATTCAATTGTTACGTCATGTAAAAACTATACCTTTATTGTCTGATTGAGTACTTTTTTTACCGATTGTTCTAACCGCAAATTGAAATATTGTGCATTTAGCTATTTAGCTATAATACTTTCGAGACGCATATTTGTTTCTGCAATACCAAATGCTGTAGAAGAAATGAAAAACGCGGTGAAGTGTAAAAAACACAAATGCTGTAAATTGTTATAGGGAGTGCGGTAAAAGTATATTTGGTGCACAAAATTGCGATAACATTGGTTAATATACATTATGGAAGATTATTATGAGTAGGATTCGATAAAGTTATTTTGATGATTCATATACATTCTCGTTTGAACGTAATCATGTCACCAATGTGAACAATTCACACGTTTCTTAGTATTGCAAATGGGTAATGATTTCCTTTTTTGTAGATTTTTTTCTATTTGATTCTCTTAATAATATCCAGAAAACGGTCTGCCTCTTTTGCAAAGGCCAGCTAAAGTGACGTCGCGAACAGTGCTCTTTATGACGTCACAGCCATAAATTACTGGAAGTACCACTAAACAATCGACTTAGCAAAAATGATGTATGCACATGTGCTCATATTCAAAATATATCACTATCTACTTCTCTCCTAGGGGTATTAAAACCATGAGAAACTCGTTTTAATTAAGTAAAGCTTTTTTTTCTATGAGCTTTACACTAATAAGGGTCCTTGTTCATTTATAACGTCCTAGTCATGACTTAATTTACTTGAAAATATGATTACTTGCCAGACGAATTATCAAAATTTTATTAGATGTCATATTATATTGAAACGTTTTCATCAATGTAACATAACTTTTCAGTAACATATATTTCAAAAATGTTTTTCCTGTTCAAAGCAAGTCTACAACATAATTGTTTATCTTTACTCAATGTATTTAAGTTCTTTTGAGATTTGTACTCAATATGACAACTAACCAAAATACAAAATGGCGTTGTTTGTGTAGCAGACCACACTGAATTACTAATGTAATTATATTAAGTTTTTATAGTTTTGTTAAAATAAGCAAGTGCACCCCTTTTATATTTTCCGACATCTACTTATGCCATTCTGATAATTACGAACTTATTTTCCAATACTTCAATGGGTGCTAACATATCTAAATCGTTGCTCCTTAGTATACTTATAACTTTGGTCTGATGTCGCACTCTTCGTTAGAATAAAATGAATAACTGTAATGGACATGAAATGAAACAGTACTTCTTGCATACGGGTGCACATCTTTTAACTTTATACATACGTCAGCACATGTTTGAATTGTCTTTTGGTTGACTTTTGGTTTATAAAAGGACATCGAATTTACCCAAACAAGAATTGTATACAGAACAATAAAAGATGAAATTTTGAGCAAACTAACTCTGAATTTTCTTATAGTAACACACGTGTTTTAAAAACTGCATTATAGTCACATTTAGTGGATAAATGAAGGTTGGTAAGCCATTTTTGTTTGTAGATATCCTTAAGTCTTTGCGTAAAAGAATTCTAGAACCTTGTTGGAAACTCAACATTTTGTTCTAGCCATACTTGGATGAAACCAGTTGTGGCTAATAGCTTCTTTTAATCTGTTATCCAGTTTTTTTTGTCCATTTTGATCATATAAGATCATCATTTCATTAAACGGTAAGAGGGCATGCATAACAAGCGGTAACCTCCCACATTCCTCATATATCATTGCATTTGTTGTGTTTATTTCTACTCCAAGAAATTTACATGCAACTCTTTCTATTTGATCAAAATACTTGTATCCCCAAATTTCTGCACCGTATAATAAAATTGGGCTAATTCTTACATCAAATATTCTAAAATAAGAAGATATCTTCAAATCTCCTAGTATTTTTACATTTCTCAAAATACCTAAAAGTACTTTTCGTGCTTGGATAGATTCATATTTTGCATGAGTTGACCAAGAAAGTTGGTTTGTAAAATAAACACCTAGGTACTTGTATGAGGTTGTTGATTCTATAAGTTTTCCTTTAAGTACCATTTTTCATGTCGGGACAATTTACCGCCCTTCTTAAAAGTAATTATTTTTGTTTTCTTCATATTTACATTTAATTTCGATCGTTCACAGTAACTTTCTAGTTCTTGCTTCTGAAGACCGCCAATAGTACTTGAAATAAGAGCAATATCATCAGCAAACAGTAAAAGAAATGTTTTTAACACATCCGGATGCAGCTGTATACCATTTGTGCAGTTGTTTTCTAGTATCATTGCTAATTCATTGTTAAAGAAAGAAAACAAAAAAGGACTAAGTACACAGCCGTGTCTAACACCGATTCGTACATCAAAATATTCTGATATTTCATTATTATTTCTAACAGAAGCTTTCACATTTTCGTATATGCTATTTAATAAGTTTGAAATTGTAGTGCTTAGACCATTGGTTCTGAATAAATCCCATAGCTTATGTCTCTGTAGAGAATCAAAGGCTTTAGAGAAATCCACAAACATCGCGTAAAATTTACCCCCTTTAGAATTTAGATACTTTTGTATAACACTCTGAAGAATAAACATATTATCAACTGTTGTATATCCTTGCCCAAATCCTGCCTGTGATTCACTTCACTTATTTTATCCAAGAATATGTCTTCAGGAACGTTTTTGTCCTGATTAGGGGTCACATGGCCACCTAAGCTAAAACATTATAATCCTCACTAGTTAAGGAGTATGTACACAAGCTTTCAGCTTTCTAGCCCTTATGCTTTCTGAAGCAAAAGATGAAAAGTGCTGAATTACTAGATGGACTGCATCCAACTCGAGGACATTGATGTGCAAGCCCTTCTCTGACCAATACCAAATTCCCCCCAACCTGTTCGTGACCACGGTGAGCAGCCCGATCTCCGCTGAAAACGTCTATGAACAGGTGGGTCAACGGGGGCGAGGATGAAGCTGAAACCATGACAAAGACGCTCTTGTCCACCCGGCACAAAGCTAGGCAGCGATGAAGATTTTCGAGTCCGAGCTATGGCATGACGACAAATATCATCTCTGATGTGGGGGTTCAGAAGTGGACTCTTCTTAGGACTGGACTGACCCTGATCGCAAACCTGACCCTGACCTTGTCGGTAGTTATCCGCAGGAGGCTTGGACATATCTGACTCTCGGTAAGTCGATTAGTGAACCTCCTGACAAGCTCTGATGCGACCCCCGAAGAGAGACTCGGAGTCAGCCGGATCCTGCTGTCGATTCCGACAACAAAATTAGTACAGAGTATTTATTTTAGATATTATCGTACTTGCTTCCTGCCTTTTTTATAAATCAGAAATTAACACACAAATCGTTTGGTTTGAAGGAGGTTTGTCTACAGCAGACAATATGGTAGATATACAAATGGAGACAGGCCTGGTGGGCGGGGCGTCACGGTCTAATGAGTTTTCAAAGCGTTCGCCTGTTAATTTCGGCGGCATTCTAAAAACCAGGTATAAAATGATGATTAAAAGTCTAATTTATGTGTGTATTGTCTCAATTATATGCTCATTGTTTTCTCATAGATAATTGTACTTGAGATATCATTCTTAGAAAAATCCATTGCATAACCTCTAAAAGCAACATTGCCGAATGCTTTGAGGAACACTGGGTCGCCCGCCTCCATGTCTGCCTACCTGCATCGTCTGATGCTACGTGGTTCTCTAACCGCAAGATTGAGCAACCCTCTCTGTAAAGATGAGTGTGCTGCGCGTCAAAGATGTGATGGGGACGTCGGTTGAAATCAGCCGAGACAAACACTGATCAAAAGCAGGTGGGACAAGCTGAAACGAAGCCTGTTGTAGTGGCAACTGACAACGGCACTTGTTCGACAGTACTAATGGAGGTAGAAGCCGGTTATGAGTAGCACTCATAACATTCTCTATATCCTCAGCGTCGTCCAGCAGGAGTCTGTGAGGAGGTAGAGCGAGACGAGCTGGAGCTATTTCCCCCTCACTGCAAAAGGAAGCCCTTCCGGCTACCGACGATTGAGGTCTTGAGGACCGGACCTGGTTAAGTGGGATATCCGCAAAAGAAGACTTGTCTAACCTAGCTTTCCTCTTCTTCTTGCTCGTGGGAGTGGTGGGTTAGACAACTTTAAGCCTCAGCCGGGACGTCCACCTATAACCCTCCCGAGACGAAGGGGGAGACAGAGAGCAATGAGCCCCTGAGCAGGACCGGGAAGAAACACGAGGTGAGAGGCTGTCCCTCGAACCCCTACCGGATTCTGACAATTGCGGAGACTCAGCCTCATTCGTACATTCGTTAAATACTACATCATCATCTCCTCTGGAGAGGGGTGACAATAGGGAGAAATCTCTCGATCGAGACGGAGACTATCGGGAGGGTTGAATACCGGAAGGTCCGAAGCCGGAGGGTCCGATTTCGGAGGGTCCGAATGTCGGAGGGTGCAAACCCGTAGGGTACGAACCGTTGGATACGCATAGCAAAAAAAACTAAAACCGGATGGTTTGATATGAGTATCAAGACGAGTTGAGTTTAAAGGACTCTCTCGGAGGATCCGATAAACAGAAACCCAACCAGAGGGTCCGACTACCGTAGGTTCAGAATATCGGAGCACCCAACTATCGCAGGCTCCGAAACCAGAGGGTTCGAATACGAAAGACTAGTGTCAGCCAAAGCTGAAAGCCCACCGAAGCAGATAACGAGCTGTCGGAAGACCCACCTGACACTAAATGACAAAGGAACTACCGAGGGCACGACCAAGGCCGTACGAACCAAGCAGTCACACGACGAAGGTGAACGAAAAACAAGAGACACGACTTGCATGTGCAGAGCGTGCAGCTTCAAGCTTGGTACCGCACAGCCTAGCAAATGTCAACAAGGTCACTCCATCAGTCAACACCTACACCTGTCTACGACAACCTGTTAATGACGAGCTTGTAGATTAGGTGTAGAATTTAAAGAATAAGAAGTAAGGTTAGCAAAAACAGCGAAGAATAACGCTAGAAATACCAAGAGTCGAGAACGAAAACATACACGATTGTCTTTCTCTGCAAGTGAGAGGAAAATTAAGGCTTCTAGGAGTGACGTCACAAGACCACTGACTTACCGCCCTTGGAGCGGGATTTTACATATCCCCTACTCCACTGCCTGAAGTTTCGCCTGTGATAATAAGGTTGAAATAAAGCATGTCTAGAGGCGGCAGGCATAGTAGGTCTAGTCAACAGATATGTATATATAAGGTATTTTTTCAGGAATGCAGTACGGTTAATTTCAATGAATAAACTTCATTTGTAATATTTGCCTCATTTATATTCTTAAAGCATTAAAGAGATAAAGGTAAGATGTGATTTATTCTTCATTATTAAAAAACATTGAACCATTACACATTTCTAATAATGTTTCCGTAATGATCAAATTCGCCAATCATCAATCATTAAAACCAATAAATTTTTATGCTTCTGAAATATGGAGTTATCAGCAATGGTATGTCGTTGAACAGTTTCATATAAGGTTTTGTAAGTTCGTGTTGGGTGTAAGTTATAAATGCTCCAATGCTGATATTGTGGTTTAATGTGGTAAAAAATGTATGGTTGTTGATACTTTGATGCATGTTGTGAATTATTTGTTCAAACTGTTACGTTTCAGCAGGGATAGATACCCTAAGCAGTGAAATATTATGTAACATAAGATAGATATAGTTGGTAGAAAGACTTGGGTGTATTTTGTTAGAAACATTTTGTTCAATTATGGTTTCGGTTTTGTGTGGCAAGCACAAGGTGTTGGCAATTAAAACAGTTCTTAAAAGAATTTTATACTAGAGTTTGTAATTGTCATTTACAATCACTATTTTATGAAATACATTAATGTTCATAGCTTGATGTTTATTCAAGCATACAACATTTATTCACTATGGAACCATTTTAAATATATTTGAAATTTTAAGATACATGGCGTAGAATAACAATGTTGACAATTGGTGTACTTCCAATATTCAAGAAAGGATGTAGATTTGATGGTCTCCCACGACATCAAAGTTTTTGTGTCATTTATAATGCATTTTTTTTAGAAAATGAATTTCATTTCTTTTGGAATGTAAAATCTGATAAGCAATTGTTTTAAAATACTTTAACATGTAATAACTTATCTTTGACTACAAACTGTTCAAATTATATATAAGAAGCATTGTTAATACGTTCTTCCTATACATGACTACTGTGTAATCACATTTATGTTAATGTTGATCTGTACGTGGGCCTAAGGCCTTTTACAAAATAGACTTGATTTAAAGGCGGCACCCGTAATAACGTATATTTTATGAGTGACCTCATGAAATAATTGTCGATGACGTCAATAACAATTTTAACAATATGACTTTACTAGAAAAGGCCCCGGTGGAGAATTGTCATTTCGCGACCAACTATGATTTACATATCTGTTCATTTGAAAATTGAAAAAAAACATAAACGAATAAATATCGACAAGCTATAAAAGTTGGAGAGTAGTCCTAACAATAATGCATTTTGCAATAAAGTATATGCACTGAATTATCATTACGTCAAACTAAATAAATAAAATAAAATAAAAATAAACTTTAATGCACAACACATGATGGTTAGGGCTATTACATTGTTTCAATAAATTATGATATGACAACACAAATGGAGATTGTTGTATTTGTATTGGTTCTTAAGTCACATCGGATTCAGTAAAACGTGTGTTTAATAAAATCACTGTCACGCACACGAAATGTTCACAATAGCAAGATTGTCGTTCCCTGTTATGTTATGTTGTGATACCATCTACGGTCTTTACACTGATGCAAATTGGAATTTAGTTTATTCCTCATAGGAATCGGAGAAACAATTGTATATTGTTATTATATATCATATGTAGTGTTTTTGAAATATATTTTAGGGTCCCTTAAGTAGCCCTTGAGTAGTTTGGAAGAGACCAATATATCACCACAAGTACAAGCAGAGAACTAAAATCGGCAACTATGGTTGAAAAAAGGTTATCAAGATTGTGGAAACGTTGCTACAGTTTAGGGCATAATGTGTTTCAATTTACAACACCCTCTATTACAATTAACGCACCAGTTTGAATAACAATTTCTCATATCTTTATGACAATTTACCGCAGTATTAAATTTTACCGCGTTTTTAATAAAAAATTACCGTAGTTGTAACATCTTAACCCATTTAATACATTTTACGTCGAAGCAGGTGTCCACCTTTTTTTAGTGGTGCTCTAATGATGTCAAACGTATAATGTTATAAAATGACAAAGGAATTGCAACAATCCCTGAAACCATCTTGTCATGTGATCCCCTCTATGTACTAAATATACGCTACAGTTTCTTTCATTTTCGTATATCAAATGACTTAATAGAAATGTAAATGATTTGACTTCTTTCAATTCTAAAGAGAAATATGATTCAAAAGGATATCTAGCACACTTCTGTTGAATTTATCATGTGTAAGGGTTTCAAATGCAAATATTTCGAGTTTTTTTATATCCTATTCTAAAACAGATAGGAAAAAGAGTTAATTCATCGTTTACAGTATACCTTTTATTGTTTTTTTAAAGTGTTTAGTTAAAAAAATTAAATTTAATGTAAATAGATTGTACAAATTGTACAATTTTGATTTAGCAAATAAGTTCAACAACAAAGAAAAAATGTTCTATGCGAAAATCAACACATTGAGAACCTATTAAATAGCCCCATTGATTGCCTATCAATTATCTCTCGACTACGGAAGCATCCTAGTGCCACAGTGAGAATTTTTTTTATCTCCTAATTAGGAGATATTATCTCCTAATTAGGAGATACTATCTCCTAATTAGGAGATACTAACTCCTAATTAGGAGATACTATCTCCTAATTAGGAGATACTAACTCCTAATTAGGACTTCGTTATCACCTAATTAGGACTTAGTTATCACCTAATTAGGACTTAGTTATCACCTAATTAGGACTTAGATATCACCTAATTAGGACTTAGTTATCACCTAATTAGGAGGTACTTACTCCTAATTACGAGAAACTAAGTCCTAATTACGAGATACTAAGTCCTAATTAGGACTTAGCTATCACCTAATTAGTACTTAGCTTTCACCTAATTAGGACTTATAATTTACCTATTAGGTGATTGCTAGGCCTAACTTCTAATGACCGATAACGCCCATACTTTAAAAGTATATTATACATGATCTATGCTATAAAAGACTCACAAAAGCACTAAAGATCATAATATATTTTGTCTTTCATATAATAATAAAAGTTTAGGAGAAAGTTTATAGACTCGTGGAAAACATTATTGACCGAGGACGAAGTCCGAGGTCAATATTGTTTTCCTCAGATCAATAAAACATTCACCATTGCATAATTGTTTTATTATTCAGAGATACAAAAACGAAAAGACAACAAAAACTACGGCTAACCACGGGAATTTGGTTCGATTCTGATCATGACGTCATTGTCCACTTGTCCCAAAGCAATTGAACCTTATTGCTGTAGATCACGTAGTCTTTTTCGTATTTTCCTTTTTGTATCAAAGCGTAATAAAATAACTGTGAACTGGTGAATTCGGTCCAGCCCTCTTTCTATGAACCCGAGGAAAACAATATTGACCCCTGACTTCGTTCTTGGTCAATATTGTTTCCTCAAATCCATTAACTTTGTCCTCGATCAATATTGTTTTCCTAGGGTCCATAAAACAGGTATAGACCTCATCACCAGTCAATATTTATAATGTCATTTATTTCATTCAACTTATCAAACTACATTGTAAATATTTGTAAAAGGATAAAATATATAGGTCTGCAGGTGGGCGTGTATATAAGTAAAAAAGGTTAACTTTTGAATGACCTCCATGCTGAATAAAGTTTTGATTGATTGAAGTCCTAATAAGGAGATACTTATGTCCTAATTAGGAGGTAGTATCTCCTAATTAGGAGTTAGTATCTCCTAATTAGGTGATAACTAAGTCCTAATTACGTAATAACTAAGTCCTAATTAGGAGTTACTTATGTCCTAATTAGGAGTTAGTATCTCCTAATTAGGTGATAGTATCTCCTAATTAGGAGATAAAAAAAATTCTCACTGTGGCACTAGGATGCTTCCGTACTCGACCAATAACACAGAAAACAATATGGGAGTTACCCACTCATCCCCGCCGCGCCACCTATGGTCACGTGACCAAACCTCATCCAACCTACCTGGAGCCAGTGAACGCTAGAGCGAACCTACTCGCAGGAGGGGAGGCATGGGTGGGAAATAAAGATTGGTGAGTCGTCGACGGTAAGTACAAATAATGACGTTTACTCAAAAACGAACTATTATTTAACGTACTATACCGTCTCCGACTCACCGTAGCGCCGACTACCACAGAAGGAGGAGGGCTGCGAGAGCAAGGCGGAATGAGAACAGGTACTCCCCCCACTATCGTCTAACTAAA
Organism: Steromphala cineraria; assembly: GCA_916613615.1. NCBI lineage: Eukaryota > Metazoa > Mollusca > Gastropoda > Trochida > Trochidae > Steromphala > Steromphala cineraria. The sequence continues at coordinate 12,960,283 of OU744728.1, forward strand.
GGTGGGTGCACAGGTACCCTGCTTAGGAGGGAAGCCCGCCCCGAACCGGAATAAAAAGACAAACGAGACACGGAAGTGCGATGCGAAGTTTATTGAGTTAATACAACAGAAACGCAAAAAGGACCTATCGGTGAGCTGCAATCCCTCTGGGGGAAGCAGAACCCGCAGTGCGGTGCCATGCGAACACCTGTGGCCCTAGCCTGGCCACGCCCGCGAGGTCTTCCGTGGACAAGTCTCGGAGGTAGTGGTTAGCGAGACCATGCCGGACTTCCAGAAACAGCCCGACATGATGTCCGCTACAGCGATGTTGCTGTGAAAAGCCATAGAGGCCGAAATCGCTCTGATCTCATGAGGGTTAGCACGAGCCGGCGGGGCTAACTCCTTGGCTTTATAGGCATCAAGGATAGCGGTTCGTCCCAGATGTGTTCAATGGGATTGAGGTGAGTGGTAATGCAGGACTTAAACACCAGCAATTTGGGAAAATTAAACAGACAGATTAAACAGGTTTTAGCAGCTCAGCTGTCCGGCAATAAAACATGAGAGTAGTAATTAACAGTTATGACACATCGTTACGGATTGTGTAATTAAGGGGAGTCGCGCTTGTGCGTCAGATTGTATGGGGCCAAGTGTTGTCTTGCTGATACGCTAATCCAGGGCCGGGTCTTTGCATGAACGGAAGAAAAGGTTGCAGAATCAGATCCCTTGAACAACAACCAGTGGAGAACGACCATCGTACACAGAAAACAAGCGAAAAACGGAGCGTGGCTCACTAATACCCTCGACCGTGCATCCCTGACCAACTGAATTATTTTTCACTTCCGAAGCAGACGTCCCTGGCACAATATTTGACCCCCCCCCCCCCCCCCCCCCCACACACACACACCACATTAAAATAAGGAATTGAGAAGAATGAATGTTTTTTCTGCTATTGGTCAGACAGAGTTTTGTCTCATAAAACGTACATTACTATGTCTTGTAACTCTTCATCTTTTCTTTCCTTAACTCCACGAAAAGAATATTAGGATGAATAATCTTCCACAATCAGTCAGATAAATTCTGATATTGGAAAATACTACCATTAAGAACAAAACATGAAAATAATCGGATGAATAGTTTTTCCGAAAAGGACAGACGGACGGAATCGTTGGTATTACTACATACCCTTGACCGTTGGTCGGGGGTATAAAAACCCAGCCCATCACGCTGCCGCAACCAAATCGATCAACTTCACGCTGTCGGCAAATCTCAAGGTTAATCGAGATTCGTCACTGAAAATGGAATTCCATTGTCCTTGAGTTAACCTTGTGGCCCACGCAGGACGGATACATCGATGAAACGGTGCAAGAAATTTACCTGTGTCTGGTTTTCAAGTTTGCTTAGTATGGCTCTGGCATACCAAAACGTCTTTGAAGAAGTAATTGAAACAAAACGAATTTTGAATAAGGAATAAGGCGGCCTTGTTGATGACATAAGCAAACCCAACGCTCATATCTGTACAATTAGTTATGAAAAGTGTAGAGAATAACTCTTATTCTACTTTGATTGAAGACGTCCAAGTACTCACCAAAATTTGTTGAGATGAGTAAAATCAAAGCAAATTCCAGTCTCATGTTGAGAGAGATGTGTCCACTCCTGTTAGGCAACTAGCGTGTCAACTTCTGTTATCCAACGTTAACATCTCATTACTTAACATGGTAAGATGATTCCCCCTTTATACGCTTGTCGTTCTTAACAATACACTGGTGATCTCAGGTTTGCTCTCCAGGAAAATTTGTGATTTTTCGGGAGACGAGGTTTAAGAATGTGATGCATCAATAAGTAACTTGTGTAACAGGTTTCTTTTATACATGATTAAGGGGAGCGAAAAAATCAAAATCTACTTCCGTCTCGATTCAAGAACAAAGAGACTTTATAAAGTTGTAATATTGTACATAAACTATTTAGGAACAAGATAATTTGCTAGCTTTCGTTTATCTAAAACCCAACTCCATGGAATAGTTTAGACGGCAGATAATTTATTCAGTGACAATTTTGACCTTATTCAGCTCTTAAAGTAAAGGACGTTGGATATATTGTCCCGTTTCAGCTTTTAGAAATGTTATTTTATGTCAAATGTATGATCTTTTAAAACTATGAATGGAAGTTTGTTTGCATGAAAAGGTCAATTAATTTAATGTAATACAGTTAATATCTTTATCCCCCATATTCATAAATCACATTGCCTCTGTTAAGAAACACTACATCGTACCTAACTGAGTTTCTGACCTGAGTATTGCCTCGTTAGTCGTGACACAACTTCATAGATACATATGAATACTTTTTTGTATGTCTATCCGAATACCTTGGTGTTATGAAATGACCTTTTCAAAATGGTTTAAGACCAGAATGAAAGGAGTTGAAATTAGGAAATTGTGAAATGTAGAAATACAATTCATCTATGATATTATCGACACAGAAAAAAACTTGATGTGAATTTGTTTATGCATCTTTACAGAAGGTCTCCTGAAAGAATCGAAAAAAGCATAAATATATTAACAAAATCAAAATGTTCATCTAGTCTTAAGTGAATGTCCATCATTTCCCCTTAAATGATCCTTCAGTCTTTAACTGACACGGCTTATGTTTTAATATGTTGATGTTAAGGAAGATTTGATGTAGCATATCAAGACATATGCTTGTACAATATAGTGATACTTTCCGAGACACTTAGTTTAAGAATGCAAGCAGTATCAGAAGTTTTCCGCAATAATATTATACCAAGGATCCGTCAGGGTTACGTCCTTTATTTCAACCTTTGGCTGAATACTGCAAGACTAGTCATGTATCCTCTCTCGGCTAATAAGTTTTCAGTTCTTCGTATTAGGAATACAAAACCACCAAATTAGATATACTTTTTGTCCACCTCTTGAACTGTTGTACAAATGGAGGGGAAGATTGCGTACTGCTTACAGTGAGTTTCTTCTCAAATAGTTGGTTTTCCTTGCATTCTTTATTTCTTTGCTATGGCAAGTTTCATGAATCATGAACATATGAATAAAACGTTCCCTAACATTGATCGGAGAAATGACATCGCAGAACTCGTTGATGAAATCAAAGTTAGTTTGCAATGCATAATGTATGTCCACATACGTTCTTTGTAAGTTTAAAAGCAGAAACTATGAGTTTAAATTCCGGAAATAAAGAAGTACTGATTTGAAATATTAGAGATGAGTTAAATACATGTATCTCTTCACTTATTGAAACAATGCCTGATCCAAAATGGCAGCACGGCGAATTTTGATGTGATGGTATATTTGAGAAATCATTATTCTGTCAACTTTAACATTCCTGATACATATTTACTTGAGGCATATGTCGTAGATGTCGTAGATGTAGAGGGGTAATGGTTGTGGTAGAATCTCTGTCACTTCGGTCACTTTCCTTGGTTGCAGATGCAGAAGTAGAAGAGTTATTACCGGGCACACTGTTGTCAGCAGCTGTAACATAGTTTTATTTATTTAAAGTAATTGTAAAGTATATGCACAATATGATGGAAAGTTTATTTTGTTTTCAAATATTTTCAGAATTATGATTTATGTCATGTGTTTTATTGTTTCTACATAATACAGAAATCAACAAATTATTTAGTATCTATGTTGACAAAACATATCATATTGTTATGATTGTATAACACGAGTTTACCTGAAAAGAGTTAAACATTTTATAATGTAAACATACAACGTTTCATTTAAATCATGAATTTGATCCTTATTGTTTAACGCCGCTTGAGCAGTATTCAAATCATGTAAAATCATCATGTCGTTAAAGGTAATCTAAACATCTTAGTTAATGATACCTCATTTGTTAATCAAGAGTATCTGACTAAAAATATGTGCAATGAAGTCACATACATGTTCCTTCCTCAGTTTTTCGCCCTCTGCTCTAGTCGACACCAGGAGGGCTTTCGAGATAAAGGAAAAGACAGATGTCCCTAATGACATGTGCTACCGTATCACTGTGCGTAAACCGATGACCGTAACTTTAGTTACGATCATCCCAACATGGCGGCAGGTCATACGCTTCATGCGATATTCTAGTTGTTCAGATACATTCAGATAAATTCAATAATGTGCTTAGATGCAGGTTGACGTGGAGAAGAGATTCTCAAAATATTACCTTTTATAAATACATATTAATGCAGATATTCAAGTTTTAAAAAACGGGCATGATGACGGTAACTGGAAAATCATAAATGAGCATGATGACGGTAACTGAAAAGTATGGATGACGGTAACTGCATACAGGAAAGTAATAAAATGTGTATTAGCGTGTAGGAAATAGCAAATATTCACCATTGAAGAGGTCACAGAGGGTGGTTGAAGTCGGTATCACCAGCTGATCATCTGATAACCTGAGTAAAGATTTGTATTGTAGGTTTTTTTTTTATTTTAGAAGCACTAAACAACGTTCTGGACAACGCAATGCGGGTATCTTTTTAAAGATATATAATACACTCAGTCTGTTATCATTTTGTTACCAGCACTGTATAATATATTTTATTCAAATGAATTTTATTTAAACATTATGCGGTTTTATTTTCTTATGATGTGTTTCAATTTGATTTTATATTCACAGCCGTTAGCAAAACATTGTCCCTGTTTGTTGATTGTTGAATTTTAGAAAATTCATTTTTGAATTATTAAGAAAACGTTTTCAATTTTTAAAGAATACTTCCTGAAAATAATGTTTCAAGTAATTCAGGAAATCCATGGAAGTCCATCTTATCACTAGTAGGTGTTGATATTTTGACAAATAAAGGAAACCAATAAGATTCCATATCAACAGTAATTTGACCGCGACCCAACCGGGGTTGCACTTATTAAAGCCCACTCTCTAATAACGGGTATTACCTGTTTGATTGAGAAACATGAAAAACGATTTTACGCCCTGGGCTTAAAAACGAAATATGACTATAATATAAGGATATTTGTATTTTATGAACATTTAATTTCAAGGGGCAGTAGCACGATTTTAGGGGTAATATAAGGTGAAGTCCGGAAAACGAAAATAAATTGTTCCAAAGGCAATGTATTTAAACTAAATAAGGCCTTAATAAATCAAATATATGATGTAAAGTTAAGCATATGGCCTTTGCGATTCCCGTTTCTTACACAAAGTGAATTAAATGTGTTCACCCAAAAATGGCCCAATGAACCTTATTATTTGTTCCCTGACTGGATGATTGGTTTGTCTTATGGGAATTTTGACACTATCAACATAATACATTAAGCATTAACTTGCAATCATCAGTGAAAAAATTGAAATATGAAATTTTCAACAAAACGTTCTAGTGTCCCTTTAAGTTTCAAAGTTATTATATAAATTTTATTAATTATCAACCGCTGGGAATAGCCATTTCACAGAACACAATAATTTTGTTTTTAGAGGGGAAAATACATAGCAATCGATTGAATAACTTAAGTGATTTAATCTTACACATTGTAATGTAGAATGATTTATGATGACCTTCTTACTGATACTGAAAGGCAAACTCTAGCAATACACAGATTTCATAGTAATAACCATTTTAATGTTATATTTCAGCCAGTTATCCAAGTGATTTATATGGCACGCATTCTGATTTTTGCTTGCTATTGCCCTTGTGAACTGATATGAATACAATGAAAACAATTATACGAGTAGTCAATGACAACAATCAGATGACATGATACTTACAAACGGTGATATATATAAGGAAATATATTTTGTATCTATACAAAAGGACGACGCGTATATACGAATAGTTATAACATATGCTTTTGTCTCAGTAGTCTATGTAGTTCATGTGTGCAGTTAAATACAATGAGCCGGTTACTATCAGGAAGCTATGCAGTTTGAAACTTAACAAAACGTTACTTTATTGGTTACTATCAGACTAGTATATGAATCATCTAGCTTTTTATTTGTTCCGGTATCCTGGGGTGCAAATGTAATTTGACCATTCTCATCTGTGATTTTAGAGTCGCATTTGATTCCTCTTTAACATAGACTTTGTAAGCTCTAAAGTATTGAGTCAAATCTTGTGAATGAGACCGGTTTAGAGTTTTATGCTTTTCAGTGTCTTCATGTGAACCAGACTACATATCACAAAGCGATTATTATTCTTTGGCTACAAAATCCAGGACAGTGGATGCTTGCCGTAAAATATAAGTTTTTCTAAAACTATGGTTCAGCGAAATGGTTTCTAATTTGATTCAGGATGAACATTTGAAGATAGAATACTTAATAATAGATTTGACAACTATATTCTTTATTTTAAATGTTTGTTGAATTCAATTATACATTTTAATTTTCGTATTGAAATATGTTCTTGTTATTCGGTAACTTTACAGTTTAATTCGGAAATGAGTCGTTTTCAAAACAAATATGCCAGCAATTTCGTCCAGAATTGTTTTTCATAAATTGGACGTTTTTAGATTGTTCATGTGCTGTTGTTGAGTGAAGTGAATAGGAATTAAATAAGTTATGTGGCTTCAAATGGGCACCAGTATAAGAAAACTCATTCTCCTGTTAATTTTATACAAAAATATACCATCAACCTTCGTTTTGAATTACTCAAAATTATGTCCTTTAACGACTGTTTTCATTAAAAGTTACACGTACTGATCTTGGAAATGCTCAGTTACCGACATCCTAGCTATTACGAACATTTCAGTTACCGTCATCTATGGTCCGGGAAGCATAAACTGACTACTCGACAAGCTCCGATGAGAGTAGGCGTCCGAGTACATGGTCACATTTGTAACGGCTGAGTGCACCCAATAAACAACTCTAACAAATAACAAATGTCTTGGCACGGTGGATCAGCTTGGCCTTGAATTCATCAACTTCGAAGATAAAGTCAGGTTCAGGATGGTTGTGGTCCAACGTCGCTGACTGTAGTCGGTCTCCACTTTAGTCACGATACGAGCAGAGCATCCAGCCTCTGTGCACTGCCAGTAAGTTGTATCTCCCTTGTTCCGGTTCAGACGAAATTTGTGCTTGGCATAATACAGTGATCTTCCTCCACGAGCGGACTCAACAAAGCGAACTCTGACCTGTGCGTTTGCCATCACAAAGCGTGTGTCTTTGCTGTGAGAGTTGCAACTTAAATAGAGATGCGTTGCTGTTTTCTTTATGAAATACATCTTCTCACTTCCAAAACACGTTTTCTCAATAAAATACCTTTTCTCAAATTCTCTCTTGTTTAATAAATTGTTTTCTTTATTAAATACATCTTCTCAATTCCAAAACATGTTTTCTCAATAAAATACTCTAATTCTCTCTTGTTTCTCCATGTTTTCTTAGTAAAATGCTTCAACTCAATTAATGGCTTAATTACTCCCGCTGTTTTGATAAGCAAGGTTTAGGATTAGGCTTGGCGGTACTTTGTCTCTCACTGAAAATTATGCTTCCCGGTACATCCGAAATTAAGGTTTTAGGCGTCCGAGTCCGACACCCCGTCATCATCATGTTTCAGTTACCGTCATCATGCTCGATTTTTGAAACTTGAATATCCTCATTAATATGCATTTACATAGGGAAAGATTACTAGAATCTCGTCTCCTTGTCAACCTGCTTCTAAGCGCATTATTGAATTTATCTGAATGTATCTGAACAACTAGAATATCGCGTGAAAAGTTCCGAAGCGTATGACCTGCCGCCATGTTGGGATGATCGTAACTAAAGTTACGGTCATCGGTTTACGCACAGTGCGTATTATAACCATTCTATATAAAACAGTCGAAGAAATGAGTTGCAGCGGCGATATAGTATACAAATGTTAAAAGTATGTTAATCAAGTCAAAGTTGATAGATTTGTTCAAGAGGCACAACAGTTAAATGATTTGATGTCTAGTCCGTCTACATGTCATGGAGGTTCATCGTCATAACTTTAACGTATTCTTACCTTAACGGGGCAGTAGCACGTTTTTTGATAATTCTATATTTTGAAATTTTCACTGATAATTGTAAGCTAATGCTAAATGAATTATTTTGACAGTGTCAAAAATCTCATTACACAAACCAATTATCCATAGTTAAGAGGACAAAGTTTGAAGATTCACATAACATACATTGGCGGTCATTTTTTGTGAACACCTTTAATTCATTTTGTGTAAGAAAAAGGAATCGCATGGCTAAACTTAACGTTATATATTTGAATTATTACTGCTCCATTTAGTTTAAATACATTGTCTTTGAATTGGAAACATCAATTTTCATTTTCTGACATCACCTTATATTCCCCTTAAAAACGTGCTACTGCCCCTTAAGACACACTTCCCAATTCCAAACTAGTGTATTGCATCTTATTTAGAAGAAAGTAAACATCTGTCATTTGGGCACATAATTCATGTTTGTAGAAAAAGGTTGCCGACGTCCTCACCTTCCATTGTACCTCAATGACAATGTCGTCTTCTCCGAAAGCTCATGTTGTGCACGTGCAAAGCATGGCCCACACGTTGTTGTTTCTACCGTAGTGTTATCCACAATTACTGCTCATTCGATTAGAGAGAAGAAGGTCCTACGTACAGTAACTAAACGAGAATTAATAACACAGTGTTTGGTAGCTTCTGAAAGTGTAGCAAGGCACATAGTTTGGTAAAGGCATCATAATTCAACGCCATTTTTACATTATTTTCACAAGCTTATTTTCAAAACTACATGTATGTTATGTTTATACATGTCGTTTTATTGCATATGGTATGAGTAATTCATACGACGGCTTGTTGTATTACAATCTAACAAACCTTCGTCGGTTATATCTCTTCTCTTTTCAATAGTTTTTCACTCATAATATAACCCCTCGGTACCAGGTGTTTATTTACCATCGTTGTTTGACGGACAATACTCGGTATATAAATATTACTTGTTAACGCGATATAGAGAGGGCCGAAGGATCTGAACTCAGAAGCCTGACTCCCCCACGCCAGTTATCGTGAAGATGCGACACTGGAAGGATAAGTGGCATACCGCTAAGAAGAGAGATTTTCTCGGGTATCAGGGAGTGGCTATTGCAAACTACCTGGCTTTTGGTCTTACTTACCACTCAGCTTTCTTGCCTCTGGTTTTGAAAACACAACTATAGTCTCGCTCTCTTCTTTATCGTTAACATAATTGATTATAGTAATAATGCATGAAAATGCATTTTCTACTAATTTTCAAATATTTCTTGTACTTATCAGATGAGAGATTTTATCTTATTGATCCGATTTGTCATTATTCAAAATACACCTAAAATCAGTCTAACGTTTAGGATAAAAACATTTTCAGGTTTTGGTTGAAATAGAAACCCGACTGAGAGGGAACCGTCTAAGGGACGAAGCAGGTAAAGGCGCTTCTTGACAACATATAGGTTCGAATCCCACTCAAATTTATAATTTTTCAAAATTCCTTAATTTAACAAGCCCATGTTTTTGTTTCAGTAAAATTGGAGAATCGTTTAAGATGTCCCCAGGACTATAGAATGTATGGAGCATCTCTATAAAGTTGCGTATTACCATGAAAAGAGGTTTTACTCGAGAAAAGAATATCTCTAAGAACAATACAAATTTGACGTTCAAGTAATAATTGTGAACTTCCACAATATTCTATCGGTTTTTGTCTCCAAAAGGAATGATATTTGCTTCAACTGTTACTGTAGTTTTCTAGTGAACTCATATCTTTTTTTTATTTCTGAACTTGCACAAGGATCTACAACGTTCGACTTTCAATTTGGTGTCAAGCCCTGTATTTGACAGTTAAAAGTCTTTTCGTTCAAAATTTCCGAAGAAAACGGATTTACTTCTGAAAAAAATGTGCGGATTTCTCATTGTTAAAACTTTTAAGTGCTATTTATGTAAAATGCATTATTATCTCATATTATCCGCTGGTTACACATGATAAACGCAACTGCTCCCATTGTTAGCTAAGTTTATCTGTTTAACATATTACTCATAGTCCCATAGTCGATTCAACCACGTGTATAATTAATGTCATTTATCTTTTGTCAAACAATCTCATGTACATTTCAGACGACTGAGAAGTTACCAACCTATTCAACGAAACCACGCACTGATAACCACGTTACAAAGAGCTGGAGGGATCATTTACATGTGACATTTCTAAGGTGACATTTCAAAGGCCTTCTCAGGAAATATGTCTATACAATGAATACTGCATATACCAGGAAGTTGTGAACACTCCAGAGGAATACTCATTTTAGCTTTGTCATGTTTTCTAAACAAAACCCCAACTCATTGGTCTATAACTCGAGGGTGATATTGATATGCCTATATTCTCTCTCAGTGTATATGTATACAGTTCCAATTTGTGTATTCTCTTACAAATCATACAATCATTTCTGTATTTCATGGGATAACATAGCCTCTTCTTTAAACATCTGCAGCTGGATGATTAAATAACACTTAAAATTAATTAATAATAGATACATAGTCTTAACGTTACCGGAATTTACACCCCTTGGGTGATTATATCCCTTCTTTTTTCAATTGGTTTTAACTCATAACTACCTTCTTATAGGTATTTACCCTTTACACCCTTGGGAAGTTATTGCCTTTATTTTAGTTGAATGGTGTATGCCGTGAGCTCCATCCGCGTAGATTGGTTATCCCAATAACCACCTTGGTCAGTTATAAGATTATAAACAATCGCAAACATTTGGACTTGTAAAATTTGGATTTTTGATCAAACAAGAAAGTTAAGTTCATGACCAACGAAAGTGGGATTCGAACCAGGGACCTTTATGTTGTCCATCAGCGCTCTTACCTGTTGAGCTACCGAGGATCCATGCCAGTTGATGTAAATTTGTTTGTGTCATACTTGGTATTTTATTTCCCCTACAAATATATAATCAATATTGCAATAAAATAGTTTTTAATGTACGGAATCAAGGTTTCAGTTCTAAAAACCCTAAGCAGGGGGTATAGTAAGTAGTCTAAAATAGTATTCTTATCAAGACATATCAAACCCGCAAAATGGATCACTAAAACGTTTTTCAATTATTTGTATGTGAACCAATTTAGTTGAAACACCGTCATAAAATAGTTTTTATTGTAAGAAATCAAGCGTTTATTTCTGAAACCCTAATCTGAGGGTATTTAAAAAAAATTGTTATCAAGATATGATAAACCCACGAAAGATATCAGTAAAACGTTTTGAAATTAACTGTATATAAACAAATTAAGTTGAAACTTTTGCATGAGTCTACCGCGGGAGTGTCAGTCAAATAATAACCCTCGCGAGGTTATTTTCCATAACCCCTAGCTACCGGGTTATTATTTACTACATATCCAATGAGTGATTCAATAATCATAGGGTCACCTTCTTGATAAATCAACATGCTTCGTAAATGTTGTAATGACAAGTAATAATTGGCTGATAAAATCAAATTAATTAGTGTTGGAATTATATAAGATAACAGACAACGGAATAATTAGACATCTAGATTTGAAAAATAGCTTAACAATAATGATAAATCACGGCTCACAAAAGACTTATGACATATGTAATCAATAATAACCCGGGTCAAAGCTGTTTTTTGTGTGCCAAAACGCAAGTTAGTAGGGTTTATAATTTGCTCACAGTCCGAGTTACATTGAGGCACATATCAGAATCAAATCAAATCAAACTCAGGAGAGGTATATGGTGCAATAACTGTTATGATATATTCCAGAAATTTAGTCTATATGCCGACAATGAACGTTATCTGCTCGTGATTTACTATTGTCAGGATTAAGATATTTAATAAAGAACTCCATATAACCACCTTGGGCGTTAAGAGTTACATAAACGAGGTATGGATCGGATATCTAAAACCTCAACTTATCAGAACGGTAGACATAATTTATCCATCTGAAGTAAGTAAATATCAGACTTTGTACATGTATTTTCTTTTGGAAAATTACATTGTTTATTTGTAACAACTGTGTTTATTTATTACAATTGTAAACATTTATAACATCACTTGTACTCAATTTTATGCCTTATCAATTGGTCCTCAATAAATTTTGTGATTGTAATAAACCTGTCCATTTTACTTTTTATATGTTGAAAGATTAACTTTGTACAGTGACGGACACTAAGGACACTAAGGACGAGTACGAAAGCCTTTCGTGCCTGTTCAAATATTTATTGCTTACACACAGAGGGTCTCAACTTGGATTGCTTAATACAATACATTCAGTTCTTACTTCACTCAGTTATATTTAGTGCTTACGTAAAAATGGGTATAACTTTTGGAACCTTTCCAAGTATTGGTATTTATGAACCAATGCAAACATTCACCTTACGTTATAAGATACAAAGTTTTTGGAACTTTATAGTTTTGATTTCAATGACATTCAAATGAATATCGTGATATGACCCTATGTTACTCAATTTCAATGAGTCTAATCTTTATTTAATTGTTATGTAGATCGATTTTTCAAACACCTCAAAAAAAACTTACATAGATAGTTTATATCGAGTAACCCTTTTTGAAATAGTAAACTTGAATTACCGTAATATTTTAGTGTGACATTAATGTAAAATAGTAGAGGTGCATGTTGACAAAAACTGAATGTCCAATAACTCAATAATCAAGCTCGACTTATCTCTTGAATTGTTTTCGTATTTTGTTGGATTAAGCCTCCTATTGTAATCTGAACTCGAAGGAACAAAATAATCTAAAAATGGGATCTGCTACGGACTGCTGTGTGTTTTAGATAGACACGAATGACGTAACGCCACACCATACCAGAAAATTTACACAGGCTAGATCACTTAAGGTCAACTCCATAGAGATATATACATAAACATAAGTCTTCGTCACTGTCACCATATCTCGTGTCATTATCGAATGGTTAATTCTTGTAAGTATTTCTCTTGAAGTTGGACTCATTTTCTTAATACAATGTAAGGTTTTATGTAATATTCCTATTAACCTCATACTGTCCTTAAATAGCAATTGTTTTTGATCGAACCTCGATCTGGTTCAGGTTGACATATGAATCGCGTTTGAGAAATGTATTTTTAAATTAACGCATAATATAAGTGTAACGGTAAAACAAATTGGCGAAAGACAAGAATTTTATATTCCTTTTTAAACAAATGTTCTGAGTTAAATTGATATAAATTCTTTTATAACTCGTCTAATTTGTCTATTTCTTAGAATGGTCTGGTAATCAAAATGGCTCCTGGTACGATCACATGCCTTTTTCTGCTCCTGGTGGTTGGTAAGTAGATATATTTAGTTATATTTTGTTGTTGTCCTTCTTAAAGGGGCAGTAGCACGTTTTTAGGGGGAATATTAGGTGATGTCAGGAAAATGAAAATTAATTGTTCCAATTGAAACACAATGTATTTAAACTAAATTCAGCACTAATAATTTAAAAATATACGGTAAAGTTTAGCCATACGATTCCTTTTTTACACAAAATGAATTAAAGGTGTTCACACAAAATGGCCGCCAATGGATTTTATGTGAATCTTCATACTTTGTCCTCTGACTATGGATGATTGGTTTTTGTAATGAGATTTTTGACACTGTCCAAATAATACATTTAACATTAACTTACAAGTATCAGTGAAAGATTTGAAATATAAAATTATCAAAAAACGTGCTACTGCCCCTTTAAGATTAATACAGCATTGTTGAATGAGACATTAATATAATTAATTCAACAAATTTCATATTGAGAACCAAATATTCCTTCAATTGATAATAATTCAATTATCTAAAGATAGATTAAATAATTTCAGTTTATCATCATCACAGCTGATCGGTGTATATTTATTTATGTATTATAAGGTATTTCAATGCTGTGATGCATGTGTGTGAGTGAATGTTCGTACTTTTGATACATGTTTCACGTTAATGATATGCTATTTCAGTATACATGTATGCTTTTAGGTTTTAGGGTCTCATATAGGACAAACTGGTAGGATATTGTACACTTGTTTATATTCTACAACTATAGACTGGTGATGAGGTCAATATCTGTTTTATAGCCCCAACACTATCGACCTCGGACGACTCGAGGAAAACAATATTGACCGAGGTCGATATTGTTTTCCTCGTTGATATCATCACCAATCCATAATTCTTTTATTATGTCTCGGTCAATTGGCTCTATTGTTGGCAAGGACAGGTCAATGACGTCATGGTAACAATAGCATGACGTCAAGAAACAAGGGTTTGACGTCATAGGCTCTATCTTTAGTAACTCAAGTCAATATCAATTTGGGTCGGACTCGGCTTCAGGGGGGTCAAGTCAACATCCCTTTCTGGCGACTGTCACGAAACTGGTTATCGACCAATCGGACTGCCGGATATATACGCTCACACAATAAAGTTATCTATCATATTCCCTTGCTTGTGAAACATTTTAACCACCACAAAAAAACAACCCAAAACACGACCCCAAATTGTCATGTTATGTCATACATGTCAGTTAAGCTGGACGTAGTGATTGAAAACTGTAAGACGTACTGCCGTTCTAGGTTTCTGTTTGAACTTTGATAATGGTTTGATTTCAGTGAGCGCACCTAGTGGGGCTGCAACGTTGGTATCAGAGGTCGCCAAGTTTGCTATTGGAGAACTGGCATCGTTTGTCTTGGACTTATTGCAAGAGCTCACAGATAATGACAACGAGTATAATGTTATCAATGCAAAATTGGATGGAATTAGCGGATCGCTGAGTACAATACTGGTAGGCCCTACTTAGACTTCCTAGTACCGCCTTAAGCGCCTTGAACAACCACGAGTGGATGGATATGTGCGCTATAATAATACTAATAATAATAATAATAATTTATTGCCCAGGGAGGGAATCTTTTTTGCGTTACAGATTGTAGAGATAAATAAAGGTTATAAGTACAAGGTATATACAAACACATCACTCACACCATTCAACATGCATTCACAAATCACAAACAACATTCAACGTTGGCTTAAAATGGATCATAGTATAAGTTAATACATGAAACATGATCTCTATATTTATTATATAAATATTCATATAATAATAATAATAACCGAAGGCGGTAAAAAAAATTCGGGAAAGATTTTCACATTTGACCTTTGGAGTTGTAAAACCTAAGCCATGGTTCAAAGAGATGATAACATTTAATTATAAGCAGTTAGTAGATTTACACATATTTATTTCAATAAAGAATCGGATTGGTAAACATGCTTAAAGCTTATGTTAATACCGCTCCAAAATAAAAGATATAGAAATGTCATGGTGAATTTAATTTTTTTAAATATATTCATATATACAAACGCCGTCAGGATAAAAATCAAGTCACTTTAAACGTAAAAAAGTTATAAAGTTATCTATACAAACGCCAATACGATAACGAATGGTTATTTTACAAAATATTATCATTTATACAAGCAGTTTTAAAAGTTTATTTTTTAATTTTTTAAAGTTAAAAAATTCAACCCGGTTGTCCCCTTATTCCTAAAATGTACCATTTAATTGTCAAACGGATACGATCGTCACAGTTTTCGTTATTACCGACTTTTGTTTCGTAATGTCATACGGTTTATTATCATTTGGATAATTAGGATGCACATTCAGTGATCACTAGGCCATCATGCCAGAAATGAATATGTACAAGAGATGCGCCGATGACCAAGAAATATTATATGTGTATTGACCATAATAAGTGACAACAACCATACAAATCAGAACTGTTGCTCTTGTTTAAAAAAATGATTTAGGATATTTTGCCGCTTCTATTATTTTTGTTCTTACTTGCATGTACAATGATCAGGATGATATACAATTCCACAATAGTACTTAAAAAACGTTAATTGACCTCGATCAATAAGAGGTTTACATATAATGCTGAAATTAATGATTATTCCTTCTAGATTTATACTTATTTGCCCCGCTATATACTTCTATTTTATCAATTTCTTGATTAATGAAAATGAAAAACCAAATTGGTCGTGACTTAAAGACTGTCCGGTGATTGGCTTGACGCTAACCTTGGTTGTCTCCTCGAATTTTGTTTTCACAAAAATACTCCCTTTTTATATTCACACGTTAGTTGAATAAAATACTGTTCACAATACGCAAGCAATTTGATTCGAACATTCTCAATTCGGGAATCTTAGTAGTTATATGTATAATTCAGTTAACAAATAATAGAATTTCTTACTTTTAGATATATCTTTAAGTTTAAAAAGTGGACGTTTCCTTGGAGTTAAATCGCCTATTGGCTATATAAACAACCTTCCAGTTAATACTATTTTTTTAAACGAGTTTAAGAATTTATATAACGAACGAAAGCGAGTTATATACAAAAACACACACGAGTTCTCTAGGTTCCTAATTTGTTTCCATTCCACTGGCCATCATCGTTCCAGATTTGATTAATATTTTTAGCCATAAATTACAATTAAAAAAGTCAAGATCAGACATATTAGATAAATCATAAACAGGCAAATTCCAGGAATTGATCAATGAAAAAAATATTTTTTTTATACCATGACTTTCTAAACTTTTATGACCACCGATTGATGCTAGTAAAAACAGATCCATCAGGTGATTTATGTAAGCGACGCAAAAAAATGTACAGTTAAATTTGGCGTTTTACGGCCTACTGACAAGAAAAATCCGCATGCTCTATTTTGAACAGCATTTATTCAACTAAATACAGTTTGTCCCAAAATTGCTGATGCATAAGATATAACAGGTTGTACTAGCATATTATACAGAGTATCAAAAACCTTATATGCAAATCCACCAACAGCTGTTGATTTGCATATTATAACAATTAAAGCTCTAATAGCTGATTTGGTCACTTCCTTAAATGTAAATTTCAAATATAAATATCCATGAAACCATAACCCTTAGTACTTATAACTTACAGCATAGTCAACTTCATTGTTACAAATATTAAAAACCAAATTAGAAACTAGCCAAAATGGTGGCCGAAAATGTATAACTTTAGTTTTCTTAACGTTTAAAAGCAAACGCCATCTAGAACACCAATCAGAAACACAATTCATCATGAGCTGCAAATACTCTGCATCTGGTGCTATAAGGACAATATCGTCTGCATATAACAGAAAACTTAACATAGAATTGTCAATGTTAATACCACCCCTTATATTATTCAAATCATGTGCTTAATCGTAACATAGGCAGAAAATAGAGATGGCGACAATACACAGCCCTGTCGTACACCCGTTGATACGTTAAATGCATCTGTAAATGAACCATGTATTTGAACACGTGACCATGTGCTATCATACAAAGCTTGAACAGCTGCTGTCAGAAACTTCCCTGAAATACCAATTTCTTTTAAATTATACCGAAGACAACAACGATTAACTTTATCAAAAGCCTTTTTAATGTTAACGAAACAAACAAAAGTTGACTGTTTCAAACTTTTCCCGTTATTATCAGTTTTTGTGAAGTTTCCACCGCCGCCGCCGCCGCCGCACTCGTATTACTAGCTATAACTTTTTTCCACAGCTTTTCAGAACTCTTATTCATAACTTACTACTAATACCTCGGGGGAATCATTATGACATGTTCACTTTCAAGGTCAAAGGTCAAGGTCACAAATTATAAAATAACAACAAAATTCCTTGTTAAGTTTTGGGTACGAACTGTCGAAGGTCAAGGTCACAGCCAGGTCAACATATATGGAGACAATGGATTATTTTAAGTTTTAACACTTTAATTCATTACATTAATGTTATACTAAATGAAATGTGTTCATTGATTGTGTGACCTTGAGTGTCAAAGGTCAAGGTCACGAGAAAATGCCCAATTTTGTGAGGCCTGTAAAAGGCGGAACAGGGTAAGGCAAATCCCTAAGTCCCGCAAACGCTAATCTAGTTAATAACTGAAAATAGACTATAAATATGTCCAAGTGTACTTCGCTTAGAGCGAAAACCATTTTGTTCTTCATCAAAACATTATCATTTTCTTAACATGAACTCAAACGATTATTCAGAATGTCGGCGTAAATTTTGCCCGGAACAGATACAAGAGAAATGTCCCTATAACAGAGTGGGTCACGTAAATTACTATCAGGTATTAAAATAGGTATATAAACTCACGGGCAAAAGAAACTATACCAAAACTGAAATGTCTCTGATAAAAGATCACAAGAAGTTATTTCAATTCAAATGTGGAAAATGATTTAACCTTGAGCAACCACGAGTGGTTGGATATGTGCGCTATATAAATATCCATATAATAATAATTTGTTAACGGATAATCATAACATTTACATGAAGGTTATTTGACAAGAGTGATGTACAGTGGTTTAAACAGAGATTGGGTGAAAACTGAATTTGCAGTTTTAGATTTCATTCATCACAGTGTTGTCATACGACTTGAATCAATTGTTACGGGTAGTTTTCAAGGACTTTACAGTGTTAATATCGCGTGTGACCTCCATAGGCATCGACACATGCGCAAACACGACGTCGAGTTGAGTTGACTAGTCGCCGAATCACGTTGTTGGGGATTGACCGCCATTCCTGTCTGAGTGCGTTCACTAAACCTTGGTGATTAGCAGGAGGAGGGTTGCGCGCACGAATTTGGCGGTCAAGATGATCCCATAAGTGTTCTATGGTTGACATGTCTGGCGATCGGGCTGGCAATGGCAGAACATGCACGTTATTCACTCGAAGAAAGTTCTGACGATCCTGGCAGTGTGGGGTCGTGCATTGTCTTGTTGCAGTATGACGTGTCGATGTTGCTGGAGAAATGGCAGGACCACAGGACGCAAAACCTGGTCAATGTAGCGCTGAGCTGTCAGATTAGCATCAAACACAAGCAAATCTGTCGTTGAATCATTCCTGATGCCACCCCACACCATGACACTTCCTCCACCAAAGGGAACGACATCCTGTATGCAGCAAGGTGCCGTTCTCTCCCCTCTACGACGGTAGACTCGAACCCGACCATCTGCTCTGAATAACTGAAATCGGCTTTCGTCAGTAAACAGTATTCTTTGCCAATTTCTGTTCTGCCAGCGCTGTACCCTGCGTGCCCATTGAAGTCGTTCACGTCGATGACGAGGAGTCAGAGTCATCCCACGGAATGGTCGATACGGACGAAGACCATAATGTCGTAATCGTCTGGTCATTGTTCTTCGGCTGATGACGTTGTTCAAAGCTGTTGACGTCACAGTGACGAAACGATTACGCAAATGGATCAAACGCATATAGCGATCTTCGTTTTCAATTGTTATTCGTGGTCTACCGCTCCTAGGCCTGTCTTCAGTACGGCCTGTCTGCCTATGTCTTGTCTGGAGCCTGGTAATTGTTGCACGAGTGCAACCGAAGATCCTTGCAAGATGGTGATGAATGGCTCCAAGCTGGAGCATGCCAATAGCTCTTTCACGCTCTTCTTTAGATAATCTCGGCATGTCATTTGTAGCAGTCGTGTTCCTTATGGTTAAAGGGATGCTGACGACAGGTGTTTATACCCTTTAGCATTAAGAACTTGAATTGCACGTGCATTTCACTTTTTACCAAAAAAAACTAATTTTGCAGTTATCAATGCAGTTTCGTCGGATTTGAGATTAGAATATCATTTCCTGTGTTTGACATTATAAGTGAGTTGACTTAGTCATGTTTTATATCGTATTCTTACACGAATATGTTAACTTTGAACCCACCCGCTACGATTAAGGATTCAATTTGATATGTGCTTGCTACCAATCAAGTGTAACATGTCCCTCAATGTCATTCACACAACACTCAACGGCAAAATAAACGTCGCCACATAAAAAGCAAGATATTTTAATCAACATAGTTACATCACATCTTTAGAAGACTATCGTAATAAATAAATTTTTGAAATATTTTTTCGCCACGTTTCTTTGAAAAGCGCTCTTAGAATATTTTCGTTTTAAAACCCCTCGAACTTGGCAAATGAAATAAGACGTTTGTGTGCTTTATGACGCCGTACCTCTATATATATATATATATATCAATTTGTAACATAAATACAAACAGTTCAATTCAAATAGTCAAAATCAAAGAGTAAATTGTGTGTTCCTATTATCAAATCATAAGTTTATGCATGGCAATCATGATAAAAGTTATAAAGGTGCAGGATATTTTTATGCCCCCGAATCGGAGATCCCGGGGGATAAATGTTTTTGCCCTGTCCGTCTGTCTGTCATTCTGTTTGTCACAATAAACTTTAATCTTGCTTATAACTTTTGATTGATTGGTATAACTTTGAATATTTTACATGTGCATCTATTATTGATGCAGCAAGTGTTTTTAAAAACTTTAACCGTGGCCAAACTTGTGATTGGATATAGATAGACCTTTGATATCATCGGTTTTTAACAAACATATATTGTTTAATTTCATTAACGTCTCATGATTTTGGTTTACAGAGAAATATAAAATAGGAAAACTATTTTAGATATGATGAAACACATAGCCGCCCTTAACAAAGTTCCAACGATCACAACATTATGTTAGAGAATAAAATAAGAGTAAGCCTTTTCAAGAATGGAATAAATTCTGACTTTTTAACAAAATAAAAACTACTCATGTCACAATGAAACAATCGAAAGTGAGAAATGTTTTTGAAATCATGTAGACGAATTCAGGTTGACATGCTTGAGTAAAGCTAGCTTGTTGAGTATGAAACAGGTTTGCTTCAGATTTAGGTTTACCCTTCGAAAGGCACATCACTGGATGACGTTGGACATAATTTTACGGTGAAAATAGTTTATAGAATGAGATTAAAGCTCTTGACTAAAGGCTTGCGCAGCGAGATACCGATTGAGTCATATTCCCATGGTAATTGCACACAAATAGGCACATATGTAAAACATGAATTACACGTGTATTAAGTAAGGTGAAGGAAGTTTGAGCGATTCACAGATCAGTAAGAATGACTGGAGTATTACAAGTTTATATCATAGATGATGTATTTCAAAACGATGTCAGAAGCGAGCATTTCAGACCATACGTTCAATCCAAAAGACCATTCTCTCTAGACATTGAAACAAGAAAGTCGCATCACCATCTGACTGCATTTTCCGAAAAATAAAATGCAACTGAATTAATTCAAGGACTAGTGTCAAAAATTTAAGGTAGACATTTGAATTCATGTTGTCACCAACAATATTAATATCGCCATTGTTTTTACATGAAAGGGAAATCCATACAGGATAAACTTATATAGGATAAATTTATATAAATCACCAGTAAATTGAATAAATATTATATATATATATATCTTTCTTGATTGACAGGATAAACTGGATAAAATCAAAACTCTTATTCAAGAGTTGACGAATAGAGACACAATTAATATTGCGGTGGCAGTTGAAAGTAAGCTGAGAGTCCTTCTAGAAAAGTATCAAACCGTGACAAAAGCATTTAGAGCGTTTGATCCTAACAACACAGATGCAACACAACAAAGGCAACTTCTGAAAAAAGACATTGAAGAACTTGCCGTGGCCCTGAAAATAATCCCTGATCTGTTGACGGAATTCCACTTGGTGATAACTGGAGAAAGCACTGTTGCTGCAGGGCGACTTGCAGGTCTTGCTTGTGAATACATTGAAAGTTGCCTGGTTGATCTGAGAGAAGCTTCTGCTGAGGACTATAATGTTTTGCAGAAAATGAACAAGATTAGGACGTACAAAGACAGTCTTATGAGCTTGCAAGTTGCATCATTTCAGCTTTACAACACCACATGTGCTGAATATGACTTAACATGTCATCAACACCAACAGAAACTCGAATATATTTTGAGAGAACAAGACCAACGTTTCAAAAATTGCACACCATTCTTATTCCAAAATATGAATTCGACTGGCTATAGTGGATATGTTAAGATAATCAATGATGCAGGTCAGGTTTTATATACAAAACAAATAACATCTATTGTAAGAGATGGAACAGTTGACTTGGAGAGAATAGAAGCTCCAAAAGACGCAGGACTCAGATGTCCAGTTGAGAACTCCCCAGACGAATCATGGACTTTCATTGATGCTCGTGGAAGTGGCAAAGCGGGATATTTCATCAAACAAAAGCGTTTTTGCTACCTTAGCTATGACCAGAATTTCATTGCTTTTGAGGAAATAGTTCCTCTTGTATGGACAAATGGGGACCGCATTGACCGAAAGGAGTTCCTAATCTGTCATCCAACCTTGAGCTCGAATGCAGTCCAGTTCCTGATCAGTGCAGACGAAGCCAGCGAGAACAGCACCTATACACTGAGGACCGGAGACAAGTTTCTGAATGTCCACAAGAAGAGGACGAGCGTATATGAAAAGATTGATCGCCGTCTGGCCCTCGTACTCTTCCTTGACGACAAGAAGTCAAACTCCTGGAAACTCCTCCCTGAAGTCTTCCCCAACATCAAATGTGACGGTAAGTGCCAATAAAATGATCAAATATCAATCTATAACTTAGTCATTTCTGTTTTTAATTGTAATAGACCTATAGGTACAAATTGTCTTAATTAAACTTCCAATATACCTTAGAAAATTAGTTTTTACCTTGAATTTGTTTACGAACATTTCAACGGCTAAAAAGTTGCCGTCATCATTCAAGAGGTCGTTAACTGATGTACTACTTTTACTCCACTCTCGATAGAAAACTTTTTTTTACCAATAGTAACACCGTCGATATACCAATACATTGGGCTGCTAGGGTGTAGGGTTCACAGTGTGAATACTTATGTTAAATAAAGGATTTTTATTGAGGTGAAATTTGAAAATATACTGTCATTAGAAACGCGATATTCCTAAATATTTAGTGTAAGATAAATAAACATAATGGAATAGTTTAAGGTTATTAGGCATAATCAGTCATTTCAAATTATTCAACCAAACTTAACCAAACTTGGTGTGTGGGTAGAAGAAATTTGGAATAAAAACATGCAATTTCAATTTTCAAGATAAAAATGTTCGTCAAAAGGATATTTGATTTAAAAGAAACCCACCCTCGAAAAAAATAAAATAAACTTATTTTTCATCGATTTTTTTGGTTAGGGTCTTATATATAAATATTTCAACTCATCAAAAAAAATACTGTTGAGTGTTCAATGTATTCGTTGTTCTCTTGTTAATCAATTATGACTATTCAACAAAATTAGGTGCCACATTTGGTGTAAAATTTTGACCCTCCACGAGTAGTACCCCCATCACGTTTTTTAAACATGTCCTTTTTTTTCTTGAATATTTTAAATCATTATTTAAATGTTCCACAAACTATGTTGTCATGGTGACTGTCATCCGAGTCTGTCTAGCCCTAAAATGTGAAATTAAAGTGACACAGAATTTTTAAACCGATTTAAGATGAGACTCAACTTTGCTGTTTAAAGGCCTCAAGATAAATGTACATATCAAGCGATACCTCAAATTTGATAAGCTTAAATTTGTCCGTATGACGGGGTGTCAAAAAGGACTGTTAAATGCAACCTAGCACTTCAAAAAGACTCAATTAAAAATTTTCTGAAAGCTGAGATAATTATCTATACAATGATACATGGAATGACACCATTGAATTTGGTTGCAGAAAGATTAATCACAATGATTTCGCATAATTTTCAAGTTTAGTTGCAGTCCCCTATAGGCAACTGCAACCGAATTATTTTTCCAAGAAATTACATGTTTTTATCAAACAAAAGAGCCTGGGCTTGAAGAAATTTGGTTGCAGATAGAATATATGATGATTTGACAACTGTTGATAACTTACCTGGCTTTTTATTTACATTTCAATGACACATCAGCAACTTACCGATCGCTATCGAGTCCGGTTTTCGATCATGTCACATCATGTTTTGAAATCGTTTCTGACATTATGGATAGACCTTGACCTTGATGATTTTAACAATTTGTATCATAAAGCATGCCATGGTAGGTACTTTAGACAATCTTTGACCAAATTAACCCCTACATTTCATGTCTGTGTTTCAACGTGCTCCCGTAGCAGATTCGAATTGTTGTCATATCTCAAAAAGATTCTCATTGGCTGTCACAAATTCCTTTAATTGCCAAATGATTTTGATAGAAAATAAACATCAATAAGTAAGTCTAACAAAACGTTTCTATCCAAAAACAGAACAAGATGAATTATCAATAAAAAATTAGGAAATTTGAAAAATTGTTGGAAATGTTTGAGACTGAACCAACCAATTGTAGGACACGTTACATACCGCATGGCATTACGTCACAAACAGTGCGAGAGGTTTTTTTGTTCTCACGTCAAATAAGGTAAATTATAAAACTCCTGCAACCAAACCTGTCTCTTTGCTATTCAACAAGCAACTACAATCTCTGCAACCAAATTAGTGTTTGTCAAGACACGAAAAGTGATGGATATTTGCTAGAAAACAATTTGGTTGCAGTTGCCTATAAGGGACTGCAACCAAACTCGAAAACTCCTCGATTTCATTGCGATTATACGTTCTGCAACCAAACTCAAGGCTTCAAGAAAATAATTGATTTATAGTAAATAATTTTAGCTGTCAGAATATCTTCATTTAAATCATTTTAAAGGAAAAGGTTGCATTATATTGATGTTTTAGATACCCCGTCATCCGGTCCCTTCAATTACTCTTAGGCCGAATAATCATTCTACATCATGAATTCTTAGTAGACATGTGCGCTTTGCGAAAATAACCTTTTTTAAATTTCTAACAAAGTCAACATTTGACGTCACATAAATGAAAATCTAAAAATAAGTGTCTCTGGATTTGTTATCCTTTTTTCTTTTGTGGTGTTTCGATTTTTTTTGCAATAAGAGGCAACAGTACGAAAAAACGTAAAACCACCCCCATGTTTTGACCCCGATTATAACCAGCTTTTTACGTCTGCGAGAAGAGTTGTCCTGGTTATCTGCCCTGTCCGGTTATCGCTAAAGATATGCAATTGAAATATTTCTTCCATTTTCCACCTTAAGAGAAAAAATGACTTTAAACAAAACATTACGCAGTACTGAAATATGCACGGAAAGTTTTCAATTTGGCCCGTGCGCAGACCATGCACGACCTTAGAAATGCATTCTTTGCATGAATTATTTTATCTTACAATAATTCTTTAGGAACGGGCATTGACGAACTGTTTCATTCACATTTTCATGCAATAGTGAACATGCACCGTTCAAGTGATTACGAACGTCTGATAGCCATGGGAAATATTGAGGCAGGTCGGTGTGTCAAGCATGTCGCAAGACGTTATGGAACACATCCATCAACCATTTACAGACTGCTTTATTGCTTTAATAAACTAACAACGTTGTAGATCGTGCACGGAGCGGACTTCCAAGTGTTACAATATACAGTCAAGACCAGTAAATTGTGAACTCCCTTCTACGAAATCGGTTCATACAAACGACAGCTACAGTCTAAACACCATAGAGATTCACAAGAGACCAATCATCGACAATTCGGTATGGCGGCGTTTCACAGTAACAGGTTTATGTTGCCGTTGACCATACGCTGGTCCATGTTTGACTCCACGTCATAGACGAGCGCGACTCAACTGGGCAACAGTCCACCGCACCTGGCACAAAAGCCACTGGCGGAACATTGTTTTTCTGATGAGAGCCAATTTTGCATTGATACAGTCGACGGCAGAGTCAGAGTCGACAACGTGAAGGATTCACTGAAGCCTTTCAGAGTGAAAGAGACCGTTTGGGAGGACATTCTTTCATGTTTTGGGGTCCTATCACTTGGGGATGACAAGTACCATATGTTATCTTCGAAAACAATGGCCAGGGTTGTGGCAGGGGGTTACTGCCCAACGTTACATCGACAAAGTTTTAAGACCAGTGACAAAGGGGTAATCTTATTTTCCAGCAAGATAACGTGAGAGCGACTATTGACCCCTGAACGGCTTGATGACAAAATGGCGTTGTTCTCTGTGCATGTTTTCCGAATAAAATGTACTGGCGTTCAGCTTGGTCATCCTGATGAACACCCATAAATTGGAGAAAACCCCAAATGTAGGGACCTTCCACCTTCTATCAAGGGTGAACCTATTGTACACATCTGGGAGGTTGAAGAGGTTTGAGACCTGAGCATGAGTATACATATCCGCAGCCAGTTGTCACTCTATGGGGAACAGGTGAAATGAGGTGCGAGGATACAGAAAACCTAATTATCACAAATTAAATCTTATTTCAGTTAATAGTAAGATTGAATTGCATCACAAAACTGAAAAGGCATTTTCACAATCTATTTTAAACTCTTTGTCATATCCTTATTAAAATCTGAAAGATTTGATTTGGGGTTTTTGCTGTTTACCTAAAACTGAATTACAAACAGGAATGTCCCTAAAATTTATTTCCACCAAATACTCAAAAGAACTGCCTCTTTAAAGGCTTACTACTTGATCAATTGCAAAAAGGTACATTAACAAGATATTTTTACATAAAAAGTAAATGCTACTGCAATGTACGATAAGGTCATCCAGTCAGTAATAAAATATGCATTGACAATCGATAGTCCGACACCCTCCCATGTTCACACTTGACCACCAATAGCAAATATTGTAAAATTGTCTGTCTGTAGCTGGTGGAGACTACAGCTACGCCATCATTTGGATAACCCTTGTAATGGAACCACATTTTTTTTAAAGAAATCAATTCGTTCATCAATCTCACCAATTCAGCAGTATTCACCCTTGAGTTGCTTAACTATGCTACTTACCTGACAACTGAACATAATGACTAGAAAATTGGTGTCGAACAGATTTAACCTGTCTGGTTGTCTGAACATTAAGTAGGGCTGTTATAAGTTTTTGTGCAGTCTCCACCGACACTGCCGCCGCACTCGTATTACTGGCTATAACTTTTTTCCACTAAGCTTTCAAGAACTCTTATTCATAAGGTTACTGCTTATACCTCAGGGGAACTATTTTGACATGTCAACTTTCAACGTTAAAGGTCAAGGTCACGAGTTGTAAAATCACTACCAAGTTCCTTGTGAACACGGTAATTTGGAAAGCGTTCGTACTATGAAGTTCTAACTTAGTGTAAAATGAAAACGTTTCGCTACAACCCATCAAAGGTCAAGGGCACAGCAAGGTCGCATGGTTTAGCAAAAATGTTTTTTCTTATGGTTTAATTCGTTAACTCAACTGCACATAAAGCATTTACACAGGGTGTTACGATATGCAGTAATTTTAATTTCAAGATTTTCTAACTTGAAATACATCAAGAAACTTAATGTATGTTTGAGATATTTATCATGAGACGTGGCCCTCTTCACAATGTCTGACTTCACACCAACTCTGTTGTATCATATGGTAAAGTGTGCCTCTCACATCGTTGAATAGGAGTATACTCAGCTACGGCCAATAACTTTACCCCTGAAGAGTATAACCTCGTACTGTTAATTTACAATTCATAGCTATGTCTTTATGCAATCCTTGAAGTTTTTCAAGTTGAAGTTATGCAGTTTTCCAATTATTATCGTTCAATCGAAAAGAATAGTTGACATTGCCATTCGATAGGTAACATTTCCAAATCCGGAACCTTATTAATGAATACTTATGATAATTTTGATTTGGCGAGACTATGTATTTCGTGTTAAGCACAATTATAGCCTGAATTATATCTTGCAGTTGTTAGTGATAAAACGTTAATATGTTCATTTTGTAAATTTTGAAATACAACTTTTTAAGACAACATTATATACACGTTTTACAAATTTCAATTTAGGAAATATAAAAGTTGAAGATCATGTATCGTTTGTTTGTGAACGATATTCAAACCTCAGAAATGAGTATAAGTGTGATTTAAATCAGACACTTGTAAACTTGTGTTACTTCAACACGTTGAATTGATCGAATCCGTTACAATATTAATATTATTGCAATTAAAAACTGATAAATATATAGAGGATACTTAATGTTGTTTTCCAAATACCAGGTATATTTCATTGAGTGTCATTGGTAAAGTTAATATTTCACTCGTGGCTGCGACGCTCAATGAAATAAACCAAGTATTTGGAAAACTACATTAAGTATTCTATTTATTATATGATTTGTTAATGAAATATGCAATTAAAATGACTTACAAAAGTTACCCTCTTTTGTTCATATGGCTGAAAGAAGTTCCGGCACCTGACCAGTGACAATACAATACATCGTCACTGGTCACAGTGAAAATATCATATATCGTCACTGTAGCCTGATAGACAGTTTATTTCACTGATAAAACCCAGTATTATGTTCTAATTCTCTTCGATCAAACGAACATAAAATATTTATTTATGTACAACAAAACACTTCACATGGGTAATGCCTACCGCAGGTCACAGACGAGCAGGTTTATTGACAATGAATGAGTGAAAATACAGTCGACCGATGAGTAGAGAACTGTAGATGAACATGCGTCGCACCACTTGGTGAGGCGTATGCACTGCATGGGCCTTCCTGCAACATAAGGTCTGACAGCAGAAAATCTACTCTAAATACACCCCCTTACATCATAAAATAAGACTTGCAAAGCTTATTCCTCAATGGGAAAAACGACACAGAAGCACAGACTAATAAACTTGAAGCACGATTTGAATAGTACAAGATAATACTCAACTCAAATTCATTGCCGCCGTTGTTCAATCGTCCAACATCAGGTCAGGTCACGGCAGGACAGGTCACTTCAGGTCAGGTCACTTCAGGTCAGGTCACATCAGGTCACTCCTGGATCACCCCTGGTCTCGGACAAGTTCATGGACCACTGTCAATACTAATAGCAAAACTGATCTCGTAAACCGTACGGCTACACATTGCCAATCGGCCATGAATACAATACTGAACAACCTCCAAAGCTTTACTCGAAGTGAATCTGATTGATTAGCTGCTCTCTGGTGAAAAGCGTAGACCTCGAATGACGTCACCTTCGTCACGTGACTTATGCAACACTTGCACGAGCAACGCACACTCGCTGCAGTAGGCAAACTACCGTATTTTACCCAAAATAAATTCATTTATCGCTGATCATGTAATAAATGAACATCCCTGTCACGTCGCATTCACATGTACTCTGGCAACATTGCCAAAAATAATGAATAACTGATTTGATTTGCTTTCCATTCAAAAACACAGCACAGCAAAATATATACCTCTTTGGCCAACGGCTTTTATACAAAAGCTCATGGCCAAGTGTTCCTTACCTTTGTTGGAGCGGCCCATATAAATAAAGCATGGTCTTGCAGTCCAAAGCCTACGGTAAATATTCAATGCCTCCTGGTCCATCAACTCAACTCATGCCCCATCAGCAAATACTCATAACCTCCTTGCCAATCAGCTATCTTCTCATGGCCCCTCTGCCCATACTTACATTCTCCTGGTCTCCTCAACTCATTCCCAATCAGCCAATATTCCATGCCTAGTACGTCGGCCCTCAGCTCATGGTCCAGCGGCCCTCAGCACATGGCTCTTCTCCCAAATTAAACTCTTCACCCCAGCGGGTCTTAAGTTTACGAAGCTCCAGAAGGGACATGGTAAAAAAAATTTTTTTTACGTACGTACGTGTTATTATTACGTACGTACGTGTTATTTATTACGTACGTACGTAATAATATCACGTACGTACGTAAAAAATATCACGTACGTACGTGATAATAGCACGTACGTACGTGGTAAGTTATTACGTACGTACGTAATAATAACACGTACGTACGTGATACTTTAACATTCAAGCAGGAAGTACACCTTAATACGAAGCTCCAGAAGGGACATGGTAAAAAAATATTTTTATTACGTACGTACGTATTACTATCACGTACGTACGTGTTATTATTGCGTACGTACGTGATAAATTATTACGTACGTACGTGTTATTATTGCGTACGTACATGATAAATTATTACGTACGTACGTAATAACTAAATATGAATACATTTAGCCTACGTACATAATGATAAAAGAATCGTCTTAATGAAGACGTTTTAAGTTAAGAGACACATTATCTTTTAACGTTGTTCCGTTCTAAATGAATATATCAGGATCCGATAGAGAAAATGTTACATTTTGTATAGCAAGAAATGTTGACAGAAGTTTGCCATTTGCTTAATATCGTTATTGTCCATCATTGAAACTCTATTTCAAAGTGGTAAATAACTTAATTGGATACGGCTAAATCTATCTATCCCACCTACTACAAGTAACTGGTCTGGTACATTGTAATGCCTTTACAATACAATGTACATTTATGCGATAATGATGAATGAACGTCTGAGATGATTCATAAGAAATGTGCTGTTCCATGTGAC
Organism: Steromphala cineraria; assembly: GCA_916613615.1. Classification (NCBI taxonomy): domain Eukaryota; kingdom Metazoa; phylum Mollusca; class Gastropoda; order Trochida; family Trochidae; genus Steromphala; species Steromphala cineraria. Next base: position 12,990,519 of record OU744728.1, read on the forward strand.
TATCATATGATTTATACATATTTATTCATGAAATAGTAAATAAAAGAATTGACCAACAAGCTCCAAAGGGCTTATTTTAAGACCGTTCATACAATTAAATGTGTTAATATTTACAAACAAAAAAACCCAATAAATATCATATATAATGATTTTTAAAAAGATTATTGATGGAAAATGGCGTAGTATTGCTTCTTGGAAATCTTGATGTGATAACATTACTTATTACATTCTTTATTCACTGCCTTTGAGTCACGTTTGGCGAGGTGACAGAAACACGCAAGATATTGATCGTGGTGAAATGATGATTCAATAAAATCTAACGTATGTCGTATATATGATACTGATACCAGCCTGCTATACGGAAAATAGGGAGTTTGGATTAGTGACCTTCAACAAATATTAGAAGCTCGTGTTCATATTCGGTGAGGTGGTGAGGTGATGTGGGGTTTATCGCCGCTTTCAAGATTATTTCACTCATATCGCGACTGCTAGTATTATTGCAGGGAGAAAGCCCGCAACACCATTGTGGCTATGCTTAGCTTGAACTAGCGAACCATGGGTGGTACTGCTCTGAAATCCAGTGTAGCATTGCACCCAAACCTGACTGCGTGTAGAACAGTTCTCTACTGCAGACAAATTTGACGAGCCCCCTGGCGGGATTCGAACCACGGACCTCTTGATCCGAAGCCGAACGCGCTTACCACTGCACTATCCCGCCCCCATATTCGGAAACATCGGTTTGTATCCGGAATGTTTTAAGTGAGAGTCTTTTTTAAATCGTAATCATATGAGCAGTTTTATAACTTTTTATACACCATAAACTTCGATGCACGGTAATATATCAGTATTGGGAGAATATGGAATCTTATACATTATTTGCAGAATTCCATTCTCTTTGGGTGTCCAAAATGTTCCATAATCTTTGAATAAGCAAGTGATTTTTTCACAGCGCGAACAGATAATACAGGTCATGTCAAATATTGAAGAAATAACGGCGATAAAGATTTGCTTATAGTATATTTTAGAAAGGGGAGGATACTTTCATCTGATACACTTTCAAAATAGTAGCCTATGGAATTCAAAAAGGGAGGGCTTGCTTTCGCAAAACGCCGTATTTTTTGTCGATATATAGAATATATCACCATCCTATAAGTGAGGGAGGATCAAGAGGAAAGACAAGACAAAATATTTATTTATGCATTAAATCTTAGCTCTCAGTGAGAGAGAGAGGGGAGGGGGAGGAGAGGGAGGTGCACTCATAAGGCATGACTGTAGTTTTGGATCAACCCCCACCTGTTATGAATGTTTTTATCTAAAAAGACTCATAAGCCACACTATGGAATAGGCTACAGCAAATCTGTTGCGTTTTTTCAACAAGCAACTAAGTAGCACAATTTCCTCCCAAAAAAAGACAAATAAGAGTTATATACTTTCAATCTTACTTATTAATATCTAGGAAAAAATAACTTTTAAGAATCAGATATATCTGATATATAAATATATTATTTTGTCTTATATTATTTTATATCCTTTATAATTTTCAAATATTCAAAAATCTATTTTTGATATTTATTACATACTGACCGCACATAAACCAGCAAAGAAAAGAACAATCTACATGAACGTCATCTTTGTATAAAGGTTGTGATTAAATTATTAGACCAGTCCAATAGACCAGTCTTTTGACCATAAGCAACCGTTTATCGTATACAAACCGTGTTTAGCTCAAAGAAATATGAAATATGTGCTTACTCTATTTGTCTTTTGCAACCGTGGACGTTTAAAACAAACACTTGTTCTACTCTTATAAATCATCCCACATTAGGAATTCAAATTGTCTAAGCACGTATACGGATAAACCATGGTATATTGAATATGTACCAAAGTTGGACATGTAGAAATGTCGAAAGTTATGTGTTCCCTGCCCAAATTTTGGCTTTGCGAATTTTGTATCCATAGTAACGGCACAAGCGAAACGGACTAAACAATTAATTGACCAAGGAACATTTGCTCGCGGAAACAGTTCACAAGTGACAACCCTATACATTTTCAAGTTATTGTGCTGTATTTATTTATGTAAAATAATTACAAACACAAAGTTGTATATGACATTATTGTTTATGTTGGATAGAGACGCAGACACCTCAACATTCCGATAGAGATTTTAAGACACATCATGGCAATTATGATAGTCTAAGAAGAATGCAGATCCATTACAATCTTCCGACACTAGCTTTATTTCGATTTCTAGTATTGTTCCCGTAAAGATCAAAGGCGCCGCCCATCCTTTATTTAAGAAATAAAGTAGCCCTAACCATCATGTGTTTTGCAATAAAGTATAGTTTTGCCCTGAACTATTATAGTTAAAGCATGAGGCCGGAGGCCGAATGGTTTGACGTTATAATAGTTCAGGGCAAAACTATACTTTATTGCAAAACACATGATGGTTAGGGCTACTCTATTACTTTTCTAGAATGTCTAATTTTTACTCCATTAAGTTATTTCTACTCCAAAAAGACATATTTTGTAAATCACGTTAGGCCGCGAATTAAAAAATCCTCGATCAGGGCCTTATCTTGTGACGTCATAGCCGATTGTTATTGACGTCATGGGCCATTGTTTCGTGACGTCACTCAAAAACTATACTTTATTGCGGAATAAAGGTTGGGCGGCGCCTTTGATCTTTTCGGAAACAATACTAGAATCCGCAATAAAGTATAGTTTTTGACTGACGTCACGAAACAATGGCCCATGACGTCAATAACAATTGGCGATGACGTCACTAGTTATGGCCCTGATCGAGGATTTTCAATTTGCGGCCTTACGTGATTTACAAAATATTTTTATATTTTGAGTAGAAATAACTCAAACGAGTAAAAATTGACATACTAGAAAAGTAATAAAGTAGCCCTAACCATCATGTGTTTTGCAATAAAGTATAGTTTTGCCCTGAACTATTATAACGTCAAACCATTCGGCCTTCGGCCTCATGCTTTAACTATAATAGTTCAGGGCAAAACTATACTTTATTGCAAAACACATGATGGTTAGGGCTACTTTATTTCTTAATTATCGATGCTCAACATACATTGAACATATTTGCAATATTCTTTTAATAAAAAAACTATTCATTGTTGCAATGCTTTATCAAATTCCTCGCAAAAGGCTAAAACAATCGAAATTAGTTATTACGTACGTACGTAATAATTTATCACGTACGTACGCAATAATAACACGTACGTACGTATTAATTATACCCCCGCTACGACGTAGTCGGGGGTATATAGCGCTCCGCGTGTCCGTCCGTGCGTCCGTGCGTCCGTCCGTCCGTGCGTCTGTCCGAAATCGTTTCCGGAGCATTACTCAAAAACTATACCACTTAGAAACTTAAAATTTGGTATGGAAGTAGCCTATATGGTGCTGTGGTGCCTTTTAGGGGTTTCAGCTCAATGGTCCAAATAATTTTTGAAATTTTGACCAAAAATGGTCCGATTTTTGGACTTTGTCTCGTTTCCGGAGCATAACTGAAAAACTATATCACTTAGAAACTTCAAATTTGGTATGGAAGTAGCCTATATGGTGCTGTGGTGCCTTTTAGGGGTTTCAGCTCAATGGTCCAAATAATTTTTGAAATTTTGACCAAAAACGGTCCAATTTTTGGACTTTGTCTCGTTTCCGGAGCATAACTGAAAAACTATACCACTTAGAAACTTCAAATTTGGTATGGAAATAGCCTATATGGTGCTGTGGTGCCTTTTAGGGATTTCAGCTCAATGGTCCAAATGATTTTTGAAATTTTGACCAAAAACGGTCCGATTTTTGGACTTTGTCTCGTTTCCGGAGCATAACTGAAAAACAATACCACTTAGAAACTTCAAATTTGGTATGGATTAAGCCTATATGGTGCTGTTGTGCCTTTTAGGGGTTTCAACTCAATGGTCCAAATAATTTTTGAAATCTTGACCAAAAACGGTCAAACTTTTTACTTTGTCTTGTTTCCGGAGCATATATAAATACCAAATGACTTGCACACTTCAAATTTGGTATGGAAGTATACAGTCGAACCTCGGATACACAGACTCCGTATATCCATAAATCTCACCTTACGGACAAAGATTTTTCAAACAATGTGTCTATATTTCTTAAGAAAAATGACCCAGTTAACCGGACAATTTGCTATCCGGACGATTTTCACCTGTAACCAAAACAAGGTTCGACTGTATAGTGTTGTTGTGCCTTTTAGGGGTAATTCCAGGGTTCCCAGAATTTTATTCAAAAACTACATAGCCGGGGATGTTTTGAAGTGAAATAGTTTTTAGGGTTGCAAGATAATTGTGTTCTAAGTCATAATCATAAATTTTTAAATTAATGTTACGTGAAGGCGGTCAAACTACAGGCGGGGGTATGTGAGCCGCGCTCACTTTTGCCTTGTTTACTACGTACGTACGTAATAATAACACGTACGTACGTGATAGTAATACGTACGTACGTAATACAAATTTTTTTTTACCATGTCCCTTCTGGAGCTTCGTATAAGTTAAAGTCCATCGGCTCAATTTAAAAAAAAGCTAAAGCCGCCCACAAATCAAGGCCATATGGACAACGTAAAATCTTAACTCCCGTCGATTCGATTTCGGGCAAAATTCAACCGCTATGGTTTCTTTTAATTTGCCAAGTAGAGTAAAACATTGATCCGAAATCTTTACAGTATAAATCTATTCTGTTTGGGTTTTATTCCAAATACTCAACAGCACTTCTGTTCAGTTTCCCATGACAATTCAGCTTTTGTAGTTGTCATATGTATGCTTAAATCCCATTTTTTTCTCAAATATGTTTTTGAACAATGAAAAACCAAGAGACTCAAAATAACTCGCATCTACCTTAATAATGCGTCCTTTGCCGAGACTGAAATAAAGTTTCCAAACATTGTCGCAAACAATATCAAAGATAGTCATAATTAAGAAAACCAAAGGCCTTTTATTTAGCGCAAAATACTAGAATTAAGAGAAAATACAGTATCGTTGCATAGCCTAGCAGATAGAGTAGATACCTTTCCATTTCATTTCCATGACAATACTCCGTCTGGATCTTCGTATATGATATGAACTCATGTTATCTGTTGGTAACGGAATAGTGATATAACATTCCATATAAATAATAAAATCAAGTTTGACCCTTTCAAGGATGTAACTCCAAATGTGCTAATATTAACTTCGATAACGAAATCATCGCAAAACTGTAGAAAGGTTAAATCAAGCTACCATCAATAGCGGATGGCGCAAGAAAATCAATTTTGCAAATCCTACATACTCAACCTCAAAAGGCAGTGTGAATTATGGTAATTTCTTCTAATCCAGATTAAGCGTTACTATTATTACACCTATTATTTGAGAATTGCTTTAAGAAATATGCTTAAATGGCAAAACTCAATAAAGAGGGAGATTACATTTCATTGAAGACTTGGGACTCGAATGAATAAGACCCCGCAGTGCTTCTGTGAAAGTGTGTTCTCAGTATTTTAAGTAAAGAATAGACAAATCAAGTTTCATTCCTTTTGTAATTAATTTGCAACTGGTTGAAATCGCGGAAGCAATGTAAATAAAACATTCGACAAAGTTAGAATAGAACCATTTAAAATAATTGTATAGTCATAGCAGCAATCTGAACCCCGACTGTCGTGAACCTTAAGTGCCTTTCCACGTGCACTTCACACCTTATATAACCTCACTCACGTGACCAACTGCATGAGCTTCATGCTTTTTCGGCTTTGTTCACAACTCAAAAACACCTTGTTAGTAAATATATTTATATTGTAATTCGTAAAATCAACCGAACATTAAGCATTTACGAACAACACAACACTGTATTGGGTGTGTTCACGGCAGCCTCAAGAACCTTAAGAACGGGCAACATTGAAGATATTACATCTACATGCATGTAATACTGCATATAATCTTTAAGGTACTGAGCATATATACACGGCCCGAATGTCTTGGCCAATTTGATAATTATCAATACTTGGCCCCGCGGCATTCAGGTCACGACCTTATTTTTCTTTATTTTTCTATCCGCATTCAACTTTCTGTACAAGTCATCAGCAAAAATGTATGTACAGGGGGAAAATAATGATAGTCCTACATTATCCTAGAGATTATCAGCTTTAAGTTAAACTGAGAAAATAAACTTTTCATTCACATGTTTGCAGCCAAAACTATGCAATGTATGTATGTATAAGACAAAAGTTTAGACTCGGTAAAAAGTGTAATGTCCAATTTTCTATCGCTTATATTTTAAGAACTAGTGACTCTATTCTTCATGTCTCGGCCGTAACAATGATTTAAAGAAAGCGTGAACGTTTTATTTGACACCCAATAATTAAAAACTGTCCTCGTTAAAATGGGGTCCTAATGACGTAAAAAAAGACTTTTCAACAAAGTCCATGGACTTTACCTGAGCATTTGTCAGTTAACTTTCATGATGGACGTGTTAATCAAGATCCATTAATGACAAATACATGACACTTTGGTTATAAGTTGAGGTGTGAGAAAGCATAAATCTGTTTTATCATACCCACCAATACCTACAATTTCATTGCATCATTTGATGGTGAGTTTAACTACTGTCGCTTAGTATACCTAATGCGTACATTTACAGTGGGGGAGCACAGTGGTGTAGTTGTTAGCATGCTGGCCTCTCACGCCAGAGACCCGGGTTCGAATCTCGGTGGAGACAACAAAAATATGTGACTTGGGTTTCATCCTGTGCTGTGTCCCTGGGCAAGACACTTCATCCACATTTCACTCAGTCCACCCAGCTGTTAAAATGGGTACCTGAAAATGGATGTACTGACCTACGTGGTCTTGATTAGCGCTTAGTAGCAGCTGTGAAAGTACACTCCTTCGGGGTAATAATGTAGCGCTTTGAGTCTTAGGACATGGAAAAGGCGCAATATAAGTATGCACATTATTATTATTATTACTTGACTTTCCTTTCAACTCAAATTTAAACAAGCATTAAGTTCGTTTCATAACGTCTGTGGAAACTAAGGGAATGTTCACTTGCAACATAAAAGAATAGCTGGTAATGCATTTATAAACACATTTCACGTCAATTGTTACGATCCGAAATCTCCCAATGATGGTAAAGAAAGGAACGCCGTAACCATTGTTCAAATGGAAACAAACGCAGATTTCTGAAATATGACGATTGAATCCAGATAATGCCATAAAAAACTAAGTATATAGCCAAACTGATTCTTTTCGCCAAGACTGAAAGTAATTGTGAGAACTTATTCATACCAGACATACCTCTGAGAGCAATATAAAAGTTAACTTTTCATCATTCAGCTTATTTCCACTGATACGTAAGCAATGTAAATAAAACATTCGACAATGTTAGAATAGAACAATTGAAAATAATGTTCATCACCTCTTGTATAGTCATAGCGCAGCAATTTGAACCCCGACTGCCATGAACCTCACGTGCCTTTCAACGTGGTATAGTCTCAAAAGAGAGAATTCCCAAAAGGCAGAACGCTTAAAACAACACTTTTCATGGTTGACAAATGATGTGTAACAGGGCCTCTACCCTTTAGAATAATGGAACAGCCCAGATAAGAGCTAATTCCCAAAAGACAGAAAATGACACTCTTAGGATAAAACAGTGTTTATGCATTTCACTTGTTCTACTTTATAACATGAAGCACCATTTCATTCACTTGTTTGATTCCGTCTTTTGGGAATTCTGTCTTATGCACTTCACATCTTATATAACTTCACTCACGTGACCAACTGCACGAGCTCCATTCTTTTCTCGGCTTTGTTCACAACCCAAAAATGTTAGTATATGTATATACTATTAACACTTTTAAGATTATTATTATAGTCAATGAAAAGTTGTACGCCAAAACATATCTGCTAAGTCTAGTAATTTTATCCACATGTTGGCGTAGAAAGATAGAACGCCCAGTAACTTTTTCTTGGTAGGCAGACAATATTTTCTGCTAAGTCTAGTCATTTTATCGAATGGTGGCGTAGAAAGATAGAACCATGTAGTTACTGTGATGTTTACCATTCGGGACTCTCAATAGTTATTATACATTATGTTTAAGTTTCCAAGGCTGTAATAATGTTCCGACAAGCACATGTTGGCCATCTTGAGACCATCCTGCCTGTCTCGTCGCTTTGTCGAGATAAATGATAAGAGCACGTACATACGTTTAAGCGACATTGCCTAGCTGATTAGATAATGGATTCGTCCTTATAAAAGCCAAACTCGTAAACCTCGTGGAAAGTATAGCACACGAGAATTCTAATGTGGTGAACATGTCGTGCATTTATTATGTAATGAGTAAGATTTGATAAAAGGGCAATTATTCCTTTTCATTGATTATTGTTGTTATTATACCTCGCTATGAAGTGAAAGGGGTATTTAGATTTGGGCTTGGTCCGTCCGTGCGCCTGTGCGTCCGTCAGTCTGAATTAAAGGGGACAACTTTTGGGCTGGAAAAGCCTAGATGGAGTTCGAAAATTAGAAGATCGAAATTATTTTTTACAGAGTTAGGGGATTGTTAAGCAGTTTAAACACTTCAGTTACATAAAACTAAAGCAAATAGAAAATAATTTATAGCATGTACGGCAAAGCGCATGTTAGAAAATGACAACACCAGTAAAAATCGAATAGCCCACGAATATTAGGAGAATCTGATCAATTTAATGTTGAGGCGGACCAAATAATGAAACTTATCGCGGTGATTCGTCTCAGCCAATTTGGGTGTGTTCATTGCAATTCAACACTGGGAAATGCTTAAATAAACCAATCAGAAACAAGTATTTATCGAGGTCATGTTACAATTTTCAGTAACCTTCCAAGATTCACTGATTTCACTGATGAGCAAGTGCTTCTTGCGTGTCAAAGCGCAAGGCACGAAGTAAATGTTTTGAGCTTGCAAACTTCGCCACTCCATGAATATGAGCCTGCTTCAAGACAAAGTTTCAAAGATTTTCCATTTCGTTATGGATTTTGAAGGTATAAAACACGTTATTGTAGTCCGCATAGACAGTTGAATTTTGACAGTGGTTTCTACTTAAGAAACGTTTCCCTTGGATTTCCAATAAAGAAAATATTCTAATCATACACATAACACGTTTAATAAAAAAAATGTATAGCTTTTCTATTAAATTGATAAAAAATCATCCTGCTACATCAGCGTCAGCATCAGCTTATGCATCTTCCTACGCAGAGCCTAAAAGGCCAGTTTCCAAACTGTCATTTTATTTTTTTTTTATTATTTTATTTATTTTTTAGGTACATGTACATTTAGATTCAAACTACAAGAAAGTGACATTTTACATAGCAACATTTAAATATAGGCGAATTTTGCATACATGCAAGTATGCACAGTTTATATCAAATTTCCAATTACAATGGTAACAAAGGCATATAAAAAGAAGTGATTAGTTTTTTAATAGTAAATGGCAGGATGACCAAAATTTCATATATTTTGAGTAGTTGCAATTCGAATAACAGTTGTATTTATCAATGTTATATATTTTTTTCAGATCATTTTGAATGTATGTGAAGTTTGGTTTCAAACCAAATTGTTTTGCTTTGAAAATGGTGTATTTCACATTTGTAATTATCATGTTTAATACCCTGTTTCTGTATTCGGGGTATCCAAGACAAATGTTTCGTTTGGAAAACTTTATGTTCGCTTCAGTGTACGTCTCTATCCATTCCTTAACTTTGTTCCATAAGTGTTTAACAATTGGACAATCGAAAAATAGATGACTAATGGTCTCTTTCTCTTTATCACAAAAACTGCATTTATTTTCATCTTTCAATTTCATCTTTTGCAAAAGATCATTTGTCGGAAGAATTCTATGAAGTATGGAATATTGAAACCACTTTGTTTTGGAATTTAGATTAGACATGAAGGGTATTTCATTTATGTTATTCCATTCGCTTTCATTAATTGAACATTCAAGATCTAATTCCCACTTTTTTCGATACTTGTATTCTGTCATAGTGTTTTCTGTCTTTTGTAATACATCATAAAAGCTCCGACATCCCTTTTTCTTAGTAGCTATATTTTCAATAAAGTATGGAATAATGGGCATTTCTAGTTTTTTTTCTATTTTGATTTTGTATTTAAAAAAATATGTTTTAATTGCCTGGATAATGCCAGCATATTCTAGGAAATTTGTCTTGCATTTGTATATTTCAGTTATTTCTAGGTAATTTAGAAATTTACCGTCACTTTTGATTATATCATTTATCAGGTAAATACCAGATTTTAACATATCCTTATTATTTATAGACTTGTTGTTTATTCTAACATTGTCGTTATTCCATATTGGTTGGGATAAGATGTCAGATTGAGTTTTAACGGTATTCCCCATTTGTTTGTTAAAGCATCCCCATGCCTTTAAAACATCTTTCCAAAAATCGTTTGTTCTTGGGGTACAAACTTTCTCAGTGAGGGATGATTCAGTGTATTGATAAAAATCTCTGTGCATTGGTGATACGTTAATATAGAAAAGTTTCTTTAATTTTGAGTTACTTTCAGAATTGAAGAGCCTTTTGACCCAACTTATTTTTTGCGAAATGATTGTATTCCTTATATCTGGAACTCTAATCCCACCCTCTTTGAAGCTTCTAGTTATTATTGTCCGTTTAATTTTATCAGGTTTACCTTTCCAAATGAAACTAAATGCTAGCTTTTCGAGCTCTCTTAATATATTTTCACTTGGGTTTGGAAGTGTTGTAAAGATATGATTAAGTTTAGGTAGAATAAGACTTTTTAAAACTGTTGTTCTTCCAAGTGGGGTAAGATCTCTTCCAAGCCACTGGTTCATCGTTGTCCTAATTTGTTTTAGTTTATCTTTATAGTTTCTCTCTACCATTTCTGCCAAGTTATGTGTGAAAGTTATGCCAAGGATAGTAAAATCTGTTTTAGACCAATCAAGTTTGTAATCTTTGCATATTGTCTTTTTTGAGTTCTTTAAGGAACCTATCCAGACAACTTGGGTTTTGCTTGTATTAATTTTAAGACCTGAAAAGGAGGCGTATTCTGCTAATGTTCGTAATGTAGCTTGAAGGCATGCTTCAGTCCCATCTAGTGTTAAAGAGGTATCGTCTGCAAACTGAGTAATCAAATATTCACTGTCACCTATTTTGATTCCTTTAATTTTTTTATTATTACGAATCATAATGCTTAATATTTCAGCACAAAGAATAAATAAGTACGGCGAAAGCGGATCTCCTTGTCTGCATCCACGTGTGATTTCGAAGAAACCTGATGAAAAACCATTAACGAGTACACTTGAATTGATATTTCTATAAAATGTACATAAGCATTTTTTTATTGTTTTGCCAAAGTTGAAAAAGTCAAGAACCTTTTGAATAAATGTCCAATCTACAGAGTCAAAAGCTTTTTCGAAATCTATAAGAAGTAGAAGACCTGGGATTTCCATGCACTCTGCATATTCCATAATGTCATATATCTGCCTTGTACATTCCCCAATATATCTATTTGACAGAAAACCTCGTTGGTCTTCATTTATTATTTTTGGAAGTACTCTTTTCATTCGATTGGCAATTGTGGCTGATGCTATCTTATACGATACATTTAAAAGAGATATAGGTCTCCAGTTTTTTAAAAACTGCTTTGGTTTATCTTTTTTTGGGATACATGTTATTAGACCCTGTTTTTGGCTAATAGATAACTCGCCTGTTCTGTAAGACATATTCAGCGATCGGATCAGAAAGGCATGCAAGTCCAACCAAAAAAATTTGTAAAATTCTACTGTAAAACCTGATGGGCCGGGACTTTTTTCATTTTTCATGTTTTTAAGTGATCTTAAAACCTCATCATACTTTAATTCTCCTTCGAGCAAATCTTTGTCTAAATCAGAGAGTTTTGGTACCTCACAATTTTTAAAGAGTTCCTCTAGATCGATTGGCGAACAGTTTTGCTTCGTATATATATTTTTATAATAGCATCTAGTTTCGTTTATTATTTCTTTAGTGTTAGAGATGGTTTTGTTTTCTTGTGTTTCTAATTTTGTTATGGATTTATTAATAAAATTCCCTTTTTCTAGGGATAAAAAGTATTTGGTCGGTTTTTCTCCTTTTTCCTTCCATTCACTTTTGGACCTTAATATCACACCTTCAGCCTTAACGCTAATTATATTTTCAAGTTTTAGATTGACATCGTTTATTCTTTTTAAGACCTCTTCTTTTTCAGCCGCGTCTCGACTCTGATCTAAACTTTTATTTAGATTTTCGAGTGTTTTGTTAAGGTCTTTTTCATTTTTTTCCCTCTCCCGTTTTCGTTCTGATGAATATTTGATAGTAAAACCTCTTATCATGATAAGTAAAGTTTCAAAGAACAGTTGGTCATTTATTTCAAAAATTGCATTTCCATTATCATCTAACCCTATTTGATACTGTTGTTTTGTTGTATTGACTATTTTCTTAACTTCTTTCACATAGTTCTTATCATAAAGTAATGAATTGTTAAATTTCCAAAACCCTTTTCCCCTATCAACATCCAATAATTTCAAAGTTACCCAAGTCATTGAGTGATCCGACTTAAAAGCAGGTTCAATATCTGCATTCTCAATAGATGGTTCTAAATCTCTAGACAAAAGAAAATAATCTAATCTCGACTGTTTAATAGGTTTAGTTTGTCTCCATGTATATCGTGTAATATCCGGGTTTAATAATCGCCAAGGGTCAATGATATCATATTCTTCAATAAATGACAATACAAATTCTCTTGCCTTTTGGTTATTTATATTTTTGTAATTGAATAAATCTAGGTCAGGGTTCTGTATAAGATTCCAGTCTCCACAAATCGTGAAATGGTCCGAGTCGAATGCTGCAATAGTTTCAAAAAGGTTTTCATAAAAAGAAGGACTGTCTGTATTAGGTCCATACAAAGTTATCAAAGTTAATGTTTTTTCGCATATTTTGATCTTAAGTGCAAGGTAATTTCCATTTGCTTTATCTAGTTTTTGGTCTATCATATTGAGGTCAAATTTTTCATTAAAGAGTATCGCTACTCCACGAGCATTGCTTTTATAAGAACTAAAGAAACATTTTGTCGAGCCCCATTCTCTCTGTATTTCTTGTTCAATTTCTGTAGTAAAATGGGTGTCTTGGAGACAATAGATATCCGCTTTCTTTCGTTTAAGATTTGAAAATACCTCGACACGTTTTTTCTTATTATTTAGTCCTTGACAATTTGAAGTTACAATTTTTAGACTACCATTCATTTTTATAGATTACAATGAAGTTGTTGTTGCTAATAAAGTAAAAACATGTATATGTACCTTTGTAAAAGTAATGGAAAGGGAGTAACATAATTACAGAAAGAAAGAAAGAGATATATACAAAATCATAGGGAAGGTGAAAGGTAGGAATATATACAGAAGTATAGGAAAGATCATTTGTCATAGGAGAGACAACTATAGGATGCGTTATTGATATTTTCATACGAGCCATGTGTAAGAGGTAAAGGCTCGTGCTTTACAAGCGTGCGTGTTTGTTGCTGAAGGCGTGCATGATAAGCGTGCATGTGCGTGTTATAGAAGTTATGTTTATGGTGTTTTTTCCAGACTGTTTGACATCAGATTGTCTAATTTATCAGTTAAGGATACTGTGTATTTGGGAAAGTATCTAAATGTGAGTATTACGTATTGTTAATACCTTTGTAGTCTATTAAAATAATACCTTTGTTAAACCAGTAAATGAAAATCATGATCTTATTACAAAACAGGATGAGTATCAAGATACATATGAATGTAAACAAATGACATTGGAATTATAACATAATCACATACATATGTACACCATATGTACATACATATACATGTAGAAGGTACTCAGTCAGTATATAAATAACAATGCACATACACACATCTACATGTAGTTGGACATGTGTATCTGTATTATATTCTTTATAATGATTTAAAGTTTTAGAATCATATGAGAAACAAATGATGATCATTTCAGGAAAAAACTTTGACATTAAACATCCAGAACTAAGCAGTACATCCATACATACATCCATACATCCATACATCCATACATACCTACATACACACATACATACATACATACATAAATACATACCTACATATATACATACATTGTACATACATACATACATACATACATACATACATACATACATACATACATACATACATACAGTTAGTGACTAAGTATTTAAGTCACCCTTGAACATGCACATGATACACATAAATGTATTCACAAGAGAATATTTAAACATGTAAGTATGGTAACATACACATTTATTAGACACATTCATATTCATGCACATATATACACAAAAATTATATACTTATGTTAATTTACATATTTCAATACACACTTGGATGACAATACACTTGCACATTAAGAAATGGGTATCAACTTGTTTGATATCTTATGGTTTTTACATGTCCACAATAAGTGTTTGTTTTTCTATACTTTGCACCTTTTGATATTGACAATGCATCTGTAATAATAGTCAGATTACATCCAATAATTTGTGAATATTTGGATTAAAAACCCATAATATTGGATGTAGTTTTTGTCAACATTTTATTAAAAACTTTTAAATTCATGCAACTGAATACTTATATTAAACATGCATTCATGGAAGGAGTAGATAGGGTAATATGCATTTTTAGCTTAGTGTTGGTTTATACTATCCATGTATTCATTTTGCAGAAGTAAAAGATTGATATATGAATGTATGTAACATAAAATACTCATAATGATTTAATAACTGACTGAAAAAATAGTGAGTGGGTCTGTTCAATATTGGCTTACATGTTTTATCAACATTTTATTTATATCTTTAATTCATGCAAATGAATACTCATGTTAAACATGCATGCATTGAAGGAGTAAATATGATAGGTAGAAATTATTAGCTTAGTGATGTTTTATACTACCCATGTATTCATTTTGGAGTAATAAGAGATTGATATTGGATGTATGTAACATAAAATACTCATAATGATTTAATAACTGCACTGAAAAATACTGTCATTTTATGCCTTGCTGCAGAGACTTTACTTTTCTGTGCTGCTATAGTGCCCCTACAGAGTAGAGAGCAAGCACAGAAAACTCAAGACTATGCAGCAAGGCATAAAATGACAGTTTGGAAACTGGCCTTTTAGGCTCTGCGTAGGAAGATGCAGCTTATGCTACAACCTATCCCCTGATATCCTCCTATAGTCTTCTGTCGTATCGCTATATATAGCAAGCCAATCAAATAATGCCCTTTCAGCGATAGCGGCAAACTAGTTTCTTGGCTTCGTTCCGCGTGCTCACCTCGTGATGCAAATTAACCAATGGAAGTGCTATTAGATAATAAATCTGATTCTCGTTGCAGTCTCCCGCTAAGCTCCAAATCGCGCGCTATTCCACATGCGACATCACTAGACAACAGTGTATGGAGTTCGAAATAGTTTGACTGAAAAACAAACAGGCTTTAAATAGCGCTGAGCAACCACCCGTCAGCGATACGACAGAAGACTATAGGAGGATATCAGGGGATAGGTTGTAGCATTAGCGGAGACATATACGCTGATGTAGCAGGATGATAAAACATTTATCATTATAAAACTATTTTGGATATTTCTAGACTTATTTTCCTAACATTACAAAAGTCATATAATGTTTATTTCTTGGTTTTATTATTTCTAGTGCAAACGAAAGTCTGAAAGAGACTGATCCTCTATTTTTGTTGATTTTCAAATTCAAATTGTCACAAAATAATTCAATGTGCTAGTGAGACATTGTGCTCGTACACGAGTTAACTTAAGTTACTGATTATGTTTTCAGATTCGATGAAATTGGAGGATATTGATGGGGAGGATAACGGAATTGGAGCTCTCATCGGGGGTGTTTTATCAGCTGTCATCGTTATAACGGCTGTTATAATAACCCTGTGCGTGTGTCACCACAAGTATGAGCGGGATATTTTCAAGTCTTGTAAAAAATATTCTTTGCGCTGCTGTATAAAACGTAACTATTATTAACGATCACTGTTGGACTGCATGGTGATATTACAGCTGCTGAGAACTTGATTTCATGACATGCAGTATTAGTTTAACATCATGTTATGGGGTGTTTACTTAGTCCGACTTGTGTACCTACCTGCTACCAAAACTTAAAAAAGATGGAGAAGATAAAGTTATATTCCATTCACATATTAAAACGTTTGGTATAGATATCTAAAACACTCAGTAACTACAACTTAATTGGCATATGGGTTAGATAGTATATACTATGTTATCAAATTTTCCCGAGAATGTTGTTCATGTACATTTTAATGCAGATATAAGGATTTGTAGAATTTTGACATCACTGTTTGTGCCAAATGCCCAATATTGTTTCCAGCATAGTACATATACAGTTTTGTCAAAGGATATGTTTAAGATTGATCCAAAGTTATAACTGTAACGTTTTCGATAAAACTAGGTAGGGCGGCAATTTGAAACTGAAAAGCGATGATTTAAAAATGGAAATTATGAACAGTATTAAACTAATGTTTAGCAGCGGTATACGAAATAATTGTATAGTGTCATTGCCCAAATATTCAAGATTGAACTTGGTTTTTATAATTCAATTTGACAGGCACCATTAGTTACAATAACTACATCCAGAGTCTAAGGTACAGAATCACTAGTCTTTGCTGATTGCACAAGGCTATCCATTTGAAATTAGAATAATGTTTTTTTGCATATGCTGATCTAACAACAAGGTTGTCTACATACCATCAATCAGTAGTTTTGGTAAATTTGCAGTAGTTTCACGATTCTAACATCTAGCACGTACCCGTTTGAATGTGATTCCTTAATGAAATGTTTTCACAGAAACCCTTTAAACTAGATCAGGAAATTTTGGTTTTGGCTTTTACCGAATGATGATTAAGGATTTGAAGTAACAGTTTCCAAGGAACTTGAAATGATAGTTGCTTCTTTTGTGCTTCAAAGAGAATAATGAACATCTTAGTGCATTAGATTTAGTAATTCTGATTTTCTACATAATTTTCGAAGATAAATTAAAAACTACCATTCCTTACCGACCGTACATAATGCATATTTAGCTTATCATAAACGTGCTAGTTTTGCAATGAGGTGACAAAATTTAAAGGACATTAGGACATTTAGGTTAGTGAACTTTGCGATGATCTTCTTGATAACTTTGGGGAACCGTTTCCAAATTTTATATTGTGTTTGATATATAACTCTTCTCGAAAGACCTTTCTTCAAACAGTTTTGTTGACAATGTTTTAACTCTTTAATTATATGTTGTTTTTCAAGTTCAAGAAATATTGATGTGTTTTACGTCAACTCTTACGATTGTTATGCCCCTAGCTTGTCTTAACTTTTGAATTATGTATTGTTTGTCAAGTGTCAATAATAGGTAATGTTGTTGTGCATCCATAGTAACATAATGAGTTAAAGGGGGTCTCCAACTTCTATTTTTTAACTTCCAGTGTTTTATTAGCGAGGCCTCGAGAGGGTCGGAGAGGGCCTCGCTAATAAAACATTGGACGATACAAATTAAAAGTTGGAGACCCCCTTTATTTTTTTAACTTCCAGTGTTTTATTAGCGAGGCCCCGAGAGGGTCGGAGAGGGCCTCGCTAATAAAACACTGGAAGTTAAAAATTAGAAGTTGGAGACCCCCTTTAATGTCCTTATATGCCCTCAAATTGGAACGCGAAAACTAGTGCCATCAGCCTTTTAATGAAAAATAATATCTCATTGTATTTGTGAGGTATATTTTAAATAACATCAGTAAATCGTTTTTCTTTTAAAATATATTCTGCATACCTTATCCAGTGTTTAATGAAGTGATAGCGAAGGCAAGTGTTGTCTGAAGTATTATACCCTTTGAAAAATATATATCTATATTATAAGTAATGTCATTCCGTCGAGGGTCGGGTGGTTGCACTGAACCAAGACGGGGACTGGTTTATCCCTATTTCACCCTCGACGACAAATTTATCTTACTAAGTGCCTAAACACAGGGTATTAAATATGCAAACATAAGAGTACAAAAACTGGGTAATCGCTTAGAAAACCGTTCAGTTCTTTAAGTTCATATCACATGTCAGGCCTCAAAGGGTTTTGAAAACATTCCTTATATTGTTGCCGAATGCCTAGACTAAGGAATTTCGATCAAGGACAGAATTTCTGTCGTACTACTAAGAACAACACCCGTGTAAGACACACTCAAGGGAAACAGTAAGGGAATTCCAACATTACAAAAAAGTGTCATAATATTGTCACGTGTTGATATTCAAGATCCCCGCTACACACATTCAAAATTGATAGATAGCGTTACACGTACGTCTATATCTTAAACATTAGACATGTTCACTCCAAACTTATAATCCTGTTACGAATTCCAAACCATGGGCTCTTTCAAGTGTACGTTTACGTGTAAATGGTTGAATATTTGGGAGTGTAGATATTGTGAAATCATATTGAAAGATTTCAGTCTTCGTTTTGTTCATAGAGTTATATTAAGACATACCCTGAATACCCTGAATACGCTCAAATCACTAAATTACATTCACGAGCAAGGAGACCTTAATGAGAAAGGGAGATGGCTATATTGTATAATCAGAAAAAAAACTTAAAACTTTACTGAAAATATATTCAGACCTATTTTTTATTCTTTTTTTTCATTTTTCAGGTTTTCCGTCTTATTGACACTTATCTTGTTATGTTGCTTTTTTTGTTTTATAGCTGTTTGCGTTTGATGAAACTGTATAGGTTTTTGTAAACTTATTTTTATCTTGCACTTGTATTATAATTTCAAAATTTTCAGACGAAAATGTTTTACAACAATATTTTCTTATTACCGAGGTTGTGTCTTTCAATCACTGTAAAACATACTTTGTATTATTAAGAACAAATAATTTGTTATTTTTACATGAGAGGTTTAGCTTAGAATAAAAATATAATGGTTAAATGGCTGCAAAAACCTTTTGATTGAACAATGTATACTTTTTGCACTTACTCTCGGAATAGTATTCAGTTTTAATGTTATACATATATCAATATTTATCTCTCATGCGGACTTTTTTCTTTATATCATTTTTATATTTCATCATTTTACTGATCAAGATCACAAACCGTATTCTTTAGTTTTTAGCGTTTTGTCAGATAAGTAATAATTCGTCGATAGAAAATCGGCGGAGGGTGTGCTCTCATGGCACTATAATGGTAATTTTCATTTCAATGATGGAGCGGCATGGTCTGTGGCCACTTTGGGGATTCTCAAGAAGGAATTGCAATTGGACATAGATTCGACATAGATTCGACATTTTACTCGACTGCCTAATTAGCAGAATCTGTGGTCGATGAAGCGTGTCTGTCTTACTATGACGCATTAACAGGGCTGTTGCTTCAATTCACCTAATGATCATTTTAATGTGTATTAGCACCTTTCCGTAAATTTTGTGGAATTTCGACTTTTTCTCCAGAACCATAAGGCCTAGAAAGCTGAAACTTTGTGTACAGACTCCTTGGCTAGTGTGGATTATACATTGTAGCTTTTGTGCCCCTGTGGCCCCTAATAAGGGTCACTGGGGCCACATACTTAAAATCTATTTTTATCTTCTTCTCCAGAACCATAAGGCCTAGAAAACTGAAACTTTGTGTACAGACTCCTTGACTAGTGAGGATTATAAATTGTAGATTTGGTGGCCAATTGACCCCTATCAAGGGCCAGAGGGGCCACGCCCCATAAGGGATTCAATGAAATAGTCAATGAAAACAATTGTTATATACGGAGTTGTCAAAACTTTACATTTATTAAAATATAACAAGAGCACACATTTTCATTTTACAAAATAGGTAGCGCTTTATTAAGTTCTTTGTGTATATGTTTCATAAAACATGAAAAGGTGCACGTGAGTATCGATTTTAACGCGCGTTCCCACGTCATATTACAATACTGTAAAAAGTAAACTAGCGCAAATAAAGAGAAATGTTTATCTTTACATTCAATGTCTATTTCATGACATCGCCATTGTAGGGCCATTCTCGAGAAACCCGGGTACGTTCTTTACAAACCAACACTGTTGTATGCATTCAAAGTTTAATCGAAATTTAAAAACACTGCTTTGTTGGTATTTTTCAAGGAACGCATGATGCTTTCCTGCAAAATCTACTCACCCTTTTAGTAGATTTCATGACCGTATATAAAACATTGTGTGAGACTCCATAACAATAATGATAATGTCCTATACATACAAACACCAACTGTGAGTCAGAGTAAAGATAGACGTAAGTTTTGATTTTTGTTACGTGAATAAATCAGAATAATATATATTTGTCCTAGTCCATGAAATGGGTTTGCTGTCGGCGAAATATAATATGAATTTGAATGAATCTCTCAATTATTATTGCCATACATTTCCATTTCTGTTTGTGTATTCCAGTATATCTAGATTTACATATTCCTTTTACATTCGCAATGAACTATTTTCCTATATTATCAGTAAGTAATATGTATTAACATTTGGCATTGTTATTATAGCTTTAATAACAATAAACCTTTTCAACAAAAAAATCAGTTGTTGGCACTATCACAGCAGTTAAGGACAATATAGGAGAAGATAAGACCTACACTGACATGTTAATGAATGAATTATTAACTGTTGATCCACGACAAGCGTCATATCCTAAAATAAAAGCACACATTCGGAGGCTTAGCCGCATTGGGACAAGGTGTTGCATTACAAGTCTGCTCAGCTGAAATGAGTTGGAGTAAGAATATTGTGTCCAACCTATCAATAAAAAGCTTGAAAGCGACTCTATACAAGAAGGAAAAACATAAAAGTTAACAACAAAACTTAGATAATTTATTAAATTTTCAGGAAGAAATGTATTTTGGATAGAAGAAAAAGAGGCATTGGCTAAAGTTGATCCTAAAGTGAAATTGATTATAATGCCTACATTATATAACATAAGCTACAGAGCCAATGGCTCTATTTTTCAAATCCTTTACCTCGTTTTTTTCCCCAATGTAATCTCATCTTATTAATATGTTTGTAACATTTCTTGTTAATATAAAGTTTCTTATATTTATAGCCTCTCAGTGGCCTTCATATTTTATATGTGTGTAAACTTCCAGGCTCTCTCTCTCCCTCCCTCCCCTCTCTCTCTCTCCCTCCCTCTCCCTCTCTCTTTCTCCCTCTCTCTCTCCATACCTCCCTGCCTCCCTCTCTCTCTCCGTCCCTCCCTCACTCTCTCTCCCTCTCTGTCTCATTCCCCCTCTCTCTCCCTCCCTCCCTCCCTCCCACCCTCTCTCTCACTCTCCCTCCCTCTCTCTCTCCCTCCCCTCCCTCTCTCTCTAACTTACAGGCTCTCTCTCTTTCTCTCCCTCCCCTCTCTTTCTCCCTCCCTCCCTCCTTTCTCTCTCCATCCCTCGCTCTCTCTCACTCTCCCTCCCTCCCTCTCTCTTTCCCCCTCTCTCTCACTCTCCCTCCCTCCTTCCCTCCCACCCTCTCTTTCTCTCTCCCTCCCTCCCTCTCTGTCTCTCCCTCCCTCTCTCTTTCATCTCTCTCTCTCTCCCTTTCTCTCTCTCCGTCTCTCTCTCTCCCTCACTTTCCCTCCCTCCCTCTCTCTCTCTATCCGTCTCTCTCTCTCCCTCCCTCCCTCTCTCTCTCTCCGACATAAACATCATGGCTGGCCCGCTGACATTGTGACGTCATACTTAACAATTATGACGTCATTGTGACGTCACGTCATTAGGTCAGCGTGCGATGTTATGACATGAATTACCGTATTTCCTCTAATAGGGGCCCGGGCCCTTATTAACATTTAGGGGGTATTACCCATATAGTATATATTATAGATTGGTTAACCTTATATGCTTTTAAATGGTTACTAGGTTATTCGTTTACGTAGGCGTTCAGCCTTATGAAGCAAAGTCAGCACTACAGACATGGACCAAAAAGTTGTGTATGTTAAACCTTGGTTCTGATTTTAACATTTGTTAAGGATAGACACCTACTGGGTCACATTAGCATTGAATCGAATGGAGGCATAAAGCATAATTCAAAAAAGTTTTGCATTGCACCACGTATTATTTTTATCTTCAAAATACTTAACACTTTGACTACCGCACACATGAATAGCAATGAATGTATTGTCGATAATCTGAATTGATAGAATACTTTACAAAACAAAA